>WAAB01013392.1:135792-260621 GCA_013389865.1 Piaya cayana | reverse complement strand
TGGAACAGGCTGGCCAGGGAGGTGGTTGATTCACCTTCCCTGGAGGTGTTTAAGGCATGGGTAGACGAGGTCCTGAGGGACATGGTTTAGTGTTTGATTGGAATGGTTGGACTCGATGATCTGGTGGGTCTCTTCCGACCTGGTGATTCTATGATTTTATGATTCTATAATAGATATGGATATTACAGGACAAGAGGAAACAGCCTCAGGTTGTGCCAAAGGAGGTTTAAACTGGATATTAGGAAAAATTTCTTCATCAAAAGGATTATCAGGCATTGGAACAAGCTGACCAGGGAAGCAGTGGACTCACCATCCTTGGAGGTATTTAAAATATCTGTAGATGTGGTGCTTAGGGACGTGTTTTAGTGGTAGACTTGGCAGTCTTAGGTTTATGTTTGGAATTGATCACCTTAAAGGTCTTTTCCAACCTAATTAATTCTATGAGTCTACAATTCTTATCAAAATAATGAGATTTTTTTTTCTTTATATATGTCCTATAGTTGTTGAGTAGCAACAGCATTTTCATCTCATACACTATTTTACATAAAATATGCTCCTAATAGTAGGAAAATTAAGACACTTGGAATAATTTGTTTTTCTGTTATGTACAAAAAGATGTCCTTGACTATCCAATAATCCGCTTTTTACATACCTGGGTTCTTGGCAGTAATACATTTGTCATACAGCAAATTTCCCTACTTCTGGCATTTTGTGATTTTTTCTCCTTTTGCAAGCCAAAGATAATGACAGTAAGCAGAGGAAAAGATCTACGCCTTTCATTTGTTAAACTTCAAAATCAAGTTTGTCCCATAAAGAAAGCACAGGATGAACTGTGGTAGTGTAGCTAACCAGATCCCACATGGATATGCAATCAGAGGAACTGAATATCCTACGTGGGCTAGAGCTAAAGAACGTTTCAAATGCACACACATAAATAGCATTATAATTTGTCTGTGGAAGAGATTCTGAAGATATTCCTTTGTTTAATGGACCAGAATATATCAAGGCTATGTTCTAAATTAAGTAACACTGATTTAGGATGAGTCCTGTCCAAAATAAGTATACCAAGTACTCTTAGAAAGGAGAATGAAAATAAGAGCAGTACTTAATCTGATGGTAAGATGGGATGTTACTGAATCCAACCAACTTAATAATTTAATCATTGAGGGAAAACAAAGTAATTGTTTACATGTGCACTAAATAAGTGTTTTGCTTACTACAGAAGAGGTGAAGGAGAGAAGACATGTCTCAATACAAGAATCAGCATTAAAAACATTATCTGGACTGCAGAAATTCCTCAAGAAATTGCAATAGAGATCCATGCAGCGTCCAACAAATATCCTTAATTCTTGGCAAACATTTCTGGTTTATGCAACTTTTCACAAGTATAACCATAAACATATAACATGGTGTGACCACAAATCTCTTTCTTTTGGAGAATTATAGGAAACTAGTTACTCTACAGCACTGACATCACAGAGGAAGCTTTTCAACTCAGAGCACAGCCAGAGGAAATGGATTGGCTAAAATAACAACATAGTCCTCCTTTCATTCTTCAGGCATCTTATTGCAGGGGGTGGGGGGTGTCATTCATACAGGGAAGTCTTTGTCTTGGGTTAGTGAAACAGAGTAAGCTCCTTAACTCTTCTACATAGTCATGATGGACTGACTTCAAAGATGTCTTCTTTAGGAAAAGGACTAGTGTTTTCCTCTGACTGTGGCAGAAATAACCACTTGGTAATGGAGGTGAGTCTACTCACTGTAGACCTGGGGCATTTTTCTTCTAAAGGAGAAATGCTCAGGCCATAAAACATACATGCATATATACATACCTAGATATACACACAGATATTTACTTTGCAAACAGCTGTACTATTCCCAGGTGCCTGTCACCAGATCTATGTGGGAGGCTGATGCTGCCCCAGCATTGCCGGTGGAAGGCTTCTTGTGAATGCCCCCTCAACTGCTTGAGGAAAAAAGCATTGGTGAGGTCATCTTGCTTTTAAGGATGAATATGAGCCAATAGTCACAGAGCAGAGCAGACAGAGCTGACACAACGGAATGGTGTTTCTGGTAAGACATCCAGTTGGTGGGTGGCTATGAGCCCCAGGAGAGCCAATGTTGTTCTCAGGTGACATTGCTGGAGCCAAGAGACAACATCCACCCAGAGCTGTGGGCAGATATTGGTCTCCATGACACAGAAAACAACTGTGAGCTCCCCATATAGTTGGCAGCATCCTCACCTCTCAACAGTAATCACCCTGTTTGTAAAACTTCTCCAAGTCAATACTGGAGTATTTGTAGTGATCCAAGCTACAGGTAGTATTTGTAGTATTTGTAGTGAACCAAGCTGCTGATCTCTCTGTGAACAGAGACATAGAACATGCTTTCACCTCACCACTGGTTCTGAATAAAAAAGGACAATATCTAGTATGATACTCTACTCAGAAAAAGCATGTAATATAATTATTGACACGTCTTTTTCAAAAGTGAGAACTACATACAGTGAACAGAACGGCTTTCTTTGATTTCCCCATCCTTTCATGTTTTCCCTTCAACCAAAATCAATGTAATTGCAGATTTGATTCCTCTGGTTTGTTATTTGCATTTTTTAAAAAACCATTGTTGAATTACAACATGTGTTACCATGTAGGTAAGCTCTAAGTAGGGAGATTTCCTTGCTGTGTCCTGTGCAGTCACTGTAACTGTTCATGGTTGAATGTTTGGTGGGTTAGTGGGAAACCTACAGGGTGATATAAGTATACAACAGGAGAATCTGATAAAAATATCCAACATGAGGATCACAATACAGGAATATCTAGATGAGCCCATCAAGAAATGCACAAATATATGCATCAGATTAGAAAAAATCTAAATATATACAATTAGACTATTTCTTTGTTTCTATTTCTGATGGGATACAAGCAGGTGTGTCCAATGGCAGATATGAATTTGTGCTTAATATACATATTAATTCTTTTCTTCAGAGGAGGAAAAAATGTTTATGAATGGTCAAAAGAAAAGTATCAATTAATGGAAATAAGAGTCTCAACATATTAGGAGGTTTGACATCAATACTAGCATAGTGAAGACTGTCTTAGGTTTCACAAACTGTTCCCATATTCCAAGGACAAAAGTAGAGACTTCATAAAGTCATTTTGTTCATGAGGTTCCTAGAAGCATTTGTACATCTTTGATATCATCCCCATTATGATCTTTACTTGAAGTTTCAGCTCCACAAGTGCCTAAATCTAAAAAAATGGAAGTGAATTGATTGCAGATGACACCCGCTCTTTACGCTCATCCTTTGTTTCACATACTTTCAAATAACAAAAAAAAATTAGCTGGTAAAAATGGCACAAATTTAGTACAGGTTTTTCTTAAAATGTCTGCTTTCCTTAAAATATCTTGCACAGAAACTCTGCTAGTCCTACCTGATGCTAGACCCTGATGATTAGCAGAAAGGTTCCCTACTCTCCTATATCTGGAGCTAAACTTGAGATGAGTGGAACTAAACTTGACATGAGAGTCTGAGGAAAAGAGATTTCTGTTTAGCTCACCTATAAGAATAATTTCAAGCAAAACAGATCTGCAATGAGGTCACAGTCTTCACCCTTCAAGAGATTATTTCCATCTCCTTTTCTATGCTCCAGACTTGTCAATCCTCATGCAACATGCTCGTCTCCTCTGCTGAGGGCTCAGATATTGCCACAGCTGCACAGCCTGATGCTCTTTGCCAACACTTCAGCAAGGCAGGGCAGGTTTAAGCTGTGACTTGGCTCAAGAAGAAGAAAGCTGAGCTGCAGAATATCAGACGCACAACAGGAGACCACAAATATTTTTTTTAAATCCATGGATATCACCTACCAGGTCTTTTATTTTCACCAGGGAGAGAATTATGTGCTGTTATCTTCTTCCTCCTCTCATGCCAACAGTGTGACATGAGGATGCCAGTGCCATACCTGACTCAGAAGTGGAGGAGATCTAGTCCAAGCACATACAGTAACTGGCAACAGCATGAGCTAGCTTACTTATTATTTCCTCAGCACCTTCAGTTTCCTGGTTTCCTGTTCCTTTTATGATTTCCAAATCAGCCACAGCTTAGTGCCCACTGAAAGTCTGCAAGGCTCATGCCCTGAATAACTTTCTTGATGGGCAAAGATACAGGAGGGTCTTCAGTTTCCCTGACCTTTCCCCAGGTATTTTTCATTTGACCCCTCTGTAGCAGCAAAGTCATCAAAGAAAATGAGGCAATGGGAACTAATGTAGATTATGAGAGTTGATTAGGAGGTTTAGGAGTGAGAAATAATTTGACGGGTGGAACAATTTGATTGGAATTAAAATTCTGTACTGTAATGGGCTGTATGGGGGTGATAATTATCTTCAATAGGGGGGAAATACCGAAGCAAGGAGCAAAAGCCCAGCACCACCACAAGTATTTCTGCTTCCCACACCGCCTGGGAGGTGCTCACAGGGGAAACCTGTTTAGCTGCTCACACACACATGCTGCAACTCATTGCTACTTTGACAAGGATGTCCTCTTGCACAAAGAAAGGAGAACACATAGCACTGACTCTGCACACAACAACCACACCTCTGCATTGGCCATTCAGCTCTTGAAACATTCAACTGATGTCGACTAAATGCTACAATGATCCTGATGCCTTTCCTTCTACTTAAGCACTAAACAGTTGGAGAAAACAAGCTTACCTTTCCAGTCAACTCAAAATATTCTGTAATTTTTTGGGAGAAATCCCCAGTCTGTACTAACCCCCAAGCTACAAAGTATGACAAAATAAGTTAGCTCACAGTGAGAGCTATTTGGAAGTGACTAGTTCATTATCTGCTTGCCTAGGGCAGAGGACTGATGAAAGGAAGAAAAGATCCAGATACTTTCTGGATTATTCCATGGGATAAGTTACAACTTTAATTAAAAATGCTACATGGGAAGATGGCTGATGTGCAAAAGCTCTGTTGGTGTCCAGAATGGAAAAGTCTTACTCCTTGAAGGAGAATGATGCATATATAGTCTATTTATTGCTTTCTCTGTCTTGATTTGGAACAGTGAACGGGAAAGAAATACGTGGGGTTTTTTTAAGGAGAACTTCAGGATTGTTCCTCCCATTCAGAAAAAAAACCCCACTGCTGAAAAACAAATCAGCTCATTCACTGTCTATCAGGCATGGTGGGTATTTCAAGTACTGGGATCCACAAGCAGCCCCTATGTCACCAAGCAGCTGTTGGCAAGGCCAAGAAGCAAGGCTGTGCCCTTCTCCATGAGTACCTTTGGCTCCACCTACACAGCCCTCTCCAGCTCTGCAGCACTGTTTGCAGCTGGAGTGAAGGTTTTGTCTTCAGGCACAGTCTGAACTGTCCTTTTGAGAGATTGACTTCTGCAGATAAACCAACACTGGGCTCTGGGATAGATGAATCCTGTGGAGTGACAGTACATGTGCTACAAGGAGAACCCAGTGATTTAATTTCAGTGCAACTCCCTGCTCAAATCATGTGCAATACACTTATTGTGATAATTCATGTTGATTGGGGGATCATCTTCTTCACTTATAAACATGGTATTTCTGGCTAGTGCAAGCATCCATCTGGGAGTGTAGGAGGGGCGGCACAGTCCTGCTCACCTTGAGTGATGGTTTAATATAACCAACAGCACTGACACTCAAAAGACCCCTGAAGAAATTGAATAACATATGAGGCAAGAACTGCTATTTTATTTCCTTTCAAGAATGTCAAATGCATTTTTAATTTCTTAGTCCATCAAAATGTTTTCAGTGATTTCTGTCCTAAATCTGCTTTGCTGCAGTCATCTGTTTCTTCACAGATAATGCAGTCACAGCTCTATATTGGGGCCGCGATGCTGGTAACCTTCCAGGGCATTCAGGATGTAACACTGATTCAGAGATTGATTCTCTCTGCTTATATACTTAATAAAGTTTGCTCCCTGTGCAAAGAAACAATTATGTGTTCAGAGTGTTTATTGCATTGGTTCTTCATTTGCCTATGAATGTATGTTTGAAGGCCAATAGATGTGCAATGCATGACTGCAAATCCTTTTACATAATGAGGAGAGGGTTGTATTCACAGGCCCTCCCATCCCTTGATGCTTACTGGTTCCACGTCCAGCAGAACATTGTTATCACAGAAGGTCCCAAGGTTGTTTCTGCAGCAAGACCAGGTTGATGGAGGCTAAAAAACCCAGGAACTAAAATGCTGAGCTGACTTATCTTCTCATGAGGTGTCACAAGTGAGTGTAGCATTGGATTGTATCCACTTGCTAGATTTGACAAGTAAATTATAGGTATTTAATCTGCTAGATCTTCATAAGCTCAGGACCTCCATTCACTTTCAGCTCATCGTACCAAACATGCCAGGAGGTCACAAACTATGTGGCCTAAGGGCAAATCCAGGAGGCATGGGTACTGTTGACTATTTCCTGCTATCACCGATGCTTGTATCACAGAATCACAGAATCACCGAATCACTGGGTTGGAAGAGACCCACTGGATCATCGAGTCCAACCACTCCCACAAAACAATAAACCATGTCCCTCAGGACCTCGTCCACCCGTAACTTAAACACCTCCAGGGAAGGCGAATCAACCACCTCCCTGGGCAGCATATTCCAGTGCCTAATGACCCTGTATGTACTAATGAGGGCTCCAGAAAGTAAAGCTGTTTGAGTAAGAACATGACGAATGGATGATAGACACCCCTAGAGAAACAACAGTGATATTAGGACTGGTAAATTCCTAAAACAAGCATTAATGTGATGCAGCATATCCAAATTATCAACACATCTGCTATATTGGGATGTCTTACAAAAATGGACTTGGCCTTCTTACAGATACTAGCCCACACTACTGTTTAATTGGCTCATGATTAGCTGTTTAGTGAGGACACATTCAGTCACTCAGGTGGCAGCAGTTACCTAGCATTTAGTGTTTAAATAATTACAAAATCATAAGTTCTCAGCTGCACATGCAGAAGGTGGCACAGATTATAAAAGAGAAGAGTGGAGAGAAAATCTCAATTCAGTAGAATGTGATGTTCCAGGAACATAATTTGTCTGTCATTTACTCGGAACAGTATTTCCACTTAATTTTCTGGATTTTTACACTACTCAGGACAAAGAAATGACATGTACTCATCTTTGAGATATCAAGTTATCCACAAGAAGATTTAACCTAACAGTCTTTTATGCTCCATTAGGCACAACTATTCCAGTGAAATATTGCTCCTTTCTATTCCATAACTCAATAGCAACCAAATACAATGTATTCTCTACCCTCTTTTCCAAACACAGACATAATTGATGCTATTTCCTTAAGATCACAAAGAGTGAAAATAAAAAGCCCAAAGGAATTAGACAAATTGGCTCAGGCTGCAAGTTTTAAAGATTTTCAGTGTCCTGGGTCAGTCAAGTAATAAACACTTTATTGGAACAAATTAGAGACAGGAAACTAATACAAAGTGAGCAAAATTTGGGTTCATATTTTTAAAAACACTTCATTCAGCTTCCAAAGTTCACTTCTGATAAGCTCTGACAGGAAGGTGAACTGGATGAAGAATCACAGAGCAACATAAAAAACCTCTGTTCATAACAAGCCCTTTGTATGATACAGACAGTTTTAACTTGGTGTGAGGCACAGATGACGCTGCAAAATGGTGGGAATTGAGTTCAGAAAAATTCAAGACTGGAGGGTCAAATTCTTTAATAGGGACATGACTCCAATTTATGTCAAAACACCTTTAAAGTGGCAACAGACCATATAGCTTAAATTGTAGCCTGAATTGAATTTTGTGGAAGAAAGTCAAGGAGCAGAGAGAAGAGTTCTTATTTCATGGGGACATATTCCTCCATTTCTCCATAACTCTTGCATGCAAAGAGGCTCTTACCCCGTCTGGTCAGACACCTACTACTTTGCAGAGCAATACAGGTATTAAAGGCCCCTCCACACCTTCTTATTCAGCTACAACCTTTGAACCATGATTTATGTCACAACATGCACTAGAAGTACAATAAATACCATATCATAAAGTGTTCAAATAATACATCTGAGTGACTGTAAAAGCAATATCATCATCTTAATCCTATTAAACCAAGGAGGTTTCAAAAGCTACGCTGAACAATGCTACTTCTGACTCTACCACAGCATGTCAGCACTTGCCCTTCATCCTCTGCACTGTTGATGTAAGAGCAAGTAAGATAAAACTGTTCTGGTTTGTCCATAAGATAATTACATAAACCTTTGGTGAAGCATGCATTTTATTTAATGATTTGTAAAGTGCTTAGATCTAGAAGAAATGGGACAGTTTAGATCATGTTTCTGGATAACCTGGGCACCATTTCGCAGCCCCCACTTTGATAACAGCTCAGATGCTGGTTGCATAATTCATTTTTATCCTGCCCAGCTGCATGCAAAGGTTAAAAAAGATATAATTAGTCTCCTTCTCTGTTCCCACCTCTGGCCCACACAAACCCTGTCTCTTATTCAACCTGTCATTGCTAGCAGTATTATCCAGGTCTTCTGAAAAGACAGCAATGAAAAAAATTATGGTAATTTATTTCAGAATGATCTCTCCTTTGTAGTTTGCACATTACTTTTCCAGATATATCTATTAATAACCTGTAGGAATCAGCTTCTATTTACGTAGTGCTTTTCTTCCTAAAGGGTCTTTGAGTGCTTCACTAACTTTAGGGATCATTTGATTCTTTCCAGACAAGTAAGGCTCAGTTTTACCCATATAGCAAACTTCAGACAAAGGATAGGGAGTGAGAAATACCAAACCAACCCACTCCTGCAGAGACCTCAGCTCTCAAAGTGGGCTGCTAGAGTAGCAGGAGGTCTCCTGCCCCATGCAGACGTTGGTACTCCAGTGTCGGAGGCTCACTTTGTCCTCTCTCTGCCTCCCTGCTGGCTGCACAGAATAAGCTCCAGCAGCCAAGGAGGTTCACCCTGTTCCTGTGTGAATACTTCCAGTTCCCACTCCATCAGCACTTTGCTTATCTCCAGCAATGTCTGTGGTGTTAAATGAATTATTTATTCAGTTTAATTAAAAAGTACTGGAAGCCTTTGGGTATGCTGGAGAGACAAATCTTGCATGAGTGCTACTGTTATTTGTCTACATTTTTTTGGCCTACAGGGGCACCAATAGCTAACACCAAGACTAGTTCTCACTGTGCTAGGTGCTATAGTCATGTACACTGAGTTGTAGCTCAGTATTACCCAGTTAAAGAACAAGAAGCAATAGACACACATTGAACTACAGGAAATTCTATTTAAGTATGGGAGGTCAAAGACTTGCACAGGTTTCCCAGCGATGTTATGGAGTTCCTGCCCTTGGAGGCATTCCTTCTAACTCAAGTTATTCTGTGCTTCTCAACACCTACACAGAGCAGATGCAGAGCACATTCCCAGGTTTTTACAGTCACAGCTAAATGTTGGAGGAAGCAGTGGCTGAGTGAAACAACCTGTTCTGTCCACGGTTAACATAAAGGTTAGTCAAAGGATTAGGATTCACTCTGGTGCCTATTCTGACAGCCAATCCACTAGATCATGCTGGGGAGAGAATATGGACGGCCAGGAACTGCCTTCTGTTTAGAACTCAGTTGTTACAATGGGCTTCAACGCTTCCCAGTCCATGGCTTTTATAGAATATTCAATGAGAAAATAAAAGAGAAGTTTTCATGTGAACATAACTTATCTATATGTTACATATGTGTATATGGGCTCATCATGCCTAAGGTGTAGGCTTTCAACATCCAGATCCAACACCCTGCAATGGGCAGGGACATCTTCCACTGGATCAGGTACACCATTTATACAAACAATTGCCTTCAGCGCTGAGCTCCTGGAGCTCTTCATTCAATGGCCACAGTCCCCATGGGAGTCTGGAACAAATACTTTCTGCAAAGCAAATACTTTTTCAACAGATTTGACTTCAAAAGCAGTTTCTACTAGCTGAAAAACCTGACCCAAATAATCAGAGAGCACATCATTATTTCAGCACATGCTTGGCCATATTGCAATGAAATTTATGGTCTCAAGCCTCTCCATTCTAATCTATCTTAATGAGAAACAACTCTGTCAAAATCAATAGGATGACGTTGATGTAAACCCCATATTCAAAGGAAAACATGGCATGTTTAGCATTCATATCCATACCTCTTTGTAAACCTGGCATGTTGGAAACAGTATACTAGGAGGGTGAGAAGAATCTGACCACCTGTGAGTGACCAGAAGTAAAACCTCTACAAGAGATTTTCCTAAGAACACTGATAACCAGGGCAGTGTTAGTTGTGGAAATGAGCCAAAGGTGTGGTCTACAAGGTTGGCACAAAATGCAGCTTTGTTGAGATCAAACCATTCTGTGACAATTTGCCAACTTCCTGTTCAGTTTTCAGTGACGAAACCCTCTTAGCCTTTTAGTTTTATTATGAACTTGTAGAAATGCAAGTTTAATTGTACAAATGAAAGTTTAATAGAATACAATATTTTTATGTCATTGCTCGATATTGGCTTTGGTACATATTATCTTCTGTAATTTGTATTAAATATTAGACAATATATAAAGATAATATTGCAGATATGTGACATTTGAGACATTAATTAGTTGTAAAGTCTAAACAAAATTAATCAAGACAGTACCATTGGCACAAAGTAGTTTTTATTATTGGCATGATGGTTGTAAGTGACTCTTTAAAATCCACACAATAATAGTGTAGAAACCAAATTTTCTATAATTTTAATTTCATGATGAATTTCACCTTTCAGTTCTACTTCAGCATGTCTTTATATGCATTTATTTAGTGTCAGAATTGCCTGTGGAAGAGGCCTTAGTCCAAACCAGTTATTTTTATAGTAAATAGGAATTTTCAGAAGCTCCACTGCCTTGAAACTGGTTTTGGACTTTTGCCTTTGAAGATGACATTTTCAAGCATAATACAAGCTCTTCTTTTCAACTCTGACACAAGAAATCTCAGTTCTGCTCTTGTGTCAAATTGCTGTCCAGTACAAAGGACTTTCACCGGGCCTGCCGTGTCAGTTAATTCTCAGATTCGACTTACATGGACAATTTTGCTCAAATGACATAATTTGCTTTTACTGATGAGGAAATCTTTATATTACATCGTGTCAATGTTTAATGTTAAGGACGCTATTTTGAAAAAGAAAATAAGGCTAAATAATTAACCATATTCATCTTCATTAATTAGCAGAGCCTCAGTGAACCTTATTTATTAAACTCATTTTGTTACTTATGTGTGTGCTCAAGAGTATAAAATTACAAAATGAAAATAGCATCAGAATGTGTAAAATCTCTACGGGAAACCAACTGTTGATGTACTTGACAACAGGGAGAACAGCTGGAGAGTCTAATACCCACCTCCTCCAGCCACATAAAACCCCCAAATTCTGACAGAGTAAGACTTATGCTCCATACTTCTTCCTAATTTTGTTTCTATAACATGATTTTTCCTGTAAGACACAAATTAATCTTTTTTGTTAACTTAGAATCATAGAACCATAGAATAGTTTGGGTTGGAAGGGCCCTTAAAGACCACCCAGTTCCAACCCACCCTGCTATGGGCAGGGACGCCTCCTACCTGACCAGGCTGCCCAAGGCTCCATCCAGCCTGGCCTTGAACACCTCCAGGAATGGGGCAGCCACAACTTCCCTGGGCAACCTGAGCCAGTGCCTCACCACCCTCATGGTGAAGAAATTCCTCCTTATGTCCAATCTAAATCTGCCCCTCTCCAGTTGATACCCATTGCCTCTCATCCTACAAGCCTTTGTAGGCCTCCCCAGCTCTCTTGTAGGCCTCCTTCAGGTACTAGATGGTTGCTATAAGGTCTCCTCAGAGACTTCTCTTCTCCAAGTTGAACAACCCAAACTCTCTCAGCCTCAGTTAGCATGTGACACTGAACTCTATACTTCCTCTTACACAATTACCAGTTTAACAAGCAACTACCTTCACTCAACATTTCTGTGGCTTCCTTCTTATCATCACTGACCTACTAAATTTATCTTTATATTTGTAAGCTAAAAGCAGAGAGAATAAAATAAGTATACCACTACACTGAAACGGCTCCTTGTCTCCAGGGACCAGCCATCCAATATGCACATTTAAGCAGAGCTGCTGGCAGAAAGTAAAAATAAACTTTACTGATCATTTTACATAGTGAGAGACACCTAACTTGGAGTCCTAGTTACACTGTTTCAGAACTGGTAGGTACAAATCATAGAAAAGGAAGGCTGAGAGTACTCATTCAGATACTGCAGGCAGAAAACCTGTGTTGCCTGGAGAAAGTCCTGTAACGTCTAAGCATGTGAATCAAGGTCCAGCCTTCTGACTGAGGACTTGACATCAGTACGGCAGAAAGCAAAAGCTGCACAGGGATGATAACAGATCAATGAAGAAAAGAGAGATTAAAGTCCAATATTAATATGTTTTTATTAGCTACGTTATTATATTGTATATATAACATGGCACTGTATAGAATGTCCTGAGTTGGAAGGGACCTGCAAGGATCACTGAGTCCAACTCCTCTCCCTGCATAGGACAACTGCGACATTCACACCACATGTCTGAGGGCCTTGTCCAAAGGCATCTTGAACATTGTCAGGCTCAGCATAATCACTGTTCCTTGATGAGCCCGTTGCAGTGCTCCACCACCCTCTGGGTAAAGAACCTTTTCCTAACATCCAAACTAAACCTCCCCTGGCATATCTTCCTGCCATTCCCTCTGGCTTCTAGAGAGAAGAGATAAACGCCTCCTCCTCCTTCCCTTGTGAGGAATCTATAGGCTGTGATGAGTTCTCCCCTCAGTCTCCTCTTCTGCAGGCTGAACAGACCAAGTGACTTTAGCCACTACTCATATGGCTTCCCCTCTAAACCTTCACCAGCTTTATGGCCTCCTCTGGACACTTTCCAGTAGCTTTACATCCTTCTTACATTGCGGCACGCAAAACTGCACACAGTACACAAGGTGAGACTGCACCAGTGAGGAGTAGATTCATGGCTCTGAAAACCATTCAAAGATACCTCACAACAAGCCATGATTAGTGGATTAGCATCTATCACTTTGTAGCACAGAGAAGCCATCTGTTTGACCATAGACAGCAATATGTGTTAGTGGGAGACATCAGTGACAAGAGATACAGACCAAAATCAAACAGCAACAAAAGTTAAATGAAAGGAAATTAAAGAACTTCTAAACCAGGATATTCATTCAGTTAATCCTACAGATTTCTGAGTAAACAGTTCCCTGTGCTGAGAGAGGAAGATGCTTCTTTGTCTCTTAGCATTGTACATATTCAGCATTTAGATATTCAGCAAAGCTGGGAAAACAGATTCTGATCTAACCTGAGGCTTGCAGAAGCTATTGATATGGCATGAGGAAGAAAATGTAGACAGTGAGTATTTCATGGAAGGGATGAAAGCTAATTCAGTATTCAGATATGGAGACAATACAATAGAAATATTCTCATAAGGCATTAGGCTAATTAAAGTGTTACAAACTCTCTGTCAGATTATCATCTTTATTCTAGAGGTCCACTGGTGTCAGCATCCCTCACTGACACAGCACGTGGAAATCCCATAGAGACTCATTAAGTTTTTGTCGCCTACAATATGAATACAGGGGATTATTTTTAAATCCTTTTTTTTTACCTTTACGAATAAGACATGACCAAAAGCACAAACATGCCTATGTCACCTTCTCGTAACTGATTCTTCCTCTGGGAACTGTATACCAGAGCCTGGAAACCAGGGAACCATGGCATTTCTCCCAGCAGTTTGCCAACTGCACTAGGATTAGTCTGGGTAGACCACAGCATATGGGTATAATGAGAAGAGAATCAATGGCTTTATTCACAGCTAAAACTCGAGAAGAGGATCCTGAATACTGTTATGACAGATTACCACCTACCAGTCTTTCTGAGAAGATAAAAAGGTAATTGTCAGCTCTGAGTGCTCTGCAGTGACAGTAAAAAGTGCCAAGGGCAAATGCAATTATGTGGGTGATGGATCCACATATAATGTTAGGAAGTGTAGTATTTGACATGATGGCTTGAGCAAGAGATCCCCCAGACTAATTTAAGGGGCGCTTCTTAGGGCTGATATGTGTCCCTCTTTAATTTGCAGATTCAAGTCAAGACACAGTAAAAAAACAGACATACTTTTAAAACCTGGTCAGTTCAGTGAAGAACCAGAACATCAGAGGCTATATTCCCTACTTTTTTTGGTGATTATTAGGTCATGGAAAGAGTAGATAACGTTGAGTGAGTGTTAGTCTTTCAAAGGGCAAGTTGTTCATACTGCATGTATTTTTCAAGCATCTCCTTCTGCTTCAGAACATTAATACTTGCCTGAAAATAGAAAATCTTTCTTTTTTTTTAAGAGCCTGTGTTCCTCTACTGCTTGTTCAATGCATCAGGTCTAAAGGTTGCAACCTGCATTTTTTTCTTACTTGTGTACTCCTGTATTAAGTAGTCAGCCCTTGTTATCATACAGAATTTCATTTATGAGTGCAATGATCCTGCTGAAAGCAATCAGTTGCCTTCTTCATGTACTGACTTTGCTGGATTAGGACAGGAATTCTTTGTAAATTAGGAACTGAAGCTCTGACTCTATTGAATTCCCTAAAGCTGCTCCAGCTTAGCAAAGGTATAACAGTGATGTCTGAGAACTAGTCCTGGGGTTTGAGTAGCTAATTATGGCTTAGACAATGTCATACTGACTGTGGCCATTGCCAGTTCCCTAGAAATTAAGAACATTTTGTTTTCTTTTAAATCTGGTTCCTATCTAACCCAGAAACGGCTGACAGGTTTTTTGAATCTGCTAGTTGAAGTTCAGGCTGTCTGTTGTTCTGCAAATAATTATGATACTGGTATGATGAGTGGAATGGGAAATGTAACCACTCACTCTTTGACACCTTAGAACTGTTTCCCAGCTCAGGGAATGGGTGGGCATCAGGCTAGCTGTGTCTGATGATTCAGCCCCACTCACTGGTACTGACAGTTCTGGAAAGAGTTAATGTGGTTCTGCTGACTCACGGAGACAGATTAATCTCTTTTCCTGTTTTGATATACAGCAAAAGTGTCTCACCAGAGAAGGGATGGCAGGCAAGTGTTCCCCAGCAGGGGCGTGCATATGACTAGTATGCAGACCACCACAAGTGGTACCTGAGTGCTGCTTGAGAACTCACGTGTCTCCACTTCAGCACACCAACAACAGAGCAGCTCTGGAAGCCCTGATCTAAGGTGTTGATGCACAGTTTGAAGGCGGGGGGAGTTTATTTTTTATTTCACTAATGATGTTGACACTGCTATGCTTTAAATACCATTGATTTGTCTCATGCTGCATCTCCAAAGTGTCACAATTCATATCAACTAGCTCTGCCAAAAGCCCTAGACAAGGTCTGTGTGTCTCCCCTGTTATAAACTCCTCTCCGGCTAGAGCAGCTGGAACTGTCTCAAGTTAATTCATTTGAGCACATCACTGAATTTTCCACGCTTCCCTGCCATTTGTCCTCTTCCACTGCTCCAAATGCTAACTCCTTGTTCTCACTTTCAAAGCTCATCACATTTCAACCCTGCCTGATACCAATCCTGGTATTTTTTTTCCACCTATTGTTGCTTTGCCAACTGCAGCCTCCATTTTTGCTTCTGGATTCTACACTTACTTTTATGACTGGGACACAAACTTGCCATTAAACCATTGAAGTCTCTGCTGTAGACCCTTTTAAAGAGTCCCTGTCATGTATCACATAGTATCGAAACACCAGCTAACAATAGGAAGGCAGAGGATGGTCAGGACTGCAGGCGAGCTGAAGAGCTGCACATAGAATCTGTATCACACCATCTCCTTTGAACTCTGATTTTCATCCACTTGTTTTCTGGAAAAAAAATCTTTAGGATACAAGACTGTTCTCAACAGTGGTTTGTATTTGTGTGTCTCCTGTGCAGTACAGCAAAGCAGCTCTTAATAAAAGATCAGTAACTACTTCTGTTCCTCTCCTGTGAAACAGGATTGCTTCACAGTCCAAGTGACTAGCAACTTCCAGGAAAGCAAGATTTTATAGCTGGGTTTTAAAGCCACAGAAAGACTGAGGCCATACTGGAAGCTCATAGGAGTGCCAAATCCACATCTGTTTAGCGCAGACTAATATCAGACTTTTGCACCTGTCTCCCTTTTCTAAACAGAGATAAATAACAGTAAAGGCAAGCCCTAGGGCCATGTTCAGAATAGGCTGGGTAAATACTATAAGTGTTTGCAAAACAAAATGCTTTCCAGGGAGCTATTTTTCAATGTATTGTTGTAGTAAATGTTTACATTTTCTAAAGACTAGCTCACAAAGCAGTCATTAAGGAATGCTATTTTATGTACAAATATTTTGCAGAACAATTAAATATGTAATCACACAAAATGTTTTTGCATTCCTAGTATCTCCACAGCATTGGCACTAAACAACTACTCCTTTGCCTGACATCTGACATCTCTTTTCCTTCAGGAATGGCTATGACATGTCAGGGTTTGTCCAGAACTCCAGGGGTCTTTTGGGTGCTTAGAAAATCTGTGCTTAATAAAAAAAGAAAGCTTGACTCCTCATCCTACAATGACCTTTAGCAACCTAGCAGAAAGTAGCCCCAAGTCCCGCAATGTGTACCCTCTGGTGCGAACAAAGGTGTTACATTTCCCTTTAACACTATCTGAGGTTTCTTAAAAAAGGCTCAAGTTGCCAGTGCCTCAATCCTACCTGCACAGACCATTTTGTTTGGATTCATTATCTTTATCCACATATCATAGCCTAAATTTACCAGTTTCAGGCAAGCTCCAACATTTGATATATTAACTGGTCAGATGAATATAAGGCAAAATATGTTATAGTTATAGTCAGGCTCCAGGCCAATAAAATGTAAAAGAAGCAAGTGGTAGTTACAAGACAAAATAAATACAGCCCAGGGCTGAACCTTGCCTAACCTTGTTGGAACTAAATGATCTTTAAAGTCCCTTCCAACACAAACCATTCTACGAGACCTTCATTGGTTGAACTTGATGATCTTACAGATCTTCTCTGACCTTAATGATTCTACAATTCTATGCGTGTCTTACCCAACTTGAAAGTGGTGACCTAGGCAAGAACGTGAATACAGTCTTTATAGAATACTACTTCAAGTCAAAACCTAAAAATATTTTAGCAGGGCCTATAGCAATAAGACAATGGGTAATGTTTTTAAACTAAAAGAGAAGTTGAGACTAGGTATTAGGAAGAATGTTTTCACACTGAGGGTGGTGGAACACTGGAACAGGTTTCCCAGAGAGGTGGTAGGTTCTACATCCCTGAAAACATTTAAGATTGAGTTGGATGGGGCTCTGAGCAACCTGATCTAGCTGAAGATGCCCCTGCTAACTACAGGGGAGTTGGACTAGATGACCTTCATGGTCCCTTGCAATCCAAACCATTCTATGATTCTACGATTAAAAAAACATTGTATAAGTGGAATACATTAAAGTACTGCATTTATCACTTTTTGTAGGCCAACCATGTCTAACCAACCTCTATGGTAGTTTTTTTTCTATTTTGCAGTTACCTCAAGCAAGTGTGCTCTTGATTTACAATCACCTTCAGCCGTGGAGGTACAAAGTTTATTCTTCACATCACTTCTCTCTTACACCCATTTCCACCGACTCTACTTTTCCTGTAATTTCTTTATGATCTTTGTCTAAAAGCCTCAACCTACATAAAACATGCAACAACAAAAAAGGTCTGAACATAAATTATTGCATTCCCTTTAGCATTTTCTGCATAAATGTCACACTTATCTTTGGCTTTGAAGCAGTCTTTTTAGTCTGTGCTAGTACAACACAGAGCCTAACAGAGTTCTGGACATGAACTCCTTGAAGCTCCCAGACTCCTCATCCTGAAAGCCTTCTACCTTACTGATACCACCTGATGTATTTGCAGCTGGATTAGACTTCGTAGTAAATGCCATGGAGAACTCTCCTTCAGTACTTCTGGATCCTTGATGGCATTCTGCTTCTCTTGGTCTACACTCCATCAGTTGTGTGGTTTGCAGACCATGGGAGCCCCACTAGAGCCCATCTGGACATGAGGTGGCTAAATAGCCCTAGCTTGGCCCTCATTGCTCTAACCTTCTCGCCTTACCTGCTGCCTTGCCTCGCTCCCTCAACTATACATGTACAGCTATTTACAGGAGAATGTGGTGATCTGGGTAAAGGGTTAAGGATTGGGATTAAGGTTGGGCTGAAAATGTTTATGGTATTTTAACAAAAAAGGGCAGTCATCTGCCCTAGCTCTTGACATGGGTCATTTTATTGCTTCAGGAACTTCTGTGTTTGTATAACTGAGAGGGTGGTGTTGAGGCAATATCTGCAACTGATAGAAATGCAGGTCAAATGATGAGCATATTGTCTTTGCTGAGATAGGAGTGTTGACTTTTCTGGTGAGATTATGCCCTTGTTCTCAGCCTGCTTGCCAACTGGCTGTTCCCTTTGTCTGGGCTTCTGATATTCATATAAAGAGTGGAACAAACCTCTGGCTTGTTCCATGCAGTGCACGATCTGTTTTCTGCAGATAAATCTTTCCAACACAATGTAGCAGTAGCAAGCTGCTTAGTCCAACCTGCTCCTATTGTCTGTTTCAGAAGCTTCGGTGGTCTTTAACTATTTAATCACAATTTTTGTCTGACAAAACCACAAGAATACTGAGGAAGAAGAAGGGAAGTGAAGGTTCTGATCCCTGTGCTCACAATCAAAGTAACGTGTTGGCAGACAGTATGAAATACCCCTTAGCTCCTTCCTTAACCAGCAAACTGCTGATTATCAATGACTCTTCAGAGAGCATACTCAATGGTCGTCATAAGATCATCTAGGCTCCTTACATTATTGAGATTCTCTCCCCATATCAGCTGTGAAACCATTAGTCAACCAAACCTTCTAAATTATATCACAGAAACATTTTTCCTCAGCTGGGAAACTCATTCAAAACAATCCCCAGGATGATTGGGTCCGATTCCTTTCACAGAACTGAAATTGTTCTTTTCTGAAGAGTCAAGTACCAAACTCGTCCTCCTGACCCTGCCTTCCTTGTCAGCTATTGACTGTGAAATTCTCCTTATTTACTTGGTGCTTTTACAGAGATCAGTAAAGCATTGCTATACTTACTTACTTCTTACATCTTCTTTTCCTGTAATTGACAGTAGGTGTCTTTCCACAGAAAAATGTGTCTGTGATATTATAGCTGAGTATTGAACCCTTTACTCCACTACTTTGCCATCTTTTCTCCCACATGCAACTGTTTTCAGAAAAGACAAACTCAAAACCATGTTCTCTGTCAAGCAAAGTTCCATAGATATTGCCTTCCCTCAGAGTCAATCAGCATAAATTTGCCAAATTAAGGAATGCTGCCTGAGAATCACAAGATTTGATTTTAATCCAATTACAGATTTCCTTCTGGAATCTGTACTTGTTTAGGGTCAGTTTCCACTAGATGCAATGAGACTTCAGGCTCTAAAACAGCAGCCTCATCACATGAAATTTTAATGGCACTTGGGCAGAACTACTTATCCTTTATTTCATCTTACTTGAAATATTTCACAAATGATACTTTAATAAAAATATTTAGTTAAAATGTCATCAAAGCTACTCTCAAAGATTCTGATTGTCCTTTACCATTAGTTTCTATCCCCCTGTCAGCTCTGCCATCTGTCTCATGAAACTCCTACTGTCTTGTTACCTCATTATTCCCTTCTAAAATATTATCATTATAGCCCACTTCACACCTCCTCTACCATGCTGGAAAATGCTACTGTGACCTATGGTGCATATTATAGTTCTAGTTATAACTGTATAATCAAACCTGCAAAATCTACATCCTGATCCGCCTGTGACTTGTGGGTCACCTTTGGGTGGTCCCTGATTTATTTATGCTACAACATCCCCAGATATAGAACTCTCTGAGATTTATGGCTGAAAGCCACAGAACAGAGCTATATATTAATACTACTAACTGAGTTTTCAAGTGTGCTGAAAACTCTTTGAATGACTGAATCCATGCAGAGATTAATTATATCTGCTAGATCTATAAATGAAATACCTGTAAGGGGCCCTGCTGGACAGTAGCTATCAACCAATGATCTAACATACTTTCTGCTTCTTCTATCCACTCACTCAATTATTCTTTGATGAAGAAGAATAGATATGAGGCACCCATGCATCTCCAACCCAAAATAAATTGACCTCTTTTAGATCTTTGCTATGGTAGCTTAAATTATGCCAAATGCATTTAACCTTCCTGTGGCAGGTTATCTTTCCTTGCAGAAAAAGAAGCTTAGCTCAGTTCTCCCTCCCCAAACTTCTTTGCGAATACCCCTGACTGCATTCAGCTGGGTGTTGGGAGTTGAGACCGAAAGAACTGAAGATCTGCCTGAGAACATTTGCCACCCACATACTGCAACAGTGTTCAGGAGCTTAATCTTATTTATGAGGCTTAGTTTCACTTCCAGTCCTTTGTGCCAAAATCCCAGTAGAATGCAATTTGTGCACAAGTGGTCACAAGGTTCTGGCGCGCTAGCCCTCTCTTAATCTTGTTTTGAGTCTGTAGACGTACTACAACCAAAAGGCACAGAAATGTGGGGGACTGTGGACATAACAAAGGACATCAGGAGATGCCCACAGAGACACAGTCAAGGTATAAAAAAAGGTCTCAGAGAACTCTCAAATAAGAGACATTGAGACAGCACTGAAAATTTATGAACTGTATTGTAACATCTAAGCAAAACCCCAGAACTGGAACTGTACAGCTTGCTTTGAATGCTTTATTGGGCATGTTTCTCTGCAATAAGCCAAATATAATAATAAAAACCTGGCCAAACTATAGACATCTGTTAGACAATGCCCTTTGGGCTAATTTATGACTGACTACAAGTCCATTTTGGCACTCAGGTCTCTTTTGAATAGAATGCAAACAACTCTGGGTTATGTCACAATACATTTAGGCAAGGGTTTTGAAAGAAAACTGATTCACTACCTTCATTCATGTTGAATTATAGCAAATCTAAAATTTACTCTCTACCCTCATTCACTACCCTCGCTCCTCTGAGAGACTCGAGAGCAATATTACAGGAACTCATTCTCCAAGTGAGAAAGTGTCTGTGTGTTGCTTCGACTCGGGATCAGGTCTGACAGGGGACCCGTGCCAGCCTCACAGGAGCACCTTGCGGAGTTAGGTTTAATCATTTGCATAAATTGTCTCATATACACTTGGGTAAGCCTAGGGTTTTGTTTTTTTTACTTGTGTCTCCCTTTTGCATCTCTATTTGTCAAAAAAATTTTTTTAAAGGGCTGCAGAGGCAAAGACAGTCCCAGTTCTGGGTGCTTGCCAGGAAAATGTAACTCTATTCCACCTGCTGCCTGAAGTAAAGGCTAAGAAATGTTCATCATCTGTCACCCAGTTCTGTTCCTCCCCGAGGCTCCAAGGTGTCAAACTGCACCGGCGCCAGCCTCAGCCTGTGCCAGGATGCTGGTGAAACAAGCTGGAGTTACCTAATTACAGCTTCATTATTAAGTGCCCTGCTCACAAAGCTTTTGGAAAGCACGGCTGAGTCTCGCAGCTACCGCGCAACAAGCTCCCGTCAGAGGGATGCCCCGCACCTCACCTCCCGGCTCCTGGGACTTGATAGAACCAGAGAATAGTTTGTGCTGGAAGGGACCTTAAAGACCACCCAGCTCCAGCCTCCCCGGGCTTCAGAGCGCGGCTGGCAGGACGCAGCCCCCGCACCCTTTCTGCGTTTAAACTCCCTTCCTGCGCGCCCCCGCTCTCTCTCCCTTCCCCTGGAGTCGAAATCGAAATCCGCGCAGCCCCTCGGGAGCAGCGGGGGAGTCCCCGTCCCTAGGGATGCTCGAGAAACGCCCGGAGGTGGCACTTTCGGGGCACGCGCCCCTGGCTGGACCGACCGATCCTGGGGGTCTTTCCCAACCTTAAGGATGCCACCTGCGCCCCCCCCAGCCCCACGGCATCCCTCGCCCCGGCCCCCAGGAGGAGGGATGGAGGGCACTGCCGAGGAGGAGAGGGTGGGAGAGGAGGGATGCAGCCGCCCCGGGACGCAGGGGGGCGTCTCGGCTCCCCCCCGAGGAGGAGGAGGAGGGGGCGTGGGAGAGCGGTGCCCCCCGAGGAGAGAGGAAGGCTGCCGAGCGATGCTGCCGGAGCGGCACCGCCCGCCCGGGGAGGGGACCAGCCCAGGGCGGGGAAAGGGGAGCCGCTGCCGTCACCGAGGCTCCCCCCGGCCCCGCTCCCACCCCCTCGCCCGCCCCCACCCTCCTTCCCTTCGTCTCGCTTTCTCGGGCGAGAGCGGCTCCCTGGGCGGATGGCGGCCGGCCGCGCCATGCAGCCTCCCGCTCCTCCTCCTCCTCGCCCTCCTCTCCGGCTCTAAGTCGACGCCGATGCTGCCGCTGCTCCTCCCGGCGCTGCTGGCCGCCTGCCTGCCGCCCTGCCCGGGCTGGAGCCCCTCGGCGGCCGCCGGCGGGCGGGACGAGCCGGAGCCGGAGCTCTTCTTGCCCCCCGCCAACTCCTCCTCCCGCCCCTCGGCCGGGCCGGAGATGGATCTCGACGGGGCGACGAGCAAGGAGGAGG
The DNA here is from genome assembly GCA_013389865.1 of Piaya cayana. NCBI lineage: Eukaryota > Metazoa > Chordata > Aves > Cuculiformes > Coccyzidae > Piaya > Piaya cayana. The sequence goes on along the minus strand of WAAB01013392.1, from coordinate 237,952 downwards.
GCAGCGCGGGCAGCCCGGGCACGCCGGCCGCCCCTAGCCCCGAGCCTTTCCCTTCTGCTCCCGCCTCCCCGGGGCAGGGGCGGCAGCGGCAGCGCCCGCAGCAGCGCCCGCAGCCGCAGCCCGTCGAGGACCCGCACTGCAACATCAGCGTGCAGCGGCAGATGCTGAGCTCGCTGCTGGTGCGCTGGAGCCGCCCGCTGGGCATCCAGTGCGACCTCCTGCTCTTCTCCACCAACGGCCACGGGCGCGCTTTCTTCTCCGCCGCCTTCCACCGCGTGGGGCCGCCGCTCCTCATCGAGCACCTGGGGCTGGCGGCCGATCTGCGCCTCTGCGTGGGATGCAGCTGGGTGCGGGGCCGCCGGGTCGGGCGCCTGCGGGGAGCCGCGCCCCAATCCCCTGCCGCCTCCTCCTCCTCCTCTTCATCCTCCTCCTCCTCGCTCGCCTACCCGCCGGCGTCCGAGCCCGGGCAGTACTGGCTGCAAGGGGAGCCGCTGAATTTCTGCTGCCTGGATTTCAGCCTGGAGGAGCTGAAGGGGGAGCCCGGCTGGCGGATGAACCGCAAGCCCATCGAGTCCACCTTGGTGGCCTGCTTCATGACTCTGGTCATCATCGTCTGGAGCGTGGCCGCCCTCATCTGGCCCGTGCCCATCATCGCGGGGTTCCTGCCGAACGGGATGGAGCAGCGCCGGGGCACCGCGGCCACCAACGCCGCCAAGTAGCCTCGCCCCGAGCCTCCCTCCCTCCTCCCCGGCCTCCCGTGTGCGGGGATGCCCCGACGGCGGCGGTTTGGGGGGGGGGTTCTCTTTTGTTTAAAGCGTGTCACGGGTGCCCTGCCCCGCCCTGGAGACGACCAGATCCTGTGTGCTCGTTTTATATCTTTAATATCCGTTTTAAGAGAACCTTTTAGTAAAAAACAAGGAAAAAAAAAAGATGATACCTCCCACCCCCACAAAAAAATCCACAGGGAATAAAAGACCCTCCCCTTCAACCCGAGTTGTTGTTGTTGGAGTAGCTTTTTGTATACGAATTACATTTGGAGCAGTTTTTTTTCTTTATTTACAGAAAGAGAAGTCTGGTTTTGCAGGATCGAGGACCGAAGCGGTATATATATATATATAGTTATTGCTGAAGCTGAACTTTACTGAACCTTTTTTTCACTGTATTTCCTTGTTGACAGTGTGTATTTATTATTGTAGCTCTGCGTTATTTGGCTTTTAATACAGAGGTTTTCTTTCTGGAGCTACTGTGGCCTTTTGTGAGTCTGTTCTTGCCAGGGTGGAATGGAGGGTTCAGCTGATTTTGCCATCGACAAACTAGCAGTGAAGCTACTCATGATGTTTCCAGGGTTGTTGGTGGAAAAAGGGGAATTCCAGACCCTTTCCAAATGGTGTTTGCCCTACTTGCATGGTTGATTCAGCTCTTTATACCTACATTGGGGTTGGGTGGGATTGGGAATGTGTCTGTGCCAGGTGCTCCCGAAGGTGATTTACTTACCACAGCTCTCCAGACTACGGCTTGCTTCTCAGTTTGAGGTCCGGTGGTTTTGGTCCTGGGAAGAGGAAGCCCTCTCTAAGGTGTGTTAAAAAACCATGTAGGGGCAAGTCCCTGACTTGCACAAAGTGCATTCCTCCAAACCTGCTCGGATGCAGGGCATTTGTTGAAGGCACAGTATTTATCGTACCTCTTTTTCAACTACCAGTCCACACGGTTGCTCACATAAAGCTTGTGAAGTGGAAAGGAGGCAGAAGCTCCTGGTCCAGGACTAGATTACAACTGCTGCTGAGCAGGCATGCAAAGAAGAGAGATTTGCAAGATTTTGTCTTTATTGTCTGAGCAGACAGTTGCATATCTGCAACTAATATCGTTTGTTGTACTTGTCCAACTGCTTAGCCTTCTAACAAGTTGTTTCATTTGCCTTAGACACAATAAGTCCAGCTGAAGTTGCTAAAACCAAAATGTGAGCTAAGTAAGTAGAATCTTCAATAGGAATTCTCGTTCCTTTATGAACATGAATTTATTTAATTTGTTAGGAACACATGAGATCACTTGGCACTGATTTGGTGTATTTGTAATATTGTTTTCTCTGTCAGTTGGTGGAAGTAACTGCATTAAAAGTTTGGAGGGACTAAATTCTTGGGAATTATATTTTATTAATTGAGAACAAAATAAAATAATGCGTGCCTTGCGTGTATGCTACCTGGGAAAAAAATGCAGAGAGAAAAAGATTGACAAGCAGCAGAAATAAACCAAGATTTTAAAGTGTTCCGTATTACTGGACTACCTCTACACTCACTGTTTCTCCTTTTGATACACCCACTATTGATCTATTGATCTTAATAGGCGTGTCACTTTAGTAAATATTGCAGTGGTGTTGTTTTCAGAAAGTAGAGAACCCAGTCACTGTGAGAAATGTTCATTTGACTTACTGATCTGAAGGGCACCTTCCCACATATGCTTAGTTTACAGAGCCCTGCTTTTCTTTCATGATGTCATTTTCTTTCTTTCATGATGTCATTTTCTTTCTTTCATGATGTCACTTCCACCTTGTGATAGTCCTTTTGTGCATAGACCTGCAACATACTAGAGATCTGTTATTTGCCTATAATGCTCTGTGTCCTAGAGAAGTGTCTTCATACTGACAGGCAAGGTTAGCAAGAGAATGAAGCTAGAGTTAACACCCTCCTGAAACAGAAATGCTCTAAATATTGAATAAGCCTTGGAAGAGTTGCCATGCCAATAACAAATTTCTTCTTTTAAGTGAGAATACATTTAGGCATAGAGTTTCTTCTTTTGCATGAGATACATTTAGGCAGAGAGTTAACAACTTCTGCTGGAAGTTTTACTGGCTTAGTAGTGTACGGTGTGTAGTACTCATTGTGATCCAGGGAGCCCGTGCTTGAACTCACCACTGGAATCTCTGGTTTGTTTTTTTTTCCTTATCCTCCTTTTAGCAGTGACATGCTGTTGTTTTGGGTTTTTTTCTTGAATTGCATCAACATAAGCAAGATAATGGCATTACACTCTGAAACAGGCACCTTCAGTTATTAAGGGGTCTTTATTTGCAGTACTTACACCTACCAACAACAGTAAAACTGATACAGAATGGTTTTGGGGTCTGTCTTCTAACTTCTGCCGATTTCAATTGCCTTGTGAACAGGCAACACCATACTGGGAATGTTTTGCTGCTTCACTTAAAAAGTGTGATAGGGATTAGCTTATAGTTCCATAAATACTCTTGTAGGTGGGGCTGCAATTAAAAATCTGCTAAAATGTGAAATGTTTAAGACATGGGGATGGCATTAAAAACAAACAAACCAAACCAAACCAAACCCCAAAAGGCAAATCTTGCCCACAATACAAAATGCCGCAACATTTTCAGGGAGTAGTGATCCCAGATACAAAATACAAAGAGCATTTTCCAGTTAGGGAATGTGTTTCCTTAGATCACAGTAACCACTGGAGTAAGCATGTTCCCTTTGCAGAGAGAAGACAGCAGGAGTTTCTGGCCACAGAGATTATCTGATGTACAGTGTTTATCCTGGACCTAACTCCCTGAAATCCTTGGCTTTCAGCAAAATGGCAGCAGGGTTTCTCCTGTAAAGAACTGAGTAGTGCTTCAGTGTATGCTGCTGTTCTACAAAGCTGTGCCCTTGGACCCGAGTTTAACTGAGAAGTGATTTACCGTCTTTCACAGTCTGGAGTGTTGTTATGAAAATGCATTATGCAGACCATGAGCTTTTTCAGTCACCATTACATCTAGCACCAAGAACCCCGTTCCCATAACTGTGGCTACTATGATGACTTCAAACAGGTGATAATTTTGAGCAATAAAAGACACACACAACTTTTGTCTGCATGCAGGGGAATTTAATCTGAATTAAACTGAGAAGAGTCAAGCCCAGAGCAATATAAGACGATGGATCTCCACACCAGATAGTTTCAGATTTCAACTCAAGACACCAATATGTGTATTTATTTTCTTTTTCCACTGGCAGTGGATTTTTATTGTCTCTTTACTGAGGATGATTCTAAGCCATTTTTATTTGTTTGGATTTATTTTTATAACTGATTGGTACCAAGATCAGCACGTGAGTGGAATTAGTCACCATATATAATCCTTGGTGTACTCAGGGAGGGTGTATAGATATGTATATGCACTTATCTACATACATCTATACACAGTGACTTACTGTGTACAACAGAAAGTCGAAACAAAAGAGTGAAAAAGAATGATGAGAAACAAATACTACTGAACAAGTAATACCGGTTTTCCTTCCATAATTATTTATCGGGTCATGTTTCCTGGCAAGTTATCCTGACTTCATTTATGTACTTGTGGTTTTTTTGGAAAGCAAGGGGTACCTATAAACAGGGGTAATTTCTTGGATTCCTTTTTATGCAATCCATCTATATTATTGAGTTGTTGGTTTTTTTCTTTTTCACTCCAGAAAAATCAGAACTCTCTCCAAGGAGAAATATCACACTAGAAGGTATGAGGGTTAATTGCTACTGTTAAAGTAGTACATTTTTTTCTCTATATTCAGACCTCAGAACTGAATCTTTCTCCCTCACATGCTTGCTTAGTTATGTTTTATAGATCTATTAAAAGCAGAAATAAATAGATGGATATGTAGTTTTAGCATGGACACAGTTTAACTGTTACTTGCTGCCACATTGATTCCCATAAAAACTATAAAAATGTACTACAGTGTAGTAATATTTCTGTATTATGTAAACATACCTTTGTTCAATTTGTTATCGATGATCAAGAGCAGTTATGTGTGTCAGCAGGTATGTGGATATCTGGGGCAAAATTGCTGTACTTGGATAAACGTGAAAGCTGTTACTTATTCTGGGCTTAGTTCATCAGTACTTTTGATGATTAATCTGACTGCAACAGCAGTACTATTTGTGCAGTGAATATTACTCAATATGAATAAAGGCTACTGAGCCAAACCCTAACAAAAACTAATTAACCCCCTTACTTAGCTGAGTAAGTATTATTCATCCTGACCTTCACTTGCTAAATAAAAGTGTCTACAGGGCTGACATTACTTGATCCCAGGGGCTGAACAAAAGCCCAGTGAAATCAAATTGTTAATTTAACTGAAGTTTCACACGACCAATGATCAAAGAATCTATTTTAAACATATATATCTAGATATAAGAGTAGGTATTGCTTTCTTTTTACTCTCTTTTTTTTATACACATAGTTCATATATCCAAAACCAGGATTTCTCAGTTCAGTGTAGGGGCTTGTGGCCCAAAAATCGGCTTCTTTCTGAAGCCAGCGTGAAAATTGCCAGTTATTTTCTGATGAATTTTGCTGAAAAAATGTATGTTTTTTCCCCATATATTTTTCAACATATTTAATATTAACTTTTCAGAAAACATTTTAATGATTATGAGAAGATGTGTAAATATGAAATCCCAAATGCATTTGGATTTCAAAGCATAAAAAATCTCTTTAACCAGTAATCAAATTTTAAAAGCATATTTTTAAACAAAAACATCGGTTTCCAACCCCTCCTCCCCAAAAAAAAGTAGAACATTTCAGTGAAGATCAGAAGTGCATGTGAGTGTCTCACCTTGCAAAATTGATTTTGTAGGGAACACCCATATTTATTTAAATCTTATTTATCTGCAAGGTGCGTAGCTGTATTCCAAGGTTAGTGTTATCTTCTGTGATTTGGAATTAATCACAACTTGTGACAGATGAAGAACTACATTTCTTGTCCCTCCTTCATAACCATCCTGGTTTAAAAAGTTATTCAAAATAGTAGTTAATTTAAAAAACAAAAAAATCCTAGCTTAGCTCATTTGTTTTGTTTCTATTCTGTTATACTGAAGGAGAAAGCAATCTGGTATAAAACTTGGGAGATTAAGGAAGTTAACTGGAAATATCTGGATGGTCTTTTATTAGGTTTGTGGCCAGGCTAAGTCTCACAATCCAATCATCTTTCAGCTTTTATAAATTTTGGATTTATAACTGAGTGTAGCAGTTTGATCATCTCTATTGCAGAGGAGTCTCTGGGAAGAGCCAGAATCTAAAACCTTATCACTTATTTTAGTTTTCCTATTATATCAATATTTATCAATGCCAGAGCAAAACTGGGAGATCCAAGTATTGTTTCTGTATTTGCCTTGTTCGTAGTTTTCTTAGAAAAACTTTTAATTAATGGGACATGAATTTGAGATCAATGCCGTTCTGTGGAAGTGAATTCACTGGGAGTGTGAGGTTAAATTGTATTTTTGTTACTTGTAAGGTGAGACATGATAGAAGTAGTGGGACCTTACCTTGTTGGTGTCATTCTGGGTGTTGCTAAGCAACATGAAGTGGTTAAAATGGAGATTTAGAGAAGAGCATGGAGGAATAAAGGAAAGTAAAGACACACAAAAAGCATTAAAAAAAAAGGAAGTGTGCCAGCATGTTCTGCAAAGAAGTTGTGGAGTACCAGCTAGCAAAAAGATAGCGATTAAGATCATAGAGAAAAAAAATAAAACTGATATAAGATAAATCAGGAACTTGATTCTGTACTTCATTCAAAATTTTCAGTGCTTTGCCTGAATAATCAATTACAGTTTGGGCCCCAATCTGCAAAAGTAATGGCAAAAGAAAATAAGAGCCTAGGAAGAAATTGGAGGCTCAAGAAAAATTAGGAGTGGAACCACCACACCGTTAATAGTCAGCAAAAATAAATCACTCTGCTTATTGCTGGAAACCAAACAACAAAATGGCAAAGCACTCTCTTGCAAATACTATCTACTCTACCTCTGCTTCAGATGTTCCCTGAGGTTGTAAGGAAAACATGCTAAGAGTTTTTTTATGGAATGGATGTGGTTCGTCCATCGTATCTTGCTTTGATCCACGTCAAATATGCATTTCTCATTGTCCAGCACAAGAATGTTCATCAGAACTGTATTAAAGCTTTTCACCTGAACTGAAGTAATGCTGGTATGACTGTATTTCCTAGGCTGGGCCAGTACTGTTGACAAGACTACATGCTGGTATGCTGTTCATAGCATTCTGGTCTGTATTGTCACTACTCTTTTTTAAAGATTACCTAATAATCTTCCTTTTTTGTCCCCATCTTCATTGTCTGCAAAGCTTCACTCCATTTGTCTTCTGTCATTTAAATGAATCTTTATTAACATCTATTCTTTCTTACTTTCAAGCTCCCTTTTCCCTCTCTTTCCATTGCATGTTTTTGTTTTGACATTTTCTGCCTTCAGATTTCTCACCTGTCTTTCCCACAACTATGTATTTTATTATCAAGCCATTAAAAAGTACCCAAGGAAACTGTGCTATCAGTTTATTCTGCTTTTCCACTCTGCTTCCCAACTGTTCAGACTGTATTTCTCATGCCTTTTATCTATGACACCAACAAGACAAAGATGAACAGGAAACCTTGTGTTGAGGGCAAAACTCAAGGGTAAAGTTGTCTCTCCCACAAGTCCTGTGGTCACAGAGCTTCTTCCACTCTTCTGCCTTAGACCCTGAGCTGGGACCCTAAGTTATTGTGTCTTCTTCTAGTAACTGAGAAGTGGACCCATTTGAAGGGCTTCCTCCCAGCTCAATTCCTCAAAGTCCTTTTTTTTAAAATAACCCTCTACTCATGCAGCTGCACAAAATCCTATCTCGTGGATCCCTGAAGCCCCACCATGCCCCTTTTCCCATGTATCCTCAATTGCAATGTCAGGATGTGTCTCAGACTGTCTTCCTTCTGCTCTAACTGGAGGTAGGTGTGTCACACCTTGGAAAAGCTCTGCATATCCAGAGAAGCAGTAATCTCACTTAGGAATGGATCGGTGTTTCAAGTTACGTTTAGCTCCAGTATGTGACTGCAGGGTCAAAAGCTTTACTTTTCAATTAAAGCTTGGATTTGGCAGAAACCGAAGCCCCTTTCCTGCATGAAGGCACATGGAGAAGTCCATGCCTGGATGATGGCTCATGGAAAAGTTGTTCAGACAGAGGGCCCTGGCAGATGTTTCGTGTGCTGGTCTAGTAGAGCTCTGGCCGCACTAGTAAATGATTGAGTGGCCAGGCCAACTCACTGCAGCTCTGCTTCTATAAGATGATAGATACATGCAGCTCACACCAGAGTCTGTGAGCACTCAGGCTTTCTGAAAACAACATGTCTAGCTGTGGAGGAATCAATATTTACTCATGTTGTACTTGTAAGGAAAGGATTAATGAACTAAACCCCGTGTGGTGTTTTGAGCATGTGGTGCATGGTAAAGATGCAAAACATGAACAGTATTTTATTCCTTCTCTGTTCTTTTCAGCACTTAAGGACGTGATTTGAGCCTTATGTTGTTAAATTAAGATGTTCTGTGCAGTTTTGTACACAATTTAACAAGGCAATGCTGTAGTCTGGAAATGCTCTTCCCTTTGAAAGGTGCAGTCATGATATTGAAAATAAATCATTACTAAGTGATGAATGTTACAGGAAAAGATTCTCATTAATTCAAAGTACATGAAAGAATCCCCCAAGGTGTAAGAAATACTTTCTAGGAGGCGAATATATGAAAAAAAATGGTGTGGAGGTAGCTGGTAGAGATTTAATCATGGGGCTGTTTCATTTCTTTTTTTGCACTGCGTGTTTCATCACATTTTCTCTGGGGAATGTGAGCTGTGCCTAATTATGCCAGCAATGTAGTTACTACTAAATGGAAACTGCAAACTACTTTCATCAGGCAATATTTACTAGGAATTCTTGATACTTTTTCATTTCCTCCAGGACACTGCAGAGTCACATAATTTTCTTAACCCAAAGAAACCCACTTCTGAGGCATGATGTTTACCTCACAGTGTCCAATACAACCTTGCAACACCCCTTCCCTAAGATGGGGATTTTTCGTGTTGCCCCAACCCCACTATCTAGTTGCAGATTCATTTGGGGGTAGGACTATGAAGACGGAGGCTTTGTGCCTCTGTGTCCTACCCCAGCCATATATCACCTTTTATAGTCCTGGAAGCACAGTTATGATGGGAATAAATTTATGGCAGGACCATTCAAGAGGCACTTTCCCACTAAAATTAATATAGCTCTACTGGTAACGCTACAGAGGACCACTACCAGCAGACCTCTTGTTCTTCCTACCCTCAGCTGATGACTGTTTCTGCAAGTTTCTCCCCATGAGATTGCCATCATAACACAGGCATCAACCCATGCTGGGTTAAGACAGGGGAAGGCAACTCATGTTTTTCTCCTACATTTGGAATGTTGCGTGCCTATGTCAATTTTGAGTTCACTGAATTCATCCGGTGAGATTGATAATGGTGCTGCCAATGCTAACTGAAGTGTCGTGGGTGGAATGGGTCAGAAAGATTTACTCTCCTCCCACGCACAAAGTACAGAGAGAAAACATTGGTTAATCTGTTTTCCTACATGTGCAGGGCACAGCAAAGCAGATATCAGTGGCTTTACCTGTGTAAGAAAAACAAACTCCCCTGAAGCAGACTCGGAACGAACCAGTTCTTGAAAAACAAAACCAAGAACGTTTTTCTGTACATGTAACTCCTGCTGATTGCCATGAGAACAGCCTCAGCATAACTGTGTGATTGGAAAGTCTTTTACCATAGTGACATGAATAGAACCACTTTTTGAAAATTTTGCAATTAATTTCATCAAATTATGTGTTATTCAGCTGATACCTACACTATCTTTAGTATCTTCACAGCTATCAAGTTGTCTCTATTTTTATCTTGCTTCTGTTACATATAAAAGATAGTGATAAACCTATGATGATGAATGACCTTAATGACATTTCTGACCCCTCCCCCAAATTGCTTGCAATCCTAACTGAGTCCTTCTAACAATGATATTAAGAGAGCTTATAAGCTGGAAAACATCAAAGAGTTAATACATTTCTATAATATATTTTAAGTATCAAAATCCTTAGTGTTGAGGACTACAGGCTGACTAGCAACAGAAAGATTTCATAGCAAGCTCTCTGGCATGCTTTGTCTGCTATTACTTGGCAAATAATATAATTATGCTTAGCAACTTCCTAATATCTTCCAATCCCACATTCATAGCAAAACCAGTTACCTGTTACAGTGTGCATAAAATATTTTCAAGCTACTACTCTGAGTTCTTCAATGATAGAAGCATACTTCATCTACCTATTAGCCTGTCTTGAATTTTAGGGTTTAGAAAATCCAAAATGTTCTTTCCCTTTGACCATCTTCATTTTCTTGCCTTTATTTCCTACGGCTGCTGAACTGTCTGTTTTTGCTCAGCATGCTTAGAGTTGTGGTTATTTAGGAAGCAATGTAATATGTGAGTAATTTAGCAAAAACTTGCTATGGGCAAGAGTAATCCTTCTAGCCTTGGAGTTATCATAGGAATAGAGAGTTCTGGAGGGTCCTTGCACTGCTTGCTGTAAATTGTGGAGCACAGCTTCAGAAAAGAATGAAATCAATGTTCACTGCAGTGATTTTTAAGAAACTGATCTTTATACATCAGTTCAAAGCACTGAGCAGTCAGTCAGGCTAAAGCATAAGGAAAGGAGGATGTATCGGCTCCTCTGTTTTTCATTTAAACTTCAGCAGTCTTTGGAGTTTGATTAGTTTATTAAATGAATGCATTGCAGGGTCTAAGTTTCTATGTTAGTGTAGGATTTTGAGTTAGTTCAGAGAACTGGGATGTTGAGGTTTGATTATTCAGAGAAGGTATAGAAAAGATGTGTACTGAAAGAACAGATCACATGAAGAGCACTTCTGATGGAAAGTATCACACGGTTTTGTGTAAGTACCAGGTCTTGACTCACCTCACAGCACTGCAGTAAATGCCAGTTAACCACGCTAAGCTGAAACAACCGAGCCTTCTCCTTGGGTGGCAGGAGGGTGAAACCTCAGAGAGAGGGCAGGACAAGGGCTGAGGGCAGTCGTCACTATCACCACTGCAGGGTTCTCTGTGCCACTTTGGAAGCAAAACCCTACAGCTGTGGGCATATGTCCACGAGCCATGGGTGTGTGTCTATGGAGCGAACAGCTGGAACAAAGACGAGAAACCGCTTTCCTCTTGTAGATGTTTGGTGAGAGTTACCACCTTGTGCTGGCATGGCTGCTGGTGTGAGTGCTGCTTCAGAAGAAGTGAAGTTACCATGTATTTAGGCTAATCTGAAGAGGAACTTGGAGCTATTCTGACTGGCTCCAGTTTCAGTGTGCTCAGTGATGCTTTCTTGACTTTTTGCTCTTCTCCACTCTTGAAGATAGCTGCCCAGGGACTGCCTCAGGTGTTTAACAAATACTAATCACTAAAACAAAGTCTTCAGTTTGCTTGATACTATTGGCAGCCAGAATTTTTAAAAAGCATTTTGATCAAGTAAGATTTTCTGCAGTTGTTTGCACCTTAAGGTACTGTGCAAATGGAATCCAAATGTCATGGCTGAAGGGCATTTCTGTTGACATTGCCTGTTCCAGTACTCTGAGTATCTTGCATTTTCAATGTTTCACACTTCCTTCCCTAAGGTATTTTCCCCCATTGGTGGTTTGGCTTCTAGATCCCACCACAGCTTTGATACTTTCCTCTTTTCACTGACCCATGTACCAGAATACTCCGTGCATGATGGTTTTGAATAAGATTATATCCTTGTTGTGTATTTCAGTCATGTGTTTAACTGTATCTCCTGATTTTTCTTCTCTCCAAGTTCCTTTTGGAAGGTTAGAGCAGGATAAACCAACTACCACTGCTGTTGTCACAGAGGAATCCATTTCTGGTCAATACTGCAACTTGGTTGTGGCTCTAATATTGTTATGCAAGAGCTGCATATGCCCAAAGGTCTGAGTGATTAAAGCTAACATGACTGCTGTTTTAATCTACAGTGCATTTGCTTATAGACTCTGCACACAGATATTTATGCTTCATGTCATTAATAACAAGAAATTGTCTAATAAGGTTATGTTTACTTATACATTGTATGGAAATTGACATTTAAAAACCAAGATGTACCTTGTCTTAAAGGTCAGAGTTGTAATCAGATTACCTCCTGCATATCAAGAAATGTGAAAAAATAATATAAAAATGTATGAGATGTATTATAAAAGCATGTATTTGAATAATAATTGGACACAGTGTTAATGAAACCTGGGCCTCTGTGATGAACTGCATGGTATCTGAATGATAACATGATTCACACAGAGTTGACTGTGAGAGGGTGTAGGCAGTGCATGACTGTACTACAGACCTTGCGAATGCTGGCATGAGTAGCTCTGTACAAAATCCAGCAAGCCCATTCTCATGTGCTGTAGGGACAAGTCAAGACTTAAGACTGTGTCCTGGCAGCACACCTAGCACGTGGCATCACCTCACAGGATTCCTACTGAGCGTTCAGCTTCACTGCACCTTTCCAGTTTACCCCAGTGCAGCATTAGAGTTGCAGTGCAATTTCTGTGGTCTCTGACTGGCTCACCAGTCCTCTTGCTCCAAAGAATTCTGACCAGCCAAAATGTCAGGGGCTTTCTGAGCTCAACCTGTGGGTCCCAGGCAGTTGTGCTACAGTTGGTCACCAACCTCCAGACTGGTTAGGTTGCCCTAACTTTGCTTGGCCTGACTCCAAGTTCCTGCTATTCTTCAGATTCTTACTCCTATTCATTTGTTGTTTCCCACTTCTTGGCTCTGCGTGCTGCTTCTCTCTCTGAACCCTTTAGCTCTGACGTGCTTCTCCATTCCTGACCACTTCATCCAATCTTGCTTGATCTCTGGCTTCCTCCTGTACTTACTCAAGTAAGTTTTTCAAATGGGAGATGTGGAAGATTGAGGGACTTGTTCCTTATTTGCAGATAGCTTTTCTCAACCTTATCATGACTTGTCATAGTGATTCATTTTGGATGTACGTAATTCACAAAGTTAAAGGAGCAGAAAGGATATTTAGGTAGCCACTGCAACTGAAATGAGTGTTTTCTCATCGGAGAAGAATGGGACCAAATATAAGCTGTACTAAGGGAGGACAGAGACTCACAGACACATAGATATTCATAAGGTACCCCTATATTTATTCTAATGTGTTGGGGACTTACTTCAATAGCAGTGTGATTTATGACATAATCACACTGTCTAATGATGCCACCAAATACTGGTCTGTAGGCTGAGCAGAAGTGACTCACTGGCAAGTTAAATAGCAGAAAGGGAATGAAAGTGTGCAGTCACCAGCCATCCTATTAATGCACAATGCTGTAAAGTGCCATTAACATCTCAGTACATAAAGACTAAATAGACTTACCCAAATCAGTTTTATTACCTCAGAATGCGTGTGCTTTAGCCTGCAAACCAAAGCATAATGCTAGCTCTGTCCTTACTGGGAGCTCAGCTTTGCCCTGCCGTGCTATGCCGACAGTTTTTAGCTCTGCACAGCCAGGCTGCGGATAGTAAATACCTCACATGTGGCTGTGCTGTGTGCCACCCCACAGACCTCACATACCTATTCATGATAACCACGGGCATCCTGTTTCTAAAATAACAAGAACAGTTATGCCAATAAGCCATTGCCTACCAAGTATCACTTTTGTCATTAAAAACTTGCTTTTTGACAGGTTATAGTGAGTTAGGGAAAGATAAGTGTTGTAAGTGTATTACAGTGCTATTAGCCTACTTTGGAAGATGTTGAAAGTGGCCATAAATCTTTTGTTATATAGTCTCCTAGCCTCTGGGGAAATCCAATGCAAACATTTATTTCCTTAGTAAAATGTCCTTTTGTTTCTGGATGACTCTGTAACACAGCAGGATTCAGATTCTTGGCAAGATTAATAAATAATAAGGAATTTATTCACTTGTAACCACTCTGGCCCTAATGCTGTGACCCCAGCATTGTTTTTCTGGATTTCCATTTGGGGGTATGAAGTTAAGACCTTCTTTAATCTAGTAGGAGGATGTTCTTCCAAAGGCAAAATAAAGCACCTCTGGCTGTCCCTAGCAACTTCTAAGAACTGTAGAATCATAGAACTCTTCCAGGTTGGAAGAGACCCACCGGATCGAGTCCAACCATTCCTATCAAACACTAAACCATGTCCCTCATCGCCTTGTCCACCTGTGCCTTAAACACCTCCAGGGAAGGTGACTCAACCATGTCCCTGGGTAGCCTGTGCCAATGCCCAATGACCCTTTCTGTGAAAATATTTTTCCTAATGTCCAGTGTAAACCTCGCCTGGCAGAGCTTGAGGCCATTCCCTTTTGTCCTGTCCCCTGTCACTTGGGAGAAGATCCCAGCACCCTCCTCTCCACAACCTCCTTTTAGGGAGTTGTAGAGAGCAATGAGGTCTCTCCTCAGCCTCCTCTTCTTCAGGCTAAAAACCCCCAGCTCTCTCAGCTGTTCCTAATAGGGCCTGTTCTCCTCTTGTTCTCCAGCCCCTTCACCAGCTTTGTTGCTCTTCTCTGGACTCGCTCCAGAGCCTCAACATCCTTCATGTGCTGAGGAGCCCAGAACTGAACACAGTATTCAAGGAGCGGTCTCACCAGTGCCGAGTACAGAGGGAGAATAACCTCCCTGGACCTGCTGGTCACGCCGTTTCTGATACATAAAAAGAAGTCAGGGGACAAACTGTCCTGGAAGACTGGACCTACGCAGCCCAGGACTGGCCATGAAATTCAGAGGAAAGGAGGCCGGAGGAGCTCCTGCAGTCAGCTATATGTTATCCTCCCACCACAGGAGCTGGATGACAGAGAAATCTCCATCCGCAGACTGAGGAAGTACTAGTGACAGTATGAAATTACTCTGATGTACAAACAAACCAAGTGATTCCCCATGGCTGAGCTATAAATTAGTCTTTGCAGCCTGCGAGCCTAACCTTCCTGCTGATAGCTTATAAATAAGTCAGCTGCAGAGCATGGTTAATATTTACCTACATGTCTCACATGGGTGGCATTCTGAAGATGGAAAGTGTTACAGAACCACTAGAGTAAGACATCATTAGGCCTTTACTCTGGCATACTTACTCACCTCTAATAGCTTACAGAGGTGCAGAAATACAATTAAACTAGAAGATATCTATAGCTGCTTGCCTCCTGATAACACTTCATCTTCTCATGTATTGATTTAATGCCTGTGCTAGTGGTGTAACAGATTTTTACTGTGTTTTGCAAGTACCAGTGTGCTGATCTGATTTCTGTGTACTGACCCTGCCTGTTTCTTTGTTCCTGTGTTTGGTATTTATTTATTGTATCTGATAAAATATACAGAAACTTGCTAGTCTCAAAGTCAAGGTGGCTCATGCGTGTCTCAGCATTTGGAGTGTTTATGTAAGTAAAATGCATTGTGGGATTGGACTTTCTAGGCAGTAGAAGTATTCTTCATTACACTTCATCAACAGATCATTAAAACCAACTTTTAGCCCTTTTGTGTTCTGTGGTTTAGAGTGGAGGTCTGCAGAGTGCAGTCATTTCCAATTGTTGTGGCTGGAGATATTTTTTCTGTTCTCATGGTACAGCTGTTGCAATTTACTTTCATTTTAAAGACAATAATAATGTACCAATGTGCACCCTTATTACTGCTTGCCACTAGCCCTTACAAACATCCCTGCATTTTTGTTACAGATACTATCAAAGGAAAAGAAACAGGGAACAGATACTTGTGTCTCTGTGTGTATGTCAGCTCACTGTAAGGAATGAAATTTTGCTGCTGGCCCTTTGCACGAGTAATATTGGAATAAAGGATTCCATTAAAAGGGAAAAGAGTGTCTGTGGCACAGAATTCATTATGGTGAAGAGAAGGTATTATTTTGAGCAATGTAGTCATTTAATTTATTACTCTTGGAGAACCTAAGCTATAATCTTGCTTTGATTACATAAAATATGGTCATCACACACTAGTTCTCTACATCTCCATCTGCTGCACAGACATCCATGCCACACAATCAGATTGGACTGCAAGCAAAAACCTGTCTTTCACCAAGATGATGCTCCCTCTTGCTTTCTTTCCCTTGTCCTCCTGAAAGGATTCACAGGAAGCACAATTCCTAGTGCATAACAATAGGAAACAGGGACATCTATATTCTGCATAAATGTGCAGTCTTACTAACATGGCCATTAGTGCTCACAGTGATGTGCTACAACTGCTAAATAAGGGCTTGCGGTCACAACGCTAATTGGATGTAGCAGTTTAGTCTGCTTCTGGGTCTGCTCTTTATCTTAGCAAACTAGGATAAGCAAGGTTAGCATCCCCTGCGCCTAGTCCTTCATACACGGTAGATTTGCAAACTTGAACATTTAGCAGGAACCAGTTCAGAAATGCTGGGTGCAAGAAGCAGGTTTGCATTGCTTTGGGTGAAAAGCACGAGGTGTTGTGAAAGCACTATTTTAGATGTCTATTTCAGGATGAGATGATCTGTGCTCTATGAGTGACTATTTCTTTCCACTGTCATGTATAAAGCCAAGAAGGGGCAGATATCCCATGGTAGATATCTACATTTGTTTAGATGAATCCCACCCCTAAAGACAAATCTAAATTTTGCCATGTGTAATTTAAATATGTTATTCCTTCTCCACCCCACTACCCACCAAGCAAAGAGTCATGTTCTGCTGATAGCTAGCTACCCTTAAGATATTTGAAGATCATTCTTACATCACTAAACCATGCTTTCGCTAAACAATGACATATGCTGCCATTTCTACTTGCAGTTCTTGCTTTCCAGACCTTCAAATTTGTGTCATCAAGGTCCTCTTCAGCTGGCTGCCTTCCTGAGGCTGTTCATCCTTGGGCATAACTTACCTAACCAACTTGCATTTGACAGACCTCTGTCTCTACAGGCTTCCTGCAAGGCTGCGATTACCTTGGTACAACACATAATCCTACACTCTTCCTATCTCATAGTTCTTGATGGTGTTGGAGAAAATTCCAAGCAAATCTCTCAGTCTTGACTGCCAAAGGCTTCCCTTCTCTCTCTTCATGCTCTTTACTGTAATATAATTCCAGGTAGGATAAAATAGGAATAGCACGCAATAAGAATTACATGCTATGAAAACTAATTTGCCTGCTATAAACGCTGGATAGAATTCAGAAACATGCTCCATGGAAATATGTCTTTTGACAATGCAAGTAGGTTCATCATCCAACACCTAAAGATGTTGAATGCTCTGTTTTCTCAGCATCTAACAAAAGTCACAAATTCCATCTTGAATGTCCAAATATCTTTTCAGTTCTAAAATAGTCTGCAGCAACACAATAGAAAATAATTTATTTGGTAGGTCTAGTTTAATCTATATTCAGTTCTAGTGTTTCCTGAAGTCTTCAACTAATGGTATATTAAATTTATACTCATTATTTTAAAAGGAACAATGGATGTTCTATTTGAGTGAAGCCAGGCAAACATCTAATACCTGTCCTGCAAATTTTCAAATAGCTGTTGTTTGACCTAAGACATTGAAAAGTCATCCTCGCACTAACTTCACTAGTAGAGGCAGGCGCCTTGTCTGAACATTGGAAATAACGCGTATAACACCTTTGTTAAACTGGTTTCCATGGTAACAATTTCATGTCATTGAACATCATTAAAGGCTATAAAAAATATGAACTTTTCAGATAGCTTGCCTTTAGGGTTTTGTTGACCTGACTTTCCGAATAACTCTTCTCCTGGGAGATAAGACTCAGGGCAAAACAAGGGATGTGGGATGTATACCGCTTTGCTGTCTTATTATTAGCAACACTTTCCTTTGATTTTTCAGCTCAGGATTTCAGAACAAACTCTGTAAATATGAGTAGGCATGGAAATGTGGCATGGATATTTCTGTCTCTAACACAAAAATAAGGCAACTACAGATGACTGCAGTTAAGTAGCTTGTCCAGAGGGGGAGAAAAAAAAAGGAAGCATGAAGGATCTGAGTGAGAAATTACATACTGTGGTGCCTTGACTCCTCCTTTTAGCATCCTTGCCAGAATGCTATTGTTCCACTTCATGTTAAAGCTGGATAAAACCACTGTCAGGCTCCTTTACCACTAGCACCTCTGGCACCACAAAAAGATGAAAACCCTGGCAAATCTGAACATATGTGAATAGCTTAACTCTTCTTACATGGTGCTTTAGCAGTAAAAAGGAGTGAGATGCAGTGGCAGGAAAATTCAGCAGTTCCCTGTGATTTTCTCTCTGCACTGGCTTTTTTTTTTTAGCTTGCATAATTAACATTTGTTTTCTTACCCAACCATTTTTCATGTACTACAATCTCCTCTCAAGAGCAAGTTTGTCACTTCTCCTGCTAGGGCAGGATTGCAGTCCCAGAAATGGGGGCAGACCACGTCTTGACTCTGGCTCTAAAATCATACTGTCTCCTGCGTAAAGGAGCCTGAAGGTCTCCTATGACCTGTCACCTGCGGGGACCTCCACAGCACTGAGGCAAGACCCTTGAAAACTACTACTGAGGAAGGAAGTCAGTAAGAAGTACCCTGTGGCCATGCTGCTATGGTTTTCTGGGCACTATACCTGGCTGAAAGAATTCGTGAATGCCCTCTCCTCTACCTGACATGTGCAGTAAGCTGGGAAAGGTCCTTCAGAGGGAAAGGTGGACTCAGTAAAAAATGTCTGTGCTTTTTATGGGTCAGAATCAATCCCCCAGATCAAAATATTTTACACTTTCATATGCAGATTTGATATTTGCAAACATGACTGCAGGCAGCCCCTGCTGCTCCAGTGTGTTCAAGTGGGTGGGCATCAACTATATCCTGAAGGTGCAGACCATAGATTTCAAAAGACAATCAGCTCACCAGATGAGATAAGCATTCAAGATGCTACCATGCTACATCAAATAGCTAATTGCCTGCTATCACCTGCAGGATGCCTGCACAGTAATCGAAGGAAGGATATAGGTTTCATTTCTTCATGGTGAAAAGCTGAGGGAAAATCAAATAGTGCTTTGTATTTCTATAGGATTATTGTACAATAAAGGGATATGCCTTTTGGACTGACCCCAAAATCAAACATTGTTTTTCACACCAAAGGAAAAGGCTGAGAAGCTGTTTTTAAATTTAAATGAAAAAAAATCATAGTTCATTTCACAGAGGCCTTAAGCAGACGCTGCTGCATCCTGAGCAGGATGAGGTAGAACATAGCTGGGAGTCAGCAAGAGAAAAGGTGACAATCCCACTTCTTTAGTAATGTCCAGAATTACTTATACCCAGGCACAGAATCATGCTTTTTGTTCTGGATACTGAAAATTGACATGGTTATGATATTTATTGCCCCTTCCCACTGAAGCCTAGAGCATTTGAGGGATGCATCCTCAAGATGTTGGAGGGTAATGTTGGACTTCCTCACCACTGAGGTGAAAGATGTTGCTCCAGAATGCTTTCATTTAGAAACACACTCAAATACTTGAAATTGTGCTGAACCAATAACTTCATAACCTGGTGGTGACAGACTAAGCAGGCAGGTGAGTTCCAATTCACTGAGCAGTAAAATATGGATTTTCCCACACCACTGCCCCGTTTAGTGAAGGAGTTGACAACATCAAGTGTTTACATCTGTTTTCTTTAGCTTTAGAGTGCTACAGCAGAATGAAACTCCAAAATCTCAAAGTAAAATGAGCTGACATTTTCTAAATGTTTGTTTCTGCCTGAACTATTCAATAAATTCAACTTGAAACTTGAATAAACATAGTGGCTCTTAAAATGTCTCCCACTGACAAGAAAATTATTTGCTACAAAAAATAATTTATGTACTCACTAGTATTGAATGCGGTACAAAAAGTCTGTTACATTAAAATTCTTGATTTGGAAATTCTCAGAAAAAGAAATTTAAGAAATACTTCATCATTATGTGCTACTTTTAAAAAATAAATTCTACCTTCCAGGCTGAAAAGAAATTCAGGGGCTTTGAAATAAGGGAACCACAACCCCAATTCCACATGCAGCTTTTTAAAACTGGATGCGCCCCCAACCCACCCCAGGGAAAGCAGGCTCCCCAGTTATCACATTGTTCTGGGCAGTCTAAGGCTCATTCCCTGTCTGTCTCTGTCTGATAGAGCTGTGCAGAGCTGCATGCAACAGGGATCCAGGAGGTCTTGACTCTGAGATAGACTTCTTTACAGGCTGCGGTGCTGCTCACTCACAAGCTGATTGCCTGAACTAATAGAAAACTAGGATGAAATAATATGAACAAAAATTTTGATTTCAGTTATCAAAACATTTTCCATCTCATTTTTTTCCAATTGTCTTTTAAAATTAATTCATCCTTCTTGGCACATTTATTATCAATGAGAAAATATCCTTTCCTTTAAGCCTACCCTTGATCTTTTCATAGAGTCATAGAAAAATAGAATTTCTAGGTTGGAAAAGACTTTTGAGATCATCAAGTACAACTGTGCCTGTCCACTACTAAATCTTATCCCTAAGCAAGTACAACAATACCTATCAGATTTGCTCTTGTCTCTGTTTAAAGTTAGAGGATTTACATCAAGAAAGGCAATGGCTTTGGGGGAAGAAGGTGTAGAAGGGGGATTAGTCTGCAAAGTCCATCAGAGTGGTGGTGTATGAGCTATATACACATGAAGACACATATTTAATATAAAAATCCAAAGCAATTCAAAAAAGAATAATGAATGTAATAAATACTGAAAATTAGAAGGACAATTCTGAAAACAAGGAGACAAATGGAGGGAATTTTCCTTCCCTTTTTGCTTTCTTTGCTTTACTCTCTCTTTCAAACCTTAGCAACCCTATCTTTCTCCCTCCTTTGCAGTAAATCCCAAATCTGAGCAGAAATGTGCCTCTTTCATTTGATCCAGCTAGGGACCCTATGGTGAACTATGGTGTCATTCAACACGGACACTCATTTCAGATTAAGAAGTGCTGCAAGGGAGGGTGGGTTTCAGATCTTTCTGCATTGCAATTTCAAATGATGTACATTATGTTGGATGCATTTTCTTTCTCTCTAAAAATTCAGTGTCCTTGTTTAGTCCTAAAAATTACTGTCCAAACCTCCTTTCTATTTTAAGGAAATTAAAAGCAGTGATTAAGATTCATCTCTATAAACATCTCAAATCATTCTTTAATGAAGAGAACAAGGATCTTGTCTCTTTGTTTTCACACAGGCTTCAGTTCAAAGAGACTTGCTTGAGGATAGCATTTAATTGACCTCAGTGATGGAGCACTTGCAGCATGCCTCTTGCCTAGCAACAACTGCCAGGTAGAGAAGCTTTAATAACTGCTGGGATTTAGAAAGTGGAGAATGCAATTATGCAGCAATGGTGGGTTCTGAGCTGTCCAAAAGTGAGCCATCAGTGCAGACTGGCTCCCCTAATACAATCTTAGACCACGGAGGGTGGCTTGCAGGTCATGAGCTCCAGCATTTTGCTAGCTACCCAAGCACAGCTCCATTTCCAGGCCTTACCAGCAGGATGGTGTCCATTCAAGGATGTATTGTTGGCTGTGTGAAGGAAGGTTGCTGCAGACATCAAGAGGCTGCCCCCAGATCTAATGGCATACTCAAGTCCGTTCTGTCCTGCAACCTACAATGATACGTGCAAGAATACGATATTTATCTTTCACCTGTGAGCCTCTGCTGGGGCTCCTTGGCTCTCCAAGAGGTGTGGTACAGGTATCATAGCTTTCAGCTTTGTACAGACGGCTTGTAGGTCAGGAAGGCTGAGTGCTTTAGCCAAATGGTTTGCAGAGTAGTATGTAGAAGCTTGAAACCAGAACTGTACCTTTTTAAGTATGCAACCGTTGCTGGGCCATGGTTCACGGATATAATCCTACATTAAATTTTAAGTAACAGATCAAGCAAACCAAAAATCAAATGGAAAAAAAAATGGAGTGGTACTCAAATTAAGTCTACCCAAACCATTTTGACAGAGGTCTTTTCTCTGCATCTTAGGCTTCTTCAGTTCCTAAGAACAAGAGAAACTTTGTAAGCCAGCTAACAAACAGGTTCTTCATCCTACTAAGCCAGTGCTGGGGTTGAATCCTTTGCCCTCTAAATCTAGGGCACTTTGGGAAATGAAGCTGACAAAGAGAATATGAGAGAACAGTCAATATTTCCACTGACCCTCATTCCAAACACAGGTTTATTTTCTGGATTTGCAAAGAACTGTACTTCAAAGAGCCAATATATGCTAATAACTAAGCATTACCTGCATTTGTCTCCTTGCTTTCAAAAATGTGCTTCTAATTTTCAGTATTAATTACACTCATTACTCATTTTTTAATGCTTTGGATTTTTATATTAAATATGTACGTGTTTATGTCTCTATGTGTATATATCTTGTACACCACTCCGATGGACTTTGCAGACTAATCCCCCTTCCGCACTTTCTTCCCCCAAAGCCATTGCTTTTCTTGATGTAAATCCTCTAACCAGCCAAGATACCTGACACTGTAACCAGAGACAAGAGTAAATCTGATAGTTATTTTTGTACTCCTAGTCCTCCTCTCTTCTCTTTTCCCCGAGCATCAGCATCCACAGCTGCAAGAAGGGATGTCAGGTGAGAGGTGAATAGAGCCAAGCCGTGCTAGCTGCTGCTGCTGCTGCTTGGGAGGAGAGGATTCAGATTTTTATCCACAAGGATTGAATTGATCTTTTGGGAAGGGCTAAACAAGAGAAAAGATAATTATTTGAGCAGAGTGATATAATCCATGTTCCTTCCACAAGTGCTGAAATATCGCACTTGGACTCTGTTACCTCCATCGCTCTTATCCAGCTTGTACCTTGTCACAAAATCTGTTAGGCCAGAAATTTGCCTGTTTCTTCCCTGCCACAATCAAAGTGTTAAACTATAAATGTCTCAGGGCCAAAAATTGCTTCATGTTATTACTAAAGTACCATTCACGCCTGTGGTATTGTACCAGCAAAATAACTGTGCTGGATGTCAGCTTTAGTGTTGACATTTCCAGCCCCAAGAACAGGAATGCATGCCATGAATGGGCCTTATCTGTCAAGGAATCCCATCCCATGACTTGCTGAATTTGTCTGATCTTGGTTGGTGTGGCCTCATTAAATCCAAATGCAGTTTGTTCTGTGGTGTCTCAGATCAGGAAAATCCTAGGGGGGGATATGAAACCCTGTGTCTCTACTAGTAGTCTTGTGCTGTACCTGTATCCCAAACTGTGCAAAGCTAGCAGAAGATAACAATCTTTTCATCTGCACTTATTTGGTTAACGTCCTCTGATAGAGCCATGATTTGGTGTTGGCAACAAACTGAAGGGGTAAAGACAGAGGTTCCTGTACACATCTTAATCTCTGAGATGCAGAAACAGTTTACCAGCTGCTTCTGCTTTTCATTCCTGTGCTTTTGTCCAAGAATGCATCTCTGTGGGCTTTTGTGGCCTCATGCAACTAAGCTCAGCCCATGCTCAGAGAGTCAGCTCTGAGGTGGAATGTGAAGAGCTGTAATCTGCGTGGAGCTGAGTCTGGTGCAGAAACACCATCGTACAATGGGCTGTAGCTACTGCAAGTCCAACACCACTCTCTATCATTTCTGCCTGGTTCGGAGCACTGCTAAGGCAAACTAACATCTCCCTGCAAAAATAAAGCTCGTAATCTTACCATTAGTCCAAGACTCCTATAGAAATATGCATTTCAGACATATCTAGCTCAAATCTGGAGGAGTTTGCCATGACGTTACAGGCAGAATTGCATGTTCCTTGGAAGCATGCTTCTTTTGGCTTTACTCTGAGGCAAAAACGGAGCAGCAGATTTTGGTTTCTGCTTCCTGAGAGGGAGTCTGCAGTGAGATTCTAGACAGCAGTTGGGTTTATATAAGATTTATACCAGCTGAGAGTTGAATCTGGCCTTCAGTCAAGTGAGTAGATCTTGTGGGATCTTATGTACACTGTTTTTAAAATCTATTTCTTAAGGAAAAAAAGGTCATTCCCTTAAGATGAAGTTCATATGTTTGCAGTAATCCAGATACTCCCAAACAACTCCCTCCTGCAAGTAAAATTCCATCAGAAAGACAGGAAACATGAGTCTTTTCCTGATACTTTGCTGCTCTATGAGAAGGACCATCCTGTTTCCTTCAGGAGAAGGCCTAGAGGCTACAGCACACATATACATCTCCAAGAAGGGACAGCTGAAAGGAAAACTAGACTTAGGCTGCGGGATTCAATTCCTGCTGTCACAGGCTGCTTGGTCAAACTTGAGCATCACTTTGCTTTCATTCCTCATCTGCCAGAAGGGATTACTGCCTCATGTAGACATTACAGGGATGGGAGCCAGACAAGAGCCTGTAGCAAGAGGAAGGCTCTCTGATCTTGCAGCAGCTGATATCTATGCCTACACCAGTAACAAAAAGACTACTGGTATAGGTGGCTTTTTGTTGTGGAAGCTTCAACAAGACCTGAAATGAACCGAGACCACCTACTTCTTTGTCTTAATGAAAGCAATTGAACAAATTGTAGAGTCTTGTTAAGGCTTGATCTGTGAACGTGAATCCTGGTACTTTGGGGAGTTGGGGTTGTCACTTCCCAGTAATATTCATGCTGCTCCCCGATAATGCCTTCCCTTTTCTTTGCTTGTCTCAATTCCTCCCTTTTCTCCTCAATTTCTTGTTTCTTTTCCACTGCTCCTTCTTTTCTTCCATCCTTCAGTTCTTAGCAAAACTAAACAGTAAAATCACACCCTTCTTTCACAAACTGCTCTATGCTCACATTTTAGCCCCAAATTATTTTTCCCATCCACCCCTAGGTGGTCAAAACAAACACAATGCATAAACACACTGAGGAGCATGTTTCTAATGAGTAAGTAAGGGAGATTAAGGAAAATCAATAGCTCTGAGACTCCCAGGGGTACTGGGAACGGGTACCATTCCTTTCCCACAGCACTGCAGGTATCAAGCTGCCTGGTTTCTAATCCAGCAACTGGGTTTACACTGATGTGATGCTGGCTGTACTCAGACTGTAATACATATCTGCTTCCTGGCTATATTTTAAATTGGATTAGGGTCTAAGTTCCCTTCTCACTTTACAATTGATGTAAGAAAATGCTTGTTTATCAAAGCAATCTGAGCAATACATAATGGAAAGCACTGGATCTATTTGGGACTATTATAACTGTGGAATAGGTGTGTTACAGTAACAGGAAATCTATTCTGTTAAAAGCTTCCTTCAGAGTCATTATCTAGAGGCCTGCTAGCCCTGCAATTGTTCACTCACCACAAGTATTCTCTTCAGACAACATAAAGACCATAGTGGTCTGGTTCAGAGACTACAAACAGTCTGGATTGCTGGTGGTGCTCTGATGCATTCAGCTCCCCACTTGAATGCAACGCATCCTTCCCCCAGATTAGAAAGTGCAAATCCTTCTTGTTTACAAACATCAGGGGAAAGATGATCTTTGTGTCCAATAGCCTCTTTGATTTTTTTTAATTAAACAAAAAAAGTTTTATCTAAATCAATCCCAAATGTACATATCCAAAGACTGAGAGGCTGATGTTCATGTATAGATCAATGGCATCCATTTGTACAAAGTGGTGTATTTGCTGTGATATTTCCATTAAATTGTTAAAAGAAAAAAAAAGGTGTTTGCTTTCTTCTGAAGAGTCTTTATTCATTTTATACATGGACAAGAAGAATGCCTGGTATTCCACGTGATTTTTTTCCTGAGTTCATCAAAATTTCTCCTATAACCCCGACTTTTATAATATTGCTTTTTTTCTCCATCTGACTAATCTTGTTATTGAGTGAATAATTTATATCAACACACTTTGTCCTCAAACTTGCTCACAGACTTGTTGCTATGGCTGTTGTCATATGCACAGTAAAAGAGACCCATTTAGCCCAGGAGTGGCTTGGTATGAGCAGAGGAGGGACTGTGCCTTAGCTTTGTCTCCAGCTGGTTGGAGACTGCCTCATCCTACCTAGGTTACCACACACATTTGCCCTGTCTTTGAACTGTGTCACTCCTGGTCTGTCTCAGCTGCCAAGTGGACTGTTAAAACAATTGATACCTGAATATTATCACAGAAACCTCCTTTAGTTTATCTACTTAAACAAGCATCAAGTCCTTCTTGACAGAGCTTTGGCACTCACAACAATGCAAAATATGCAAAAATAATAATGAGATAAAATGCAAAAAAAATGGACAACTAACAGCAGGACAGTCAGACTTGCAAAGGGAGATGAAGAGACTTGTAAGGCTGTCCCGCTCTATCTCCTATTATTAATCCCAGAAGGTACTTCAGTTAAATTGGATACTCATGGAAAG
This sequence comes from Piaya cayana, assembly GCA_013389865.1. Classification (NCBI taxonomy): domain Eukaryota; kingdom Metazoa; phylum Chordata; class Aves; order Cuculiformes; family Coccyzidae; genus Piaya; species Piaya cayana. The sequence continues at coordinate 211,821 of WAAB01013392.1, read as the reverse complement.
GCAACACATAGTGGATAACAGTTGGAGGAGGTGGAATCAGAGAGGAAATGCTTTATCAAATGGATATTTGAGTGTATTAGAAATAGAAGGGGGAAAAAAGGCTGGCCAGGTGAGTAGTATCTGTAGCAAAGCAAAAACTGCAGAGAGTGAAATATAGGGGGGAAGACAAGAGAGAGATCTGCGCTGGTGGGGAAGGAAAAGCTGGAGTCAGGGTGAAAGCTCAGCACATGACAGCCCCTGCTTAAAATCCTGGCTCAAATGCGAAGTGCCTGTGTGCCACTGAGCTGGTTATTTTGGGCAGTAGATTGCACTAACCATGGCAACCCATGAATCGGGGCTAAAATCATCACTTTTTACATGTCTGCCTGCCAGTGTAGCACCTCCTAGGGTATTGGTCCTCTGCTAGAACCTGTTCCAGCTCTCCCCAAACCTACACCTGTAAATCAGTGAAACTGAAATAATTTTGTGGCTGTCCTTGCTCCTTCAGAACACCAAAGCCTCCCACTACATCAATAATACCCAGCATTCGCAACAGGGTGATATGCAGCATTGCTTTGGGCATGCTTTGTGGATAGAATTCTCAGGCAAAGAGATTTTTGACATGTGGAGGAGGGCTTTTCCCATCTACAGGACCTGTAGGTTTAACACCAGAAAAGTTTTTTTGGTGGTACAGGATTTGCATTTCACTATGTTATATCCTGTTATATTATATTGGTTGTATTATTATTGTATTTTATAGAGGTTTATAATTTTTTAGGAACATTATGCATTATGCACTTGAAATTCTGACAAAGAACCAGGATTAATGGTGGGAATGATGTTTCAGCTTTTAGGAAATCCCAGCCCTTAGGTTTCAAGGCTCTTGCTGCTATGACATTCCCAGGAGCTTTGTGCCATGATGAGGAGGGATTTTATTGAGGACACTAAAAACCTACTGTCTATTCAAGACAGCAGAGACCTTGGAAAGGTGAATACCCTCCTTCCTCCGATAAAGGCTGTACACTGCTGCTAAAGAAACGTTGATTTTTCTGAGCAAAGTAACCCTCAGCTAGAAGGAGCCAGGAGTAGATACATCTGTCTCAGAAGTCAAAAGAAAAGCTCACATTAATGTAGTTCATTGTGGTCTGGCCACACAATATCAGGAAAGTAGCTTTTATTTCTCGTTACATACTTTTTGCTACTGGGGTCTGGCTAGAGAAGCTCTTAAATGTCTATCAGCAGTACAAAAGGATGTTGATTATCTGCTGGGGATGCCTTAGAGAGAGGAAGATGCCAGAATTTGGAGGGAATAAGGTCTTGTATGTCGCAGTCTGAGGCAGAGGCCTGCATGCATCAGCTGTACTTGGAGGACTGGAAAAAAAATCTGCAAATAAACAAACCACAAGCCAATATCCACTTGAATTTTAAATCCAGTCACTCTAGATAAGCTGCCACACCTTTTGTGTTCTTCTGCTCGCAGATATGGGGGAAACTGCAGTTTGCAAGTTCAAATAAACTTCAATGAGAATTTTCAAACTTTGTATGCCTGTCTATTAAAAAAAAAAAGCATTGCATTCATGTTTATGAACATTCATACTGGAAGTGACTGCAGATTCATTCAGTCAGGGAATAAAAATGACATCGCTTCATTTATTTGACCAGCCATTAGAAAACAATGTGCATTAATAAATGGGAATAATTACTTAAAATTAACATTCAATCTACAGAGCAGTAGGATCATTAAAATGTATCAGATAAACTTAACTGAGGTATAAATTCAGAATAAATATGTGATCCTCTGGCAGTTATTATACAAATGGGAAAGAAGACTGTATTAATTGTATAAATTATTCATTTTTAATTATTTGCTCGCTGCAGTAATTATTGATAGTATTGTGTCTGAGGGAGGGGAGAATGATTACAAAAAAATTTTGCTTATTCTCCTTACAATGCCAAAGTAAACAAAATGAGGGAACAAACTGGAAAGTCTGGGAGCATTTCTAGAACATTTCTAAGTGCATCATGGAGATCTTGTTGTTCGTTGTTTTTTCTTCTGTCTTATTTCTACCCTTTTACAGAGCACTACTGAGCCTATAGACATGATTTTTGAAAACCTGACTGCTTAAAATGTTTGTTGGAAGAAGAATTACACAAAATAAAGCAAGCTTTGATCCATCCATAGTCCAGATGATAAATGGTAAATACAATTTCTACAGAAGGTGCATGTCTGCGTGGCTGCAAATAAAAGTTGCAGCAACGTGGTGAGACACTTTGACCCTCAGCAATGTGCAAGAAGTAACACTGTGCACTTTGGGGATCCACAAGCATGCAGTAGAAATAAAACAAGATTCTTCTGCTTCTCAGTGTGTAACCTATAGCTTTCAATAGCTGCCAACAACAGTGGTGGTGCCAGAGCTCCTGAGACCACTCTCCTGGAGCAGGTGTTGAACATGGATAGTAACAGGGATTGTGCTCATGTAAGTACATGCCAGTAGATAATAATCCTGCTTTCTGCCCTCAGGGATGGGCAAAACCATGTGCCTTCCTTGTCAGGCATTATTCTAAAGGCGAAGGTGTAGACCTCCTCCTGGGATTTTCTCTGGTATTTGCTTTGGGATCTAGCTGGGTGAAATTTTCAGGTAAGACAAATTTTTGTCAAAAGTGTTTGTTCTGCTGCTTTAGCCTGAGCCACTGGTAGAAACCTTAACTTATGACAGTGTTGCTCTGTCTCCTCCCTTGCTCACTTTCTGATATCACCTCTAAAGCTTGTTGCCATAAGTTTGTTAGCTCAGCAAACTGGGACACCTGAAAAACACAAAGCATCAGCAACAAAAGACAAGTAGCATTTAGACTGCTGGAAATTTTTGAAAAGCCCAGACAGACACACTACCCTCATACTATTTCTAGTTCTTGCTTCAAAACCTGAGAATAGTGGAGCTTTCCAGAAAAAAAAAATAGCATATCCATATTTTTTTACAGGTAATAGCATGATGAGTTTATTGAATCAATTAAATCAATTTGGCTGACACTTGGCCTTGTTAAATCCCATAGGGCTGGCCTTGGCCAATCAGTCCAGCCTTCCCAGATCCCTCTGTAGACTCTTCCTTCCCTCATGGAGTTTAACACTTTTGCCCTATTTGGTGTCATCTGCAAATTTAACAAGGATGCACTTGATCCCCTCATCCAGATAATCGACTAAAATATTAAATAGAACCTCCCTCAACACTGACCCCTGGGAAACACCACTTGTGAGCAGCGTAGTATCCCTACAACCTGAACTAGCCATCATTTTACATGAATTATTGCTGTGCTGAAAGAACCTGAGGAACATTCAGCCTCTACACCATATATGGGGAATTCAGTTTTAATAACTCAAACAGTTTCCATTCCCTTCCAGGAAACCCACTGGTCTCACTGATTTCCTGGGGACGGTATGTAAGGAATCACTGCATGATAAGGAGGTACTGTTGACATAAAAGGATGTTGTAAGCCGTGACATCTTGTGTACCCTGAAAAAAAAAAAAAAGCCATCTGACAGCACAAAGATATTCAATAATATTTCAGGAGGCAATTAGCATCTGTGTACCAAATGCTCCCAAGTCATTAAGCTTTAGGAGCACTCACTAGGATTTTCAGCTGAATTTGCACCCCAGCTCTAAATCTAGGGGTTTTTTTTTACATTTGCTAAATACTGCCAGGAAGGACGGGACATCAAAGTTGACTCTCCTCCTTGTTTTTCTCCACAAACCTGCACTGAAAGCCTCTTTTGAACTCATCTATAGGCACCTGGCTACCCCATTGTTCTCTGTAGGGACTAAAGAATGCAAATACCTCCTCACCCTGCTCTTACTACTGAACCCGGTGCTTCTTAGCCACATTAGCTCTGCAGGACATTGGCCATAACCTCTATTTCAAATGCCTTGCAGAATCAAACGTGCAGAAATTGAAGTCAGGAAAGTTTAAGCACCTAAGCAAGGGATAGGTATAAATGTTGTGCTAGGATCTGCCCCTACTCGATTCCATGAATGTGAAATTCTCAGTTGTAAAAAGCTGACAGTGGGCTTGAGTTCCCAGCAGGGGATGTTTTGCGAGCAGGAATATTTGACAACACAAAAAAGAAATCAAATTAAACCAAGCAAAGAAAATAACATAATTTAAAACATACATCAAGGGTTTACACTATGTTCTGTTGCAGAATTAAATGGAGACATTTTGCACCTACCGTCCTCAAAATATTTCTGTGAAACAGAAGATGTGAGTTCATGTTTTGCTAAAAGGGGACTGAGCACCAATGGATTTTTACAATTAATTCACGGTACAGGTATAGTGTCCTAGAGAACAGGCTATTTCTCCTCCTGTGTCATATATAGCTTTGTTAGGAAGAAGTTACCAAGCTCAGTCTGTAAGGACTCATTTGAGAGAGCTCGGTGCCCTCTGCTGAGCTTGAATGAACAGGCAGTGATCAGGAAAGAGGAAAGATTTTGAGCATTACCAGCACCTTCTCTTTGTCCAGTAAATGGGATATTTGTAAAATAATTTTCCACCTAGACTGTGTTTCTCCTAGGGATTTGATAAACCTTTATAGTATAAAGTAGATGTTTTCTGGAGTCTGGGTTTAAAATCCTAGGAGAGAAATTCTCTTTACTGGAAACATTATTTGCTCTTGGAAAAGCTGACATCTGTGCCAGGTAAACATATTCTGATTTGCAGATCCCATGGTATCTGTATAATTACCATAGACAATGTGAGCCAATTATCTTCTGAGAAATGCTGATTTTCCAGTAATGACCACTACTGTGCCTTTCACCTGAGTTTTGGTCTTTAGCATGCAAGCCTGGGGATTCATGAACGTATCATCTCTGTGGCAGAAGTACAGCAGTATGTATTACAAAATTAGTACCCAAAAGAGCAGTAGATAATCTGTGAACATGAAAATAGAGCTAGACCTTGCCCTAGGACTGTATGTCGTTGTTATTAACAGGTTCTACAGAAAGTTTCTGCTGAGCCTTGTCCTTTCAGCATCCAGCTCTTCCAAACCCCAACTCTTCTCTCCAGGGGATAAAGCAACCTCTTCTCCAGCTGCTTTTGAAAACACGAGACCCACTGAAGTCTGTAAATTTAACTGAGAGTAACATTTCTCACACTTACACAATCTCCATTGTCACAGCATCAGAAGACACTCCACCACCACCAGATCTGAATGTATTTAAACTTTCTAGCACTGATGGCAAAGGTGTTGCTATTTTTCCTTGTTAAACATTAGTCAATGGAAACACAGAGAGGCTAAAACTGTATCGGTAGGATGCAGTGCAGCTCTCAACCAGCAGGATCTAAAGAAGGTGACAGAAACCCCAGTACAGCTGATAAGTTTCCTGCCTCGTTAACTCATCCCACTGGGAAGCTGGGTGAAGCAAGGCTAGTGAGCTGCACAGCAAGGTTAGGTGGGAAATGACAGACAAAAGTCTAATTATTGCCAAGTGCAAAGACTGACTGCTGTGCTCCCTTCCTGAGCAGGGTTTTTAATATCATAATTTGTTCCTATAAACCAGACATAGGATGCTGGACCTGCATGCCACAAATTCCTGGAAAGCTGAATCCAAATCCAGATGACAACTTCTCAGCTTAGCATGCTTCAGCCCACAGAAATAGTTACAGCAGAACTGGGAGATGCTTGAACGATCAAAGTGTAGATGCAACGTCATTGGGGCATCACATTCAGCTTTCCCAGGCTTAGGTAACAAACGAATCTAACCACAAATTTTCAATTAAATTTAAAAAAAACTTTAACTCTTCGTATTACCCTGTTGGGTAGAATTTCACTTTTTTTTATACATTCTGTATAACTTAAAATAGATTCAGCATATGCTTGCTTCTTCCTCATTAAATGTTTCCAGGAAAGTCTTAGCAGTCTTACTTGTGGATAAAGAACTTTTGCTTCAGTCTCCCAGACAACCTGCTGCATTTGCACCTAGAACATCAGTGCAAAATCTCATTAAATCCCACAACTGTCTTTAATCACTTACCCAGTCTTCCCCCCCTGTTTACCTGAGATATGAGTGACAACAGAAAATCCTGGGATGCAACTCCCTGTGCTTGGAAGCTTTATGGAAAGACTGTCAGTGCTAGGCACAACTGATGTCTGTCAGAATTAGATAATTTCATTGCCTAATATAACCTGTTTAAAGGCAGATTATTATGCAGTAAGCACCTGACTGACTTTCCTAATGAAGCTGTGGACTGTTGTGAAGGCATGGGAATGTTAGATCACATGCACAACTCATGGAGGTAACCTGAATGTCTCAAGCTCTTTCAAAATTTACTGGTTTTACTGGGATAGTTAATAGTGCAGGCACATCACCAATAGTTCCAACATCTAAAGGAACCATTACATAAGAGTGGAGATGAGACCCACGAGGAAGTGCTGGTCTCCCCATGGAGTCCCTTATGTGACTCACACTAAGTGTTCATGTAGGTATATGTGGTATTTTGTAGTGGCATCCTATTCTACAAGTTGTTTACCATACATACTATTTATATCTTTTGCTATCAGAGCTTGAGCATCTGTACCATAGATGTCTGTTTAAGCTGACAAATGCATACATACAGTATGCAATAAATACCAATCCTTAAGCGTAGAGGAATGTTCCTGCTGTTAAGCTGGTTTGTTATGATTTCACTTAGAGACAGATAAAGATGATGGAATATGACTTCTCCCTGACAAAAAATTGGGTTTCTTCCCAGAGGCTCAGAAATGCTCAAGCCTTGAGACTCTCTCTGCTGTCTCCCTTGCCTGGTTGTTTGATATATGATGAGTTCTCCCTTCCTATGCAAGCAGGTTAGTCCTTTCAGGCCACAATATTTCCTGTAGTAAGGCAATATATTTTTTTGCTGAACCACCCCTGACCACTATTTGGGAGAAGATGAATACAAACCAGTCAAATAGCCTCTCTGGCTTACTGATATGTTTTCTTCCCTTGTCTTTTGCATAGCACAAAGAAGAAGGGGGCAGGCAGCCCTTCGTGAAGTCCCACTTCTATGTATTTTCTGGGTAATTGTCCTTTAAAATACAAGCAAGAAGAAAAAAAAACGTTTATATGGAAGAGAAATGAAATGTACCAGAGGTAGCAATTTCTTTCTCATGCTACTGTACCAGCATCACATTCTTCACACCCAGTTTCACCGGAAAATTACAAGCTATCTATTTATCAAAATATGCTCAGGGAGGAATCCTGCTCACCATCTTTATGTGAATGAGTAACCCTTATTTGAATGAGCAGTTCATCCAAAGGCAGAGTTTCAAGGTACTGTGTGACCCACCTCCTCCTTTGCTCAAGGTGCAGCTTTTCGCACTCCCTCTCCACTTTGCTTCTCCATCCAGCCCTGCCTGTGGAGTCACAAGCAAAAGGCAAAAGATCTTGGGATAAGACCTTGCACATATATCTTCCAGTCTTTAAGGTAAGCCTGTTTGTCTAATAGGTGTACAATTCAGAACTGCCTTGCCACTGCAATGAGAAAAAAAGCCCCATGCTAACCACTTGACTGAAGGGTAACTCCAGTCAGCTCGAGGGCTGTTTCTGTTGCAGCACAAAATCATTAAACAAGCTGTAACAAATGTTGTTGTGCTCACTGAACAATATACCTGCCAAGTCAAATTGATGATATCAACAGGAACATTTTAACTGTCCTGGCAACAGAAAATTTTCTTGAAGTTGTTTGAGTGCTTTGTATATTTTTGGGTAACAAGCCTTGGCTCAAAGCCCTGCTTTAATGCATCACTGAATCTCACTCATATTAAAAATCTAATCAGAATCCATATTCAAGTGCTGTAAGCAGTCCCTGTGCTTCCTACAGTTCATCTAACCACCATGAATAACTTGGAAACAATTAAGCTTTTGATCAAAATTACATGCTACGTGACTTCAGTCTATGGAAGACTGATTTGTTGACTCCAAAATTTTCTATTGAACAGTATTATAGCTGGGCCTATTCCCTTTCATCCGTTTTTTATGATTGATAATGTATACATTATGACATGCAGAGCTGTAGCAATTAAGGCACGGACCCCATAAATGAGGCAACAAGTGAGATCACCTTTATTGAGTGGATGCAAATCTTTTATAGTGTTTCTATATCCAATCAGCAGCTACCCCAGCAAATTTCCACTTGTGAGAAACCTGCAGTTACAGCGATAGAGTGCAACCCACTATTTACCACAGATGTGGCCGTTATCTTAATGTTTTCCGTCTAATGCATTCTTTTCTTATTAACTCATGGGTCTTAGTAAAGATTCCAAGGTCTCAATAAGCTAGCAAGCATGAGAACATTGGCTGTTTGCTTTGTGCTTGCTGCTAATATCACAGGTATGCCAAGGCATCGGCCGCTTGTCCCAGCACACACACCACAGTAAAATCTTTCATGCCCACACAGAGCTGTATATTTTTATTTAATGTTATATGTATCCTTATTAAACACTACAATAGAGTAACTGCCAAAACCAGCAAGCAGGCATTTTACAGGTGTAGCACAGATGTACTTCAAATTTGTTTTGAGAGCAGCCTTAAGAAAGTGCCTAATTTGGAAGCAATGGAACTTAAGTACAGGCAAATTGTTTTTTATTGTGGAAAATTCTGTTCTATCCTCCAGAGATGGACTTAATCCTTTGTCCAGAGGGCTGAGTAGACTAGAGACAGTATCAGTATTGATCATGCTGATTACAAAATTATCTAAGCACGTACCTACATTTATCAAAAGGGCCCTGACTTGAATGTCCATTGGCATTTATGTTCACTCCCTTTCCTTGCTCCTCTTGAGTCACTTGCTTTCCCCTGAGAAGTGACTCAGCAGATGTGGTTAGGGGCACTGGTGCAGACTTATCCTATGGAATAGTTTTAGTAGAAATATTTAGTAGAAGAATTGCTTTAAGAAGTTATCAAAAGAAAGGAAATGTGCTCATATAACTTATATTTTCACAAATACACAGAAACCCGTGAGGGTCTATATAACTGGTAGTCAATAAAAGTCCCACCTTCTCACATATTTGTTGAGGTAGTCATGCGACTCCAGCTCCTTCTTCTCCAAGGCAGCTGCCATGAAGAGCGGGAAAGGTGTTGCATCCCATGTACTGTGACAGATATGCTCTAATAAAATAGTTGGATATTCCTGCTAGGATTGAAAGAGAGGTTAGTAGTGACTTTGATTATTTTGAACAGAGATGAGGGAATGTAGAAAGTCCTTTGGTCTTTCCTTCATTTAAACCTGCTCTGTCTTAGACTGCTAGGACCATGCAACTACCATATACTGGAAATAGGTCACTTACTTACTCACATAGAACTCACTAAGTAAAACCAGTGTAAAAAGTAAATGTGCTATTAGCTGTTTACATGCCTACCTCAGTCAGGAGACAGTACATTCAGAGTATTGCAGTAGCAAGCTTCAGATGGTGAAAAAATAAATATGCTTGGCTTGCTAGGGTTGAAAAATAAGGAACTTCCTGTGTTCTTGCAAGAGATGCTGTGGTTCATACCATGCTTCCAGCGCAGGGAAGATGATGTAATGCATCATTGCTATTCTCCAGCACAGCAGAACCAGAGAGTCAGTGCATAGCAATTACCTTGGTACATCAGATCCCAGCACTAAATGGAGCTGTACTCACCTCTATCTGGTGCGTTTAGACTGTTCTGCTCCCTGTAGCACATCCTCTTCTCTGTTACAGGCTTCTGCCACCTTTTGCTTGTGCATTTACGAGCTCTGAGCAGCAAGTTTTCATCTCAGTGTTGGTATGGCACTGTTAGGTATGGTCTTTAGGTATCACCACAGTGTATAGTCATAAAGCAGCTACTTGATCTGATCTCTTTTTAATAACAGAGGAGATTAAATACTCAGAAATTCAGCTAGAATTCCTGGTGAGTATCCTCTCACCAGCATGAGGTACTTGTCCAGTGCTCTTCGGGCAGCTGGATGAGTGTCACCCAGTTGACTGAAAGCTGCTTTGATTTACACAACAAAAGCAGATGCTATCTCATACAGCAGCTTTGTTTCAAGGACAATGAACTGCATCTTGAATACTCTCTTTGAGGTTGCATTGGCTCTTCTACCACCTGCCTCATGGATATCTACACTACATACACACCCTATCATTTCAGGACTCACTGAATTTGTTCTGATGTTGAGAGTCAGAGCATGGTAGAAACCACCAACCTAAAAGTTACACAAGCGAACATTCTCATTAGGACAAAGAGTGCATTTACCCGTGTTTCTTTCTGCCTGAGGTTATTGGATATTTTCTCAGCAGAATTTTCCCCAGGGTGACTGTGGGAGTCAGTGCCCATGTGCCATGTGCTGTTATTACTTTATTGTTTTCATCCTAGGTTAAAAAAGTAGGGAACAGAATCTCTCATTAACAACTATTGGTAGGAATAACACTGGTTTGGTCATTTATGCGTTTATTTAGTGATGTCACAAACACTGTGGGCATATGGAAGCTGAAACAGGAGATTTGCTCCTCAAAAATAGTATGGTTTAGAATTCATGCGCTTCCATTTATAGCTTTTCTGTGGGTTTTCTAAAATTCATTCTGTGTAATTAATAGGGCATATTCAAGCAAAAAAATATGATTCCCATAGACAGAAGAGAGGAATACTTTTGACTAACCAGCACATGCATGCTATTTCAAGGTTTTTAATCCCCTTTTTATCTCTTCCCTGGCTTCCCTTGCTAAATTCGCATTTCCAAGATGATCAATCCTAGCTCTTCCTCAGAAGTCTGTCATCATTACTATGGTCAGCTGGTCAGCAAAGCTTACCACTGAAGATACAAGCCCTATATGAAACAACTGCTCCAAAGCACTTCAACTCTTGCTGAAGAAGAAGACTACAAAACAACAAATAAAGTTAATGAGGATTAAATCCTCTGATTTGCTACATCATTTCTAGCTGGACCAGGGCACTGTGCATTAACCTAATGAGAGGCAAAAGCCCAATTATCTGATTTGGTGGAGCTGGCATTGCATGTAGAGACACTCTGGCTAGAGAGGAGATTATTTCTCAGTCCCTAGGAGTTTCAGTCCACGGAATTGCATGCAACATTAAAGTGATCCATTAAGGCTGGCCCCCAAAACTGACCTGGCTGACTCTTGTTCATCTCTGAGGTAATGATGGTAGAGCAGGAAGGAGGAATGTAAAATGATACATGCTGCTCTTGCTCATCTCCAGCCTGAGACAGAAGCCTGCAGGTTGGTAGGTCTACTTACAGATGCTTTCACATGTGACCCATATTAGGACCAAATCAGGATCTTTCAAAATATAAACATAACCAAAAAGAGAGGAAAATCAGGAATGTCTTGAGCATGAAAATAAAAGAGGAGGAAATTCTTAAAAATTATATTAAAAAAATAGACGGAGGGAGTTGCTCATCAGCTGCATCAGCCAAAATAGACACACAGACAAATTGACAATATCACAAAAAAACTCACCTTCTCAAGGAAATACATTGAAGCAGAAGCTGATAGCTATTTCAAAGGAAATTTTGGTAAAAAGAAGTGTGAAAGAAGGAGGATCTCTTATTCTCTTATTCTTCCTCCTCTTTTCTTTCTTTCTTCATTTTAGAAACAAAGTTGAACCCATTAAAATCATAACAAAGGGGTCTAAGTTTTTATGCTTAGCACGTCAACTCTTGCCATTACACTGACAATTCTTTACCTCTAGTCCTTACTCTTTGCAGACAGGAGAAAATTCTGATTTTGGCAGGGTACCTGTTTATCAGCATTCACTTTCAGAACATGCTTTCCTACCACCTAGATGCTGGAGCATCATCACCTCCATTTGCATGGTGTTCCGAAGGTCAGGGTATTTTGGGGCAGACGTGTGGAACAATTTAACCCTGCCAACCCCAAGGACTCTGTTAGAGCATCCCGGCATGCCTAGACTACAAGTGTTGAGGGCAGTTGACTTTTTTACTGTAACTGACACTAGAGCAACCAGAATTGCTATTGCTGTAAGTGCATCAGCTGTGCAAACCTTATGATATCAATGGAAAATGCCTTCACTGGTGGGGTCGGTGTTTGTTGTTTTTTTTTACCATAGCATTATATGTACAGACGGTCAATGTTTTTTTGGTTTGAAGTGGTAATTTCTGCAAGCTTTCCCATGTCAAATATTTTAAGCATCTTAGTCCAGATATCTAAACTGTTTATGGAACAGCAGATGTTCAAATCCACTAGGAAGTGACTCTCATAACTAGCTAGTCTGTTACTACACAGCCCTCTGAAACCCACAGAGGAGTACTCACTCTCCTGTCAAACTGGGGAAGTCATAATGACTATCCATTCCTTGGTCCATTATCTCCAAATCAGAGGGACCTGAACTGAATTGTCTCACAGGGGTAGTGTTAGAAGGGCAAGCTAATGTTTATAGAGTTTATTGAGAGAATTAGATGATGATGTGGTCATTTGGTGGCCAGAAAGGTGACTGAGGAGAACAAAAGAGCAGCCAGACAGTGGGTGATTTCTAGTTGTGTGCTTCTACATCCGAATTAGAAATGACAGAATAGTGTTTAGAAAGTCAATGGACATAAACCCACATCTGTTTTAGCACCTCTATCGTACTTTTCCATGTTTTGATCTAGAAAAAAAAGAAAATAAAAAAGGAACTGTAAGGTAACACAAAGCTGATGTAAGAATTACCTTCTGTAGGAAAGTACTGAACTTCATGAAGATGTGAAACTTGCAAAGACATAACACACAAACTAAAATCTGTGAGCTGGCAAAAAATCCCTCCTATTTCTCCAATAGGAGAAAATAAACCTTCTAGCCCTTCCTTACTTCCTTATGTTAATGAAGTAGCATCAGAACAGTTTTGAGCCTGAGAAATCACCCTGTTCCTTTTTGTATGGCTGCAGAACTCCTATCCATTAATCTTCCAGCAGTCTGATAAGCAGTTAAGTACTTTCTTATTAATGGTTTATTCAAAATTACTTATTAATTTTCACTCCAAAAGACTGATTTTTGATTATTTTTTGTTGTACATATTTTCTTTTAATTGCATGTTCTTCATTAAGATGAGTAAAAAGCCATACTATGCAGAAGACAACTGAACAATAGATTAATTCATAAGAGAGGTGTAAAGATCTTCCAGGAGAAAATGTATTATTGCCAGCTGAAATTGGCAAGAGCAGAGGGTCTTCAGTCTTCTCTAAAGCTTGATCTTAAATCTATAATAGGTCTTGAACTTCTGACATCATTTTGATACTTCTCCTTCATTGAACATGAATATTCCTGTCCACATTTCTGTAATAGCCAGGTGCTGTTGTGGGTTAGTATAAATGTACTGGTTTTTTGCAATGATATTGCCAAAGAAACAAATGGCAAAAGCAATGGTATGGAATTCCTGGAAGATGAGCTCTCTCACATTAGTAAGGTATTTACTCACTGGGCAAACATCTACTCTGACTACATCATGATGGTTTCTGCTCAGATTTTTTCATTGTAAAGCACCTAAGTATTTAGTAAGTGAGGTACAAACTACTGTCCATGAAGAGTAACCTACTTCTGTATGAAATTAGGCACTTCTGATAAGAGAATCATAGAATGGTCTGGGCGCATAGAATCATAGAATGTCCTGAACTGGAAGGGACCCACAAGGACCATTGAGTCCAACTCTTCTCCCTGCATAGGACAAGCCCAACATTCACACCTTGTGTTTAAGGGCCTTGTCCAAATACTACTTGAATAATTTTAGGCTTAGTGCCAAATGCCAGGTCGTGCACTTGGGGCAGCTGGAAAGCTGCCGGGAGGAGAGGCACCTGGGAGCGTGGGTTGACAGCGACTGAACAGGACCCAGCAGTGTNCTCTTCTCCCAAGTGACAGGGGACAGGACAAGAGGGAATGGCCTCAAGCTCTGCCAGGGGAGGTTCAGGCTGGACATCAGGAAAATGTTTTTCACTGCAAGGGTTATTGGGATGGGCACAGGCTGCCCAGGGAGGTGGTGGAGTCACCATCCCTGGAGGGGTTTAAGGGATGGGTGGACGAGGTCCTGAGGGACATGGTTTAGTGTTTGATAGGAATGGTTGGACTCGATGATCCGGTGGGTCTTATCCAACCTGGTGGTTCTGTGATTCTGTGTGTGATCATTGCTTCCCTGGCGAACCTGTTCCAGCGCTCCACCACACTTTGGGTGAGGAACCTTTTCTGAACAGCCAACCTAAACCTCCCCTGGCACATCTTCCTGCCTTTCCCTTCCGTCTCATCATAGGTCACCAAAGAGAAGAGGTCATCGCCTGCTCCTCCTCCTCCTCCCTCTGTGAGGAAGCTGTAGGCTGTCATGAGGTCTCCCCTCCGTCTCCTCCAGGCTGACCAGACCAAGCGATTCCAGCTTCTCATGCGACTCCAAACCCTCTAAACCTTCCAAGGGGCCTTTAAGGGGCACCTGGTCCCGGGAGGCAGGGCCGGGCTCTCCCCGCCCCGCCAGGTGCGGCAGGAAGCGGCGCTGCCGGACCCGCCCGCGCCCGCCTCGGCGCCGGGGCCCGCGGGGCGATGGCGGCGGGACAGGCGCTGCCGGCGCTGATGGCCGCGATGATCGCCGCCGCGCAGATCCCGCCCGGGGAAGGTAGGCACAGGGCAGCCTCCCCTCGCCCACGACTCTCCCGACGGGGCGGCTTTCGAAGCCCCCACGGCTCCCCCAATGGCTCGGTTTTCGATACCCCCCGGCTCTCCCGACGGGGCGTTCTCCCATCTCCCTCAGTTCGCCTTACGGTTGGGCTTTCGATGCCCCTCGGCCAGCCAGACGGGGCTGCTTTCCAATGCCGCCCCGGCTCTCCCCATGGGGCTCCCTCCCACCGCGCCCCTGGCGCCCCCCGGGCTCTCCCGACGGTTCGGCTTACGATGCCCCACGGTTCGCCCAGTGGGTTCGGTTTTCGATGCCCCCCGGGCACTCCCGACGGGGCGTCTTCCCTTCACCACCGGCTCTCCCGATGGTTTGGCTTTCGAAGCCCCGCAGTTCACCCGAGGGTTCGGTTTTCAGTACCCCCTGGCACCCCCAATAGTTCAGCTTTCAATGCCCCACGGCTCACCCAATGGGTTTGGTTTTCCATGCCCCTCAGCTTTCCTGATGGGTGTCCTACCTTCTCCCCCTTGATCTCCCGACAATTCGGCTTTTGATGCCCCCTGGTTGACCCAAGGGTTCGGCTTTTGATGCCTCTCGACTAGTCCGAGGGGTCAACTTTCCAGTGCCTCTCTGGCTCTCCCAAGGGTTTGGTATTCAATGCCCCATGGCTCAACCAGTCAGTTCAGTTTTTGATGCCCCCCCGGCTCTCCCTATGGGGCGTCCTCCCATTGCTCCAGGCTCCCCCAAGGGGTTTGGTTTTCAATGCCCCACGGTTCCCCCAGTGGTTTGGTTTTTGATCTCCCCCCGGCTCCCCCAATGGGACTCCGCGGGAAGGGGGTCCCTGCCTTGCAGCTAAGCCCTGCTTGATTTTCTTGGCCACACCATTTAACGAGTGCTGATAGCAGAGCAGTTAGCGTGCACATGGGGCTTTACGCTGGTGGGAGTCCCCCAGGGCGACCCACAGTTCCCACAGCTCTGCCTGGCTCCTCGTCCTTGGGGGGCAGCCTGGAATTGTGCACTGCTAGACTGGGGACCTGGGGCACCACTTAAAAACAGCATAGAAATAGGGGCATCCACTTTCAGCACCTCTTGTTTGAACCTTCCTTTTTCTTTCTCCACTGGAGTCCTGCGTTTGGGTCCCAACAACCCTGTGCAACCCTACAGGCTTGGGGAAGAGCAGCTGGGAAGCTGCCTGCGTAAAAGGACTTGGGGATGTTGGTCAACAGGCGGCTGAACCTGAGCCAGGAGTGTGCTCCGGTGGCCAAGAAATCCTCCTGGTTTGGATCAGAAACAGTGTGGCCAATAGGAGCAGGGAAGTGCTTCTTCCCCTCTACTTGGCGCTGGTGAGGCCGCACCTTGAAAACCTGTGTTCAGTTGGGCCCCTCGCTGAGTGAAAGACATGGAGGTGCTGGAGTGTGTCCAGAGAAGAGCGGCAAAGCTGGGGAAGGGGCTGGAGAGCAAGTCTTCTGAGGAGTGGCTGAGGGAACTGGGGTTGTTTAGCCTGGAGCAAAGGAGTGTGAAGGGTGACCTTATTGCTCCGTACATCTACCTGAAAGGAGGTTGTAGTGAGGTGGGTGTTGGTCTCTTCTCCCAAATAACAAGCTATATGATGAGAGGAAGTGGCCTCGAGTTGTGCCAGGGAAGGTTTAGATCAGGTATTAGGAAAAATTTATTCACTGAAAGAGTGATGAAGCATTGGAACAGGCTGCCCAGGAAAGTGGTTGTGTCACCATCCCTGGAGGTATTAAAAAAAACCAAAAACCACGTAGACAAGACACTTTAGGGCATGGCTTAGTGGGTATGGTGATGTGTTGATGTTTGGACAAAATCTTTTGAACCTTAATGTTTCTATGGTTCTAAGTTACTTGCTTGTTACATCCTCACTTGCTAGAGTATCAATCGTGTAACCAACTCCACAAAGTTTTTTTCCCTGGATGCCGAAGTGGCAGCTGAATTATCTGTAATGAGTATGAATCTGCAGGATAGTGCTCTGTGTTGGACCATGCGTTTGCATAAGCTTTTAAGTGAACAGAATCATATTATTTATGTAGGGCAATGGATTAACGGTTTCTACAGGGAAATGGAATGGCTTGTGTGCCCAGCCATGTCAGAGAGGGAGGATGCTGCTCACCGCAGAATCTCTCTCTTGAAATTCCTAGATGTTTCATGCAATCCTGCACATATAACCCATGACTAATTTTCTTAAATCTTGTCTACAACCCTGAAAGAATTCCAATTATGAATGCAGAGTGGGGTTTTTGTCCATTTCCAAAGCCACTTGACTGCAAAAAAAATTGCCCATCCTCAAATCTGAACTCTGTTTCAAAACTATTAGTCTGGTTAAAGATTCCTGAAGTATGAATCCTTTTATACAAAAGAACTGCTGAGTTATTTACAGAAACGATGAATAACCTAAAGAATTTGATGTGAAATTTGTGCCTTTTAAACATTTCTGTTACCTTTAACTGTACTGGTTATAGGGAAGTGTGGCTCACAGCCATTGTTACTATAAACAATGCAGTCTAAATGTTGACTGTGAAATAGGACAGCACTGAGGTTTAAGTTCAAGCTGTGTAGTCTTTTAAATAAAACATTTGTGTTTAAAGCTCTGACTCAAGTGAATGACAGCCATTTGCCTCTCTAAGCCCCTCAGAGGAAAAAGGAAAAAAAACATTATACTATAGTTAACTGTGCTGTTTCTAAAGAAAACAAACTTTTAAAACCTTAGATGGATCAGTGCTAGAAGGAGAGGAGCTAGACTTCCCAAAGATATTGTATGGTTGAAATAGCAAATGAGAAAACCCTTGATTGCATCTTTTTTTACACATAGATCTAGACCTTCACTGGAGATGCAGCCTATTAATCCTCCATTCACACATTAATCCATGCTATCTGGTCAAACTGTGTTATCAAAATCCTTTGCATCTTTTAGTTTTCCTCCCCATAAATCCTCTTGTTATTTCAACCTAAACTTTATGGGCTTGCTTTTGAGGCATAATACAGCTCTTCTTGAGATCAATGTCTTTGACCTTCCCTTATTATCATCTGTTCCAGCTTCTTCCTCTCTGTCATGTTTGAAACATCCAAGTGAATTATGCATTTGCATTGGCATGTAAAAAAAAAGTTTATACCTGCTTTATGCAAGGTTGAGCCTACTCCATTTGGTTGGATGCAGTAGTGAGCAGGATACAGGTGGCTGTATGATGGCTGTGTCCCTGGACAGCCAAGCAAGTCTGCTTTGTGTGTGATTGTAATAGCTCTTCTCATGAAAATGGCAAAAACTAATTGGATGGGAAAGTGCAGGAAATCAAGGGAAGATGGAGAGTCCAACAAATAATGTCTAGTCTGTTCTTACTGTGCAAACTTTCTCTACAGAAAAAAATCTGTATGATCAGGTGGGTTCTTGGCTTCATTTAGAGGAGCCAGGGAGAGTTCTCCCAGCCTGTGACCCTGCCCTCAGTCAAACCATGAAGTTGCTCTGTAAAGCAAAGTTAGTAACAATGAAGTAGCACAAAACACCAGAAGACCCACCAGTTTGGTACCTCTGTTCATAGTCCCTCTTCCTACCTCCTTCAGTCCCTTCCTTTCCTCCCGCATGCTTCCGCTTGCTTGTCACTCTCCTGCAGAAGAACCACTGTTCCTGTGGGCCAGGTCTTCTGTCATCACATCAGACTCTAACTTGGTTCCTTCCTCCTCTCTGTGGACCCCTAGTCCCTCTGGAAAAAGACATGGTTGAGTCTTGGCTGCATTCATGGCATGGACTGGCAAGCTGAAGGTCGCAATGGTGTGAGTGGAACTGGTAGGGGGCAGGTGGGGAAGGTTCCTTCTGAAGCTTTTTGCTGGAACTCATATGCCTGGTGCAACCTTTATCCCAGTGGGAGTTGCTATTGTTATTGCCCAACTAAAACTTCAGTTGAAACATTTCCCTGAGCATAAGTTTGTCCTAAAAAACCCAAGATCAGGTTAACGTTGTCCCCCACACCCCTGTGTGGTTTGTAATTTATAAGGCATTCCCTTTGCCCTCATGCTGATGTTGGTACTGGCTCTACTGTTGCTACATTTTGGCTGCAAGTTGCAACAATCTCCCTGTCAGCGAGGCCAGCTTTTGGCTGGATGAGCAGAACCATGCACAAGGTAGCCGGGAAGCACATATGCCTCCTCTTGCTGATTAGTAGTGCTCTGGTGGGATGACTACAAGACTTGGTTTGCCTGTCTCTAAACTTGTCTCTTCTCACCCTTGATGAACTCTTTTCTTCTCTCACCTTCTCCCTTCACCCTTTCCCAGCAGGTGCAGGCTGTCCTGTTATAAGGCTGTCCTTACTTCCCAATAGGAATGTGTAGATCAAGCATGGCTGGTCACATTATCTTCAGAAGAGCTTGTGGTTTTAATTCAGATGCAACTTTGTGCAACATAAGTTATCATATGAAACTTTGGTTAACTACCTAAAGAAGTGTTTGGTGCAGAAGCTGTGCATGGACATGGGAGCGTGAACAAAGCAGTGTATCTGACCTTTGAAAATGTGTCTTACAACTAAAAACATTTATTTGAAATGCTAATAATGAAAGTATTCAGGCTTTTATGATGTCTGTGAAACAAGGATACTTTAAATCCAAAATATTTGTTTATAGAATCATAGAATAGTTAAGGTTGGAAGGAACCTTAAAGATCACCCAACTCCAAGCCCCCTACCATGGGCAGGGACATCCCACTAGATCAGATTACCCAAGGTCCCATCCAACCTGGCTTTAAACACCTCCAAGAACTTTCTTCAGTTTATACCTGTTCCCCCTTGTCCTATCACCACAAGCCTTTATGAATAGTCCCTCTCTAGCTTTCCTGTAGGCCCCTTTCAGGTACTGGGAGGTCACTATAAGATCTTCTCGAAGCCTTCTCTTCTCCAGGCTGAACAAGGCTGTCCTCACAGGGAAGGTGCTTCAGCCCTCAGATCATCTTTGTAGCCCTCCTCTGGACCCTTTCCAACAGCTCCATATCCTTCTTATGCTAAGGATTCCAGAACTGGACGCAATACTCCAGATGAGGTCTCACAAGAGACCTTATATGGTAGAATTTGCATGTGTATTTTGGGGTTTGTCTTTAAAATGTCTTTGTTATATGAATCTGCAGATAATGGTGCCTTTTTCTTGCTCTACCCTCCATGTTACATTTTCTTGGCAACTGACTGATCTGAGTCACATATCAGTCTTAACATTAATAGCTGCGGCTTTTAATAAAATTAAGTCCAAGCTGTTAGCAGGGTCTTTCTGGTGTTCTGACAGAATATAACTAATTAGCTTGTTTGTGCTTCTCTAAATGTCAGTGGAAGTTGGATTTCTTTGAGTTGCCATTTGTTCATTCAGTTGAGACCTCTGCTTTTAAGACCAGAACTAACATGCAGGAATATTTGGTTGTATTTTTTGTTATTATTTTCTTGCTTGCCTCATGCCATTGTCAACCTGGAGTGCTTAGCTTTTACTCTCTAGAAAATAACGTGTATAGTAACTTACTAATTTGTGTCTTTCAGTTCCGGTGTTACTGCCTTAAATTTTCCATGAGAAAATACACTTAATTTTTTTTCTAACTCAATTCCAGCTTTTTTGAGGGTTTGAGATGTTTGTTTTTAACAAGTAAGCCTTGCCTACTTACGGCTTTCATTTATTTGTCTCTTTCAAGTCTGTAAGGATGCAGAAGTAATGTGACAGCCCAATTGGAAATGTGAGGGAGTGGGAACATGAAACTATTTGAGGACTAATACACTGAATTAAACTTCTTGTCCATAGCAGCATGGGTGACCACCAATTTGAGTGCCCTCACCAGAGATCCTCAGTTAGGTAGTGGTCTCTGGAGTCATGTGTGCATCAAGTTTCTCCAGCAGTTGTACCCTTGGTCATGATGTTACTCCTATGCAAAACTGAAAACACCAGCAAATAGCAGCCATTTGGCTAAGTAGTGGCCCCTGAGAGAAGAAAGGTGATGTGATGGGCTCATGAGTCTTTTGTGCCAGAAGCTGTCATTTCATGAGCTGTAGTGGCTTACCAGCCAAAAAATAATTAAGAGGGAACTGGCTGAAAAGGATTCTTTTGGCATTGGCTCAAGGCATGGGCTCAAAGGACTGGCTGGCGGGAGAACTGGGTGGAAGGGGTGGAGCTGAAGCTCATGTCCAATCTACCACCACGGACCTGTGCATGAAGGAAATTGTTCTTCACGTAGAAGATTGCTCTACACTGATTTCATTCTGACTTGTGTACCTTGTGTTGTCACACTGTAACAGGAGTTTCTAGACAGAAGCCAGGGTGTGCTTTATGAGACAAACAAAGAACTTTTTCCTTACCTGATATCAGATATCCTTTGGATAAGTTGTGTTCAGGCTTGTTAATTACTGAAATGAATTAATCCTATCTATATATGATATTGGACTAGAAATGAAAATAGGAGGAATGGTACTGGAAAAAAAGGTTTTGACTTCTTGAAATAAATATTGCTGGGCCTGAGTTTATTGATATAGCTGTTATTACCTGGCTTGCTCGATGTTTATACATATATACATTACATAAAAAGCTTTGGAATCCACCTATGCCAACACCTCAGTCTTAGGCAAAGACTGAACAGCTTTACACTTCATTCATTCCAGAAATATTTCATATTAGAAATACCATGAGGACCTATCCTTTGAGAACAAAGTCAATACACTTTTGGCTTTACCTGTGTTGACTGGTACAGCTCCACGTGACAGGCATAGGGTGTATTTGCAAATTACTGTAGATAATGGGTGAGTAACTCTCTTCCTTCTATACTAGTCTCTCCCTATTGACTGGATTTTCACTTGCATTTTGTAATTGCTAATAGTTAAATGTGGCCTTCTTTGTGTCCTGGGTAGCGATGGACGAATGCAACCCAAGAGCAGTGAATGTGTGTGGAGGTGCACACCTTTGTGTTATAACTGATGTAGGGTTGCTGGTGGTACTGGGTGATCACTGTGTCTGTGCTGTGGGGAGCTGGGTGCTGCTCACTGCTGTCACAAGTGGACTGTTTAACTGAACTGACTGGATTTTTGTATTATGTCTGTGGCAAGGACCTCCCACTGCCTTCTGGGCACCGCTTTTGAGCTCTCCCTTTGGATGCTTTCTGATCTTGGTCTCCATGCAAGATCTCCTAGAAAGGCTCACTGCAGCAAAGTTAGGTTAGAGGATCTGGGAAAAATGGGTCTTGGATGCCATTTTTGATCTAAATGGACTTGTTTTGGGTAGCCCCATATCCTCTCCCCTTTCTTTTCTTAAGTTTCTGTTAAAGTCTTTCTACAGTTATACATTTTAAATGATTTTTGGAATTTATAAACTTTTGCCCAATTTTGGGAATGACTAAAGCTGTTACCTTAATAGAGAATTTCCAACCGTTTCTGGGACACTGGCAGTCTTTCTGAGGCTGTTCAGGTATCCCTGTCAGGCCTCAGCTCTGGAGTGGATAATGTGCCTGCTGCTTTGGTTTGCTGGAGCACAACCATTAACCAATTCCTGTTGAACACCCAGTGACTTTTGGTGGTCTTTGAGTAGGATTCAACAGGTAGAGCTTGTGCATCATCCCTGGGCTCAATATTCTCTAATGTGATGGAGGTGTGACCATACAGATTCCTTTTGCCCAAAATCAGCTTGTGCCACCAGGGTGTGAAGGGAAGGATGTGGGTTGCGCTGCACTTAGTAAACTGTTGACTGCTGGCAGTTATGTCAGAGCAAAATCTGTTTCTGTGTTGGCTGGTGACAGAGGTGAGGGTTTGCCGTCTATCGCTTAATCTGGCCAGTGTAGATAGTATTGATGGGACTTTCTGAAAGACTTTCAGGAAGATGCAGCTGAAGAATTGTGCCCTAATGCTTAGTAGATGTGCATTTTGTGTGTTAGCAAGGTCTTGTCTGCTTCTGAGTGCCTAGGCTGCCAGTACTGTGGGAAAACGGGTTTATGTTTTCTTTTACCTAGCTCATATGGTGGGGGAGATGTCTCACCTGTAACTGTTCCATTGGATGCCTTTTAAGAACCATCCTGAAGGGTGCCATATGATAGTCTGCTTCAAACTATGCCTATTGATTTATTGGGGAACAAAGTGGTGTGGTTACTTGTTAGAGCAAATGCTTATTAGGAGAGATACAATCATGCTGGCACTTTGGAGTTGGTCCTGGGTCTATGGGTGGAGGTGGGATATAAGTGTACGGAGACAACAAACTGTGAAGAGTTAGAAGGGATTATTTGAACTTCTTCAGAAGTGAGAGACAAAGATCTGTTCGCAGGATATTTGGTGTGGGAGGGACCACTGATTGTGAAATATGCTCTTCCACCTTCATTAACTGGAGCCAAGACTGAACAGCTGCTCCGACATGCTCCAGGATGCTGTCCTCTTGCTGACTTATATCAAGGTAGGGATAAACAGTGCAAGCAAACACCCCTTTGATCAAGGGAGGCTCCTGCAGTGACTTGCATGCTACGTGTGTTCCTTGTGCCAGTGTGACATTTTCCTGTCAAGCTGTGCAGACCCAGGTATCTTACATTTCATATGTTTTATGTGAGTTGGTGGTCAGCCTATGGACAGCACTCATTGAGTTTTGTGTCTCATTTCTACAGAAACAACAAAACTTAGTATCTGTAAAGTAATAAAGGCAGCCCAGAGTGAAAATTTTCCCCTCTTTAATTACAACTAGACTTGCCAAGTCTGAAAATGTCTTTTTTTAATCAATTTTAAACATCTTGCATATGATTCATGTCTTAATTATCCTTCTAGAAATGTTCCAGAGAAAGTGGTAGAAGTACTAAAATTTAGAATTGTAGGAGTTTTTTTTAGTGTTATTGTTAAACTGAAAGTACGTGCATGATTCCTTTGAAGTATTACAAGTTAAAGTAATGAATTAACTTTTGAGTGAGCAGCCTTGATGGCCTGGGATACTGACAGACCTCTGGTGAATTGTGCTAGATGGCTTGTAACATCACTATGGCCAAGTATCCACCCTTCCTCCCTGATAAGGAGGAGAATGGAATGTGTGACATCTCATCTGCTTTGTATCCCCATTCTGGCTATCAGTTTAAACTATCAGAGGAGATTAGGGGGCTGTACTGTGGTGGCTGAGAAATGTATGTTCTCTCCCAGGTGCCCTCTCCTGAGATATGGGTGGCTACTCAGGCATAATAGTCATTGGCAGCATCTATCTGTAAACGTTTACAAACTTTACAGATCTTAAGCTTTAATTTATGGGGTGATTCCATGAAAGCAATCATTTCACAAAATAGGGACGGTCATATCCCAAGCAAGTGTGGTATTGGAATACAGCTGCAAACACAGGAGCATAAGGACATCATTGAGCAATGTAGTGAGTAGTTAGTTTACATTTAAAATATAAACAGAAAACCTGTTTGCTTTGTTAAGTCCAACAGGCTTTCAGCAGCTTGCAGCAAGCAGGGTTGGTTGTAATTTGTGATTTGCTTGTGATTCGTTTTCTACTCACAGGATCAAGTGAGAAGATTATAAATGGTGTGTGGGTCCTTGACTGATTTTTCGAAGGTCTTAAAGTTAATGTCAAAGCAGTTACCTGGATGGGCATTGCAGGAGGATTTGGAGTGGATGATGCAGGGGCAATCAAGTGCTGTAGTTAAACCAGAGAGTTGGACTCAAAATAACAGAAGAAATCTTCAGTAAGGCAGGTGCAAAATGTTAGTCAGCAAAATCCTTGAAATATTTTTTGACCTGTTGGCAAACTTGAGTCAACCTGCAATGTTTGAGGTGAAGGGAGATGGATGATCAGGTATAGCATTGGTGTATCTCTCTTAGCTGAGCCATCGGGACATTTACTTGGGATGCAGGAGCTGGAGCCTGCAGTCCCCATCACGCAGGAGGCAGATTTGAGGTTCCCTTTGCTAGGTGAAGGGTGGTGTTTTGGATGGATTGCTCTGAATAGGTGCTAACAGTGCTGCTGTCTCTAGCACCAAGGCTGACCGTTAGATCAGCAGGAGTTCATATGGCTTGAAACTGAAGTCATTCAGCTTATAGCAGGGGGTCACTCTGTTAGAGTCATATTCCTTGCTTCTCACGGTCTTGTCATGACCTTTGCAGTAGGTTACATATAGTGGAACTACCTCAGTGGGCTACACGCATGCCTGTGGGCCAGCTTCCTTGCAAGGGTTCAGAAAAGCTGGTGAGCTTTCCAGGAGAGCCTACTGAGCTTAGAGGCAAAGAGCACCGCAGTGCCACCCCTGTCCTGAGGCAGTGTCACAAAGTGCATGTGCTGGATGAACCCATTCTCCAGGGCCATGTGTTGGTTGTGTGGGTTCAGATCCCCCTTGGGCAGAATCGGTGTTTGGTTCCATGTACTTCATATCCAGACTGAGTGTTGCTGCTACTCGTCTTCTGCAGCAGCCCATCTTCTCCAGCTGCCAGTGGCTTGTGAATGGTGTCTGAGTCAGCCCCATCCAACTGCTTTTATTAAAAATGGCTGAAGAGAAGCAGTCCATGATCTAACTGGAATGACCAAACCAACAGTTTTCATATATTATTTTGGGATAAATCAATGTGTGGGATTTTTTTTTGCTGGGGACTCTTGTTGACTTTAGTTTCTTGGTATGTCTCATTTTTAATTGTTTAATTCACACAGAGAAGTTGTGAAACAATCTGTAGAACTTTATGGATAAATTACTGCAATAAAATGCAGCCTTCTAGCCAAAACCAGTTGGACTCTGTTCTCACTCTAGCTTTGTTTAGCAAGGCACTGTATGTAGCCATAAAAAAAGCTGTCCTGCCAAATCCTTTCCTTGTACATATATGTGCATGCTCTCTGTCCTTCCCTTTG
The DNA here is from genome assembly GCA_013389865.1 of Piaya cayana. Lineage (NCBI taxonomy): Eukaryota > Metazoa > Chordata > Aves > Cuculiformes > Coccyzidae > Piaya > Piaya cayana. The sequence continues at coordinate 186,427 of WAAB01013392.1, read as the reverse complement.
TCTTCTACATTGCATCCCCCTTTTGTACAAGGAAAATGGCCTTTTGACATTTATATACACGTATTAAAACATACTAGGAGATTAGCATCAGGTGCAACAGCAGTAGATAAATGTAAGTTAAGCTCTGAGGAGTAATTCAACTTGATTTACACTAGGCAGTTTGTTTCTAACTGAAGTTGGAGGGCTCTGAGCAATAAAGTTGATAAACTGTTTGGAAAAATCACACTATTGAGGAAAAGCTAGCCAAGGTCCCTTGTGCAGAGAGGAGCATTACTGAGTGATAAAGATGCTGTGATGAGACAGCTGTGATTGTGGAGCAGTTTTAAACAAGGATGAGCAGTAGTGAATCCAGTTGTGTTAGGGAATGTGCAGATTGAAATTAGGGGAGTTGAAGAAATAGCCAAGGGAGGCTGCAAAACTAATTGCTTAGAGGAACAAAATAAAATAGGGTGACATCAGATGTCTACATCAGCCTGTGAACCAGCTTATGACTGGAAGCTTTACTTCTGATATCTTCCAGTCCAGTGCTTTCATTGTGTATGCTGGGACTAGGTCCAGCTTTGACAATGCTTCCTCTTGTTGGTTTGGATATCCGGTGTGTCATCCCTGTGCGGCATTAATGAGGCATGGAAATTCCTTCTTTACAAGAAACGTGTGCAGTTACTGGTAATCCTAATAATAAGGCATGCAGTGGGAATTGTAGACAATGATGGATCAGTATGAGTCATGAAGAGACTCATTCATGTTTAGAAATGCCCTGCAAAAAAGGTGATTTTAAGTAGTCTCTCTATTATCTTGCAAACATGTGGCTATAGTTCAAGGGGTTTAGCTATTTATTCATTTTTGGTGACTTTGGGATCACTGGATATACTTTCTACATGAATATTTCTTTTCATTTTTCTAACACAAATATAATGTGATATAGCTTAACATCTGGCTGCTATTGATGTTATAACATTGTGCTCTTATTTCTTCAACCTAAATGATTACCTGTGGAGTTCCATCTTAGCAAACTATGTTTATGCTATCATCTAGTTCAGTGTCTGTCCCTGTGGGGGCTTCTTAGCAGACAGTTTTGCTGTGCCTAATGGGCTATATGATCTGCATCCTTGTTGCCTGCTCAGTGCTGATGTATTGATCATTGCAGCACTTCTGTGAGTTTGGGCAGGTCCCATATTGGGAAGTTGAGGCACAGGCCATGTCTTTGCTGGAAAGTGTTACTGAGCTGATGAGGATTTGATCTTCTTGGACAGAGATCGAATTCATGACTAAATGAAGTCTGGATAGGGGATGAGGAGCAAAATCCCCAGGAAGTAGAAATCAAGTCTTTCAAGGGCTGGGGAAGATGATGCTTTGTTTTGACCCTTGTAGGAAGGCTTTTCTTATTTCTCAACATCATTCAAAATGTTGAGAATTTCTGTTCCTTGGTTTTGGCTCAGGGTGTGTATTTGTTTTACTTTAAAGCTGGTCACGCACTTAAGGTTATGCTTAAACTTAAAGCTCTTTAATAAAAACAGCTTGGAGCCATACCCAAACATTTGGTGCAGAAGTGCTGGCTGTTAGTGACCCTGGTGGGATTCTCCCCAGGGTTCTCTCTCCATCCTGCCAAGTTGGCCATGTGGTTGTGGGAGGAGGATGAGAAAAGGAGCAGTGATAATTGTTAGACAAGAAAGTGAGGAACAGACTTTCTAGTCAAACTGTAGATGAGTGTGACAATTACCATCTGCAAGAACAGTTTCTTCTGTCTGTAGCTATTAATTATTGGTATTATGCTGTTGCACTTCATACCTGGTTGATGTAAACATTAGAAAAATTATGGCCATCTGAGTCAAAGGATATTTTGTGCACTAAATGTGATAAATAATAAAAAACCCCATAACACCCAAAAGTGTCCAGTGGTATGGAAGACAAAACTCGGCTAGGCTGGAAGTGGTTGTTTTGTTTTCTATTCTGAAAACTTCTTCCTCCTGCAGCATAAGGAAGAACAGCTGTGGTTTCTGGCTTTGCTTTATACTCTTTTCCCCACCCTATGGATGTTGCCCCTGTGATTGACTTCTGTGTGCTCAGACGATCATTGTACAAGACAGTTCTTAGCCGTCATGACCATCTCTGGTTTTTCCTTGAGAAACCTCAGACTGAAAAGCCCCAAGAAAGTGTTTATAAAGAAGAAATGCAGATACGGAGTAGTGCCAGCCCAGGGAAGTGGCGAGGGAAGTCAGTGTAGGCAATCGGGGCAAAGGGCTGAGGTACTGCCGCTTAAAGATACAGGAAGTTACTAAGTGACCAGGTTCTTACTGGTGATACAGAGGTATAGTGAACTCATCGTTACAAGTACGTGCAGAAATATGGCAAGCCTCTTAATATTCAAGGTTTTCATTTAAAGCCTTTGATCCTGGAGGCAAATAGGCAAGGCAGTTTCAGGGGCTTGTTAAGTCTTTTGACTTCAAGATTGTGTAGAAAAGACAGAAAGGCTGGGAAAAAAAGGCTCAAGACCAACAAAACTCAAATATAAGCACAATGGGTTATCTCCCTACTCTACATAGCAGTGAAATTCTGGTGCCTGATGTTTGCAAACCTGGAGGTGCAGCATTCCCAATGATGACAACCTGTGCTGATGGATAAGTCCCATGGGGTTTTGCAAAACATTGCATTGAAAATCACTCCCTGTACACCCTTGAGACTGCTGTAAAAATGAGGAGACTTTAAAGGGGAGAGGAAGGGATAGGACAGGTGGATTTGGAGAAACTAATGCACCCCACTTCTCTCTGCAGCCATGATGGCTAAAGGTTTTGGTTGGGGTAGGTAGGCTGGTTGAGGGTCTCTGGTGTGCTCACCTGCCACGAGAGGGCTTTGCTGATCAAGGGGTCCCATGGTGTGCTCAGCTTCACACCACACAACATTCACTAGGTGACCCTCCAGCTCTCTGGGCTTTGACCAGTGTCCGTACCACCACCATGGCACTAGCAGCTGGCACAGACTGCGCTGGATGTTTAGGTGTTCAAGGGATGGTGAGCAGCTGGACAGAGCCTGGGGCACCCTGCAGATTTGCATTTCTGAGCCACCTGTTCTGCACCTGCCTGGTGATGTGAACGGCTGCAGGGGCTGCCCTGGTGTGCCAGGCTGCTGATTTTGCTAGGGTAAATCTTTCTTTACTGGGATTAATGAGCAAGAGGATTACCAACCTGGCCTATGGGCAGAGCTTTGTCATGCAGCCCTGCATCCTGTCTTTGAACAGAACTTGGGGTACCTGTATTTCCTAGATTTTAATCTTTATATACACAGATTATTTTTTCTCATAAACACTAGGAGCACAAGTGTTGCACAAGTGTTGTAGGTACTGTAATTGTGTCTTCTGTACAGTGAAATAAAGAAGTGAGAGTAGTGAAAGCAACTGTCAGAAAACTTGACACCTGACCTGTCCTCAGATTTTTCACATGGGGCTGGGACACAATTGACTTCAGTGCAAACTTTACTTGCTTCTGCCAGAGCTAGGCTCAGTCTTTGCTAAGCATCAGACTGGTGCTAATAACTTTTTTAGTTGTCTTGACTGTCTAGTTGATGCTTCTTCATGTCTTGTGTTGTGTATATGTCTTTAGAAGACAGTCAGGTTTGGTTGATTTGATTGCAGTTTATCAATGAGAACTGTTCGACAACCGATTTATTCTGTGGCTCTAGTATTTCCTGTGAGAGCTGCTCCTGCATTCAATACTGCTTGAGGATAGGTTGAAATCTGATAAGATGGAGGCTTTTATTAATTTCCCCAAAGCTCTAGGTCTATGGTGCCTATGTCAGGGATGGAAAGGAGATATCCAAGCACACATGGTCCATCCCAGGTCACAGGTGCCTTCTGTGCTGCTGAGGGCTGTTGATGGATGTCCTGTGCCTTCAAGAAATCAGTTGTCAAATGTGTGAGAGGACCACGACCACATGAATAAGTGTCTTCTGTTATGTGCTTTTGGTATCACTGGAGTGCCTAATTTGGTCTGCAGTAATTGTTGGCGCATACCCAGAGATTCGTTTGGTGCCTTTGGATGCAATTAAAGTTGAGGGTTGCTTTGTTGTTTGGATGAGGAATAAACTTCTTGAATTGAGTCAAAGCCTCACAGGTGCCTTTAAAAAATGAAGCAGGCTCTATGATGGGTGTGATAGACTGCAACCCAAAATGTGGACAACAGAAATTTTATAGGAATAGCTGAACTACTTTATAAAGTTGAAATAAATAACACTGGTGAAAGACACTGGTCCTACAAAAATTCAATGTATATCCCTATCTGGGTGCATGCAGCAAGTATGTTTCTGTGCTGTCTGTACTGTACTGAGAGAGCTGAGGCATTTTCTAATACCAGACACTTTTGAGAACATGGATGCAAATATTCTTTCCAAGTATGGGGCACCTTTGGGAGTGTGCAGAGAGGCTGGTAATACTCATACATGCTAATAACAAAACACTTCTATTTATTTTTCTTTATTAGCTTCCTTCATGATATCTCTTCCCACAGTGGACAACATCACAGTTATGATTAAGCTGAGATCTGGTGTTTCACCAAGCTGCCAAATTCGTATTAAAAATGTCATCAGACCTGAACTCAAGATAAAACCTGGCGACAATGTGGCTTTTACCTTCACTTGTAGTACTCCAGAGAAGTATTTCATCATGGATATTCAGAAAAATATTGGTAAGATATAGTTCTTAAACTTTTCCACCAATGGTAATTTTCCTCCAGTAAAATCGCATACCATTTTCCCCTGCTTCCGTACTAAGGTATCCCTTGTCTTGGGTAAGAAGAAAACTTTAGACACTGGTAAGTAACCCTGAATTACTGGAACTAAGCAAATTAAAGAAGGTTGTATGATGGCTGACACAATTAATGTTAACTTGGCTGTTCTGGAAACAGTTAAATGACAGTTTGTGGCATCAATTCCTTGCTGCCTTCCTTTCTCTCACAGTTTATAAACCCATCAAAGAATCCTTATTTCTTTCCATAGCCTCTGAGAGCTGGTAATGATCTGTTATCCACCTTGTTCATTGGACAACTTAATTGTGTCTATAAGGGCAATGGAAACATTAAAGACATGCACATGTTTCCTTATATTTAATGCAAATTATTAAAGCCAAGAAACTGAAAATGTCAAGGTGCTGGAAGTGAAGCTTCATTTCCCTTGAATGTTATCCCTGGAGTCTGTATGTGTAATGTACTCTTTAAAGGTGTGAAAATGTGCTGCTGCTCAGCAAGGTGCAAAACTGTATTGAACATTGAGTCTTTGGTAACATCTTTGCTATTTTTGGAGTGATGTTTAAGAATAGTTCTAGTCATGTTTTGTAGTTGTATTTGTATGCTTCATGTAAATAGTTATGTTTAGAATGTTTCATGATATATTTGTAAGGTGTAGTTGTGGTACCTTTGTTCTTTGAAGTTGGAGCCTAGATATAGATTAAGGTATGCTTTTTTTGGTGCCCAGTTTGAAATACCAATAATCTGGCCTTTTCAGAAAAACATTGTCTAAGTTCTTCTGAGAATCCTGTAGTGGCATTTGTTATTCATCACTCACTTTTGCAAAGTCAGGACTCTGGATTGTTCATCAGGGTGTTAAGGACATGAAGATACAGTCCGTGGAAAGCTGAGCATAAAATCAGACTTCTCCAAGTGAGATGAGACAAAAGTTCTCTCGATCTGTGATTTGCAGCTTTCCTAACATTGTTTCTCACTTTTGCCCATTCAGTGCTCTACCCTGTTCACTAAATCCCTTCTGAATTCTTCAGCAAACAAAGTGGAAATACTATAGACAATGAATCTGTTCTATTAGTCAGCCTGGTGAAAGCAGGTTTATCCTGTCTATTCTAAGGGCTAGGAGTCTTGTTTAGACACATCATGTAACCATGTTGTAAGAGTGTCTTTTAATGCATGTAGAAGAGAAGTAAAATCCAACCTTAAAACTGTAAAAATAGGAATGAAAGGGAAAGTGTCAGATTCCTCGTTTACTTGCATGCTTTCCAAAGTTTATCACGGCTATTCTCTCTCTGCATTTAGACTGTGTGTCAGGCCCATGTCCCTTTGGAGATGTTCATCTTTACCCACTGGGGCTACCTCGCCTTAACAGGACCTTCATCTGGGATGTGAAGGCGAGTACAAAAGCTGGACTTGAACTGCAATTTTCTGCCCCATGGCTAAGGCAGATTGAACCAGGAAGGACATGCCCAGATTTTGTTAGCTACAACATCAATAGCTGTATTGATACAGCTGTAGTCAACATTGGCACCTTCTGCAGGAATGGCTCAGTGTCTCGCGTCAAGCTGCTGGGAGGAGTTGTCATGTCTCTGCACCTCCCTTGGGACTCACGTCTCACCACCTCGGGCTTCAGCATAGCTAACAGGGCTTCCATAAAACGTAAGTACAGAGTAGTGTTTTCTTACCTGCAATCGCCTCGTGTAGATTGTGGCACAATTCTTTAAGCTTTTCTTATCTGATAACTTTCTAGTTTGAGTGCTGCTACCCCTAATTCCCTCCCACTTCATCTTTCTAAAAGCTGTTGTTATGTAGTTTTTAGTTTAGTAGCTGCTGTTTTTCTAACATCAAAATATGTTTGGTTATCCTAATAATTATGAAGCTGCTTTTGGTGTACATTAATTGTTTTCAATTGCTTTATATTTCTTAAAACTTAAAAATACCTGCTCCATTAGGGGTTTTTTTGGTGGGTTGTGTTTTTTTTTCAGTGAGGTGAGACTAGACAGTAAGATTAGAATGAGTGGAGTGTGTTGTTTGCTGGTTGCAGTGTTTAGTTGGGTTTATTGGTTTTTAAATAAAGCTTCCTTAACTTGTTTGAGTCTGAAACCAGTACCTCCCTTCAGGTGAAGAAGGTGGGAAAAGGAACAGCAGTGCCTGGAAGGCACAAGAAGCTGCTTAAATACAGCTACGTGTTTCAACCTGCATGGTAGCATAAAGTGTTATGTTATAATCTTCTTAAAATACCTGGAATGTTATATAGCAACCAGCAGGTTACATTGTGGTCTCAGGACAAACTCTCTTGGGGAGATATTCTTGCTCTCTGTTTGAATTCTGCAGTTGTTGCCATCAGTTTTAGAAGGGACCTGGTCGATGTTTGAGCATGTAGAACACAATTTTTTTAACTCTTGGCACGCTTCGCAGTTGCACGTCATCCCTGGAATCCTAGAGTGGAACCATAGTCTCTGTGTATCCAACTTCATGCTGCCAAGTGTCTTTCAGGCATGATTTTCATCCATGTTATATCCTGTGTATTTGTTAGATCTGGGAGGTTTTTGGACTGAGAGCTGTGTGCTGGTGTAAAAGCTCACATCTTTTGTTTCCTGAAAAACAGTGGAGGAGAAGCAGTTGTCAGGTTACATATTTGCTCTTGTAAAGCCAGGACCAGAAGCAGGAACTAGGATATTTCCTTTCCAAAGACCTCTTTGTCCAGATGTTTGAAAGGTAATCCCACTAAACTGTGAATGCAGCATTAACATATCCCTTACCTTTTCTGTAATCAAAGACAAAAGAGTAACTCAAATATATGTTTTATTCTGAGGGTTTTGGAATAACTTAATCTGTAGCTGAAGTAGCAGAACTTGCTGTCAAAATAAAAATACTCTGCAACTTGTTTTATATAGTTTTTTTCTTCCCCTTCATGTTTTAGGGTTATGTATTATTGAATCCATTTTAAAGGAGGAGTCTTCAGTCACCCTGATGTCCCCAAATTACCCACTGGGCTTTCCAGAAGATGAACTCATGACGTGGCAGTTTGTAATTCCTTCCAGCATGAGAGCAAGTGTGTTTTTCCACAACTACAGCCTCTCCAACTGTGAAAGGAAAGAGGAGAGAGTGGAGTACTACCTCCCTGGTTCCGTCAGCAACCCAGAGGTGTTCAAGCTGAGTGACAGCCAGCCTGCCAATATTGCTGGCGGTTTCAACCTTTCCCTGCAGGGCTGTGATCAGGATGCCCAGAACCCAGGCATCCTTCGTTTGCTTTTCCAAGTCGTTGTTCAGCACCCGCAGATTGATGAGAGTAAGTACCTGTCTGCCCCTTCAGTTGCTTTTGCTTAGAGATGCCTGTGCTGAGTGCCACAAGAAAGAGAAGTACAGGCTATTTTGTCATTTTTTTCTTGAACTTTGGACACTTCCTTGGGTTTAAGGAGATGGTTGCCAAGCAACACGGAAGCTTGTTTTACCACCTGAGGTACCACCGGCTGTTGTTGTAGCAAGGCAGGTAGCAATGCTAAGATTTGCATTTGTGATGGAGTATAAAGCTCCATTGTAGTTTCTTACAGTGTAAACAGAGATTCCTTTTCTTTTCCAGCACCCACATCATGTCACTGAAAAATGCTTTTAAGACCTGTGGTGTGATGTTATGTGTTGTATAAACAAAGTTAGCTTTTCTCTTGTGACCATGTTCCCTCTGGGGACTTGGTCCAGCTATTGGGCAAGGACTGTAACTTCTTGATCAGAATTGTCTAGGTTCACATGTTGCGGCCTGTTTTCCAGTACAGAGAACAAGTTCAAGCTTATTCAGGTTTACTTTCAGCTGTAGGATTCGGCATTTCAAAGACAGTTATTAAAATGTCAGCCCAGGCTTCTGCTCTGTATGTAAGAAGACACACTTATCCACGTGAAACTTGCTGTTGAGGCTGATCAGAATCAATAGCATGGACTGGTGAAATTAGGGGTGTAATATTGTCTTCGTACAACTGATGGGCATCATTATGCATCTATTTCCTTTGTTCCTTTCTCTTGAGTTTTACTTCTGCTTCCTAGGGAAGCCTGAACATTATCTAGTGTGAAGTAGGTATGGAAGATGTCAATAAGATACTCCAATGATATATCATCTGCACATTTGGGTGTCCTTTAGGTTTCATGCTTCTTATTGCTACACTACTAAATTTTTTGTGTGTGTTTTCTTGCCCCAAATCCAGACACGGTTAACACAATTAGGCATAATAACACAGCATTTATCTAAAAACAGAAATAAGAGGCCTGGCTAGGTAATGAGTTGTGAAATAAGTGATTTATCCTTTGGCTTATTTGCTTTGACCGTGGCTCATGGTGAAGGTTAATAGTCAAGTTGCCCTCACTGCAGAGGAGCAAGTGGAAAGAAGTCCACGCTCTGGATGACCACTGCAGCAGGAGCTACTTAGAGGCTTTCTTAAGTCATTTTAGAGGCAATGAAGTTTGAATGGCTCGTGCCTTGAAGTCACATATCCAGAAAGGGTCTGTAGCATCCCACCAATGTAATCCTCTCTTCTTTGTCCAGCCTGCCTCTGTTCATGAACAGCAAGTCCTAAAAATGTTGTTAACGAAATCATGTTTGCTTACATGTATTGTGTGTTGGACTTTGGAAGTCAGGCAGTGAAAACATTGTATAAAGTTAAATCAGCTTTATTTCCCTTCTACTTTGGAAAGCAATGAGGACATTTAATATGTTTATAGCCAGTAGGTAAGACTATAATAACCTACAAAATGAAAAAACAGGTTGTCATTTATTGAATGAAATGCAAGTAATGAACCATTTGGATTTAAGAGGAAACAGGGATTTCTCCAAGGATTTTATAGGATTTTGTGAGTGATTTTCTAGTTATGTAAGTGCCATCAAAGATTCAAATTCAGCCCTCAAAACAGTATTGAAACTCTAATTTAAAAAAAAATATTTTAAATGCTGTCTGCAGCATACACACTAAACATGGCTACTCTTAAAAATGCATTGGTATCTGTATATTCTCAAAGCACTTGGGTATTCCACAACTGTCTATGGTGCCTGTCATTAAATAAGAGGAGTCATAGAATCACCAGGTAGGAAAAGACCCCCAGGACCATCAAGTCCAATCATTCCTATCAATCACAAACCCATGCCCCTCAGCACCTCATCTACCTGTACTTTAAACACCTCCAGGAAAGGTGACTCAACCACTTCCCTGGGCAGTATGTTCCAGTGCCCAATGACCCTTTCCAAAGTTATTTCTTTATCTAACTCTCTCTGTGTTTAGCTACCACAAAAAACCAAACCTCTGAAGAATGAGTAACCTTGTGGCAGAAATCCTAGATTCTGTGCTTGGTTGTGGCCTTGACTTAGAGATTTCCACCTGACCTGTTGCCTTTTTGCATGTCTGACTTTCCCACACAGGAAAAAGCTGTGTTATTCACCTTTTGTTTATGCCTTGGAGATCCATAGCTAAAACCAGAAAAATAAGAGTAAAGAGTCCACGTGTGTGTGTGTTTGTGTGTATGTATGTGTGTATATATATGTTTTTGTACTTTCATCTGTCTGTTACAGAATCAGAGAATAACGGAATGGTTTGGGTTGTATATCGTGAATATCATCCAGTTCCAACTCTCTGCCATGAGCAGGGACATCTTTCACTAGACCAGGTTGCTTTCTTTCACATTAGAAACAGTTGCCTCGTTAACAACATGAGGATGCTCTGTGCATCTGATATCTGTCTTTGCACATGACAGTTAATCTTTGTGAACTAGGTGATAGCCATAGTCTTTAACCTTTTTCCTCATTACTTTTGTCTCCACCTCCGAAATGTATTTACAACTGCCAGTAGCTTACATGGGAGAAGATCTTTGTCATCCCTGCTTACCCCTGTTCTGACTTGCTGTAGCAAGTCATCTAGAGTATCACAGGCTTGCAGAATGACTGAGGTTGGCAGGGACCTCTGGAGATCATCTAGTTCCAATCCTCCGCTAAACCAGGGTGAGACAGAACAGGTTGCCTAGGACCATGTCCAGTTGGGCTTTGAGTGTCTCCAAATGCTTCTCTAGGTAACCTGTTCCAGTGTTTGACCACCCTTGCATAATTATTATGTTTAAGCAGAGTTTCCTGTATTTAAATTTGTGCTTCTTGCCCGATCACTAAACACCATTAAAAAGAGTCTAGCACCGTATCATTTACAGATATGTGCACACATCGCCGTGAGCCAGCTTCTTCAGATAAGCAGTCCTAGCATTCTTAGTCTCCTCTCCTGTGAGAAGTGCTCCAGTCCCTCAAGTGTCTTTGTTGCTCTTTGTCCTTACTTCAGTACATACATGTCTCTCTCGTACTGGGGAGCCCAGAATTTGACCCCACACCACAGATGTCTCACGAGTGCTTTGGCAGAGAGGAAGACTTGTCTTGCTTAACCTGGTGTTGATGCTTTCTAGAATAGCCTAGGAGGCTGTTGGCCACCTTTACCTCAGCAGCACATTGCTGGCTCACATTCCACTTGGTGTTCGCCAGGACCCCAAGTTGTTTCTGCAAAGCTGTTTTCCAACACCACTCTTGCAAACTTGCTGAGTATGCACTCTGTCCCACTAGTGAAAGTGTTAAGTAGCTTTGACCTCCTTAATCAGGTCTTTAAACTGTATTGTGCTGTTTGAGAGAGGCTGCCAGGGATGGTGGCTACTGTGTGCACCTGTGCACCTGAGGTCTGTCAAGCTTGGAGGGTGTTACAAGGCTTCCTACAGAAACTGGTGTGTCATGGGGTATGTGGAAGAGGGATGGACTGCAAGAGAAGTGGGGGCTAGTGCTGAGGAAGAGGAAGGTGCTCTTTACTTTTGTTAACTCTGCCAGTGCTTGGGTTTGCTTTTTACAGATAGTCAAAATATTTCTGGAAGAATGATTTTGAGCAATTAAATGAAAGTGCAATGTGGTAGTTCAGTCGTGCTGTTGAAGAAAACCAAGCAGTATAGCAAAGTTTGGTCTTCAGCCTTCCCACCAATATGGTGACAGACTTCAATTTGTAGCATCTCCGTGTGTTTTTAAACTGCCAATCAGAAGTGGCTTTTAGGAAGCATCTTTGAAAGCTCCAGTGATCTTCATGACGACTGTAAGCACTTCTGCTGAAGTACAGTACTTGGCAGTTTTTTCCTTTTGTAACCATATTGGTGCTTGCATTTAAAGTAGCTTAATCTTTAAGTGACTCCAAACAATCAGATGTGCTTAATTGCTGACTTTTGGACAAGTTTCTTCAGCTTGGCTCAGAAAAACCTAGATTAACAAACTGATCTGAGATGTCACTTTTGCAGTAAAAACAAAATTTGAGAATGGAGAATCTTTTCCTGATCAACTGTGTGATTGGTAGAGCTGATCTTAAATACAAGAAACCTTTTAGGGAGAACAAAGCTAATATAATTTCCTGAGCTGCTTACATTGTAGCCTAAACTGTTTAAGGGAGACTAGCATATGTTACCCTTTTATAGATGGAAAGTGGTGGGGAAATGGGATTTGTGTGTGGAAAGGCCAAAACTTCTAGATTAGAAGAGTGATACAGTACTGTCTGAATTTGTGTTACACTTATGGAAAGAAGTAAATCATGTTTTCTTAGCTAATATAGAAATAGCTATAACAGCTACTTATCTAATAAGCGAGAGGAGATGAAGTTCTGCCTCACACCATGCTTCTTGCCAGTAATTACTTTGGGGTGTTTTTCATTTCAGATATCACCCACTTGGTCGACCTTAGTAAGGAACGGAATATGACTGTAATGATACACTTAGAAGGATGGCCCAGCCACAACCCACCCATGTCTGAACCAATATGCCTGATCTGTAAGGACCCTCGCTCCTGTGACCGCGTCTTGACTTTAGTGTCTGGTGCTGTCTACAAGATCTCCTTTCTGTGCAAGGACTTGTCCCGTCTGAGGATCACAGCTGAAAAAAGCATAAGTATGACAGAAGTACTTTAACATTGTTTCCTAGGGAATGCTTTTGTGTGCTTTTCCCGAGTAGTCAGCCAAAACTTCTCTCTCACTTGGATTTTAAATAGAGTAAGGTAGGAAACCAGGTGCTGGCCAGCTGGGAAATGGGTACAGTGAATCTGCAGATTACCCTGTTGTTTATTATACTATTCTGCCTTTAAAAAGTAGGATGTGTGTGACTATTACTAGAAGGGAAAGAGCAGAGGGCATCTAAGATTTTTTTTTTCAGAAAACAGTGAAATAAGGAAAAGCAACAGGAGAGATGTAGATCTGCCCATGAAAATATGGGACCAAGGCAACCACCAGGAGTGCATCTTGTGCTGCTGGCAGGTCCACTTGGTATAGGATTTTCCCCAAATGCTTTCAACTACCAGTAGAGCAAGGGTTTTAAAATATATATATATATGGACCTTGGCCCAGTCAGCCAGTAATATTGCAAAAGTAATATCTTGAGTGAGGAATTTTGCACATGGTTGTACCTGTTGGTTTCTTTGATGTCTTGCAGCCTTTTAAGGAAAGCTCTTTAGCTACAAATGATACACGTTTGGGTAAAGGTTACTGAAAGAGAGTATTTTCCTGGGTAAATGCTGACACAAAGCTGACAGTATTCTGAGTATGTGCACTCTGGTACACAAGAAAACTTGCTTTTCCAGATATTTCCTCTGCGAGAAAAATACAGCCCTTGGAACTTGTTTTTGTGATTGCAGGCTGTGTTGATCTTCGGTGGTGTCAGAGGAAGATCTATTCCCTGTCTGTGCCCAAGGTTATTACCCAGTTGCCAATTCGGCTGCATAAGTTTGTTTGGAAGCTCTTGGCTCCTGAGCTGATCAACATAGAAATTACTTCTCCGTCCTTGAAACTTCAGCAACATGTCCCAGAGCAGAAGTGTAACACAAGCTACAGTTACAGCATCGTTAGTGCGACCCCACAGAGAGAGTTGAATGTTGGTGTATTCTGTCCTGGTGGATCCATTGAAAAGATTCAGATGAGGAATAATATCACTGTATCTTTAAAAACATATGGGAAAGGATTCCTCAATGAGTCTAACCATCAGGATCTGAAGATGTCTTTTGTGCCACATATTAAAGGTAGGGTAGTGGTTTGTACTACTTTGTCTTACAGTGCTAGATTTTTCAATATGCTTGTTAGAGCATATAGGAATAAATAGAAATAAGAATTCAGTTATTTAGAGTCTGATCCTGGAGCTGTTGCTAGGATCAATCTTTTTCTGAATTGGTCGTGATTTGTTCCTGGAAGAAGGAAGGAACTTTGTACTCTATGGCAGGTAGTTGTTTGTGGGAATTTCTGGAGATATATTTGTGCTAATTGACATAATTAATACTGTGGAAGGAGCAATAGGTGAATTGTATTGCTGGTGCTGAGATGCAGGTGACTGTACAAAGTTGCTGGTTGCAGTGGCACTTTTTTGTTACAGAGAAGAAAAACCAGATAACTTCACATGGTGAAAGAGAAAGCTTTTTAACAAAAGAAATTATAAAAACTAAGCTATAATTCCTTTTTTTTCTTTTCCTTTGTTACAGATGAGTGCACTTTCACTGTAAAACCAGATCCAAAAGCTAAAGTTTACTTGCAGACTCCCAACTGGCCATATGGTCTACCTCCTTATGTCTCCATATCTTGGTACGTCACTGTGCCCAGCAAGCAAGTTGCCTACCTGGGGTTCTCCAACGACCGCATGGACATCACTTGTGAGACAGGCCGCGCCTATGTCAACATAAAGGAAGAGGCACCGGGGGCAGAGGAAGTAGTGCGCCGTGAGGATGAGCTGCTGCCCAAGCCCCGAAATATGTATCATGACTTCTGGGTAAATGTGTCCAACTGTAAGCCTGTGGATAAGGCACAGCTGACACTGCAGTTCTGGGTGACTCTTACTGACAAGCAGATAGGTGAGTCCTGTACGGTTGTGGTGGTTTGCTTTCTGCTTCTTTGCTTGCTTTGTCTTGGGGAAACAGTAATGGATGCCAGTCCACCTTGGGTTGGGGGTTTTATGAGATCCCTGCCTTTGGAAATAGCTACACTCAAAAGCCTATGAGATGGGTGCTTCTGGAGACTGAGGAGGAAGGAAGGTTTTTAATGTGGTTGGGGGGTTTGATTATGAGGCAGGAGATTGCAGGATTTAAGAAGAGTAAGACTAGATTTTATTTTCTTATGTAACTTAGCTTTTTAAATTGGAGACCACAGGCAGAAAGTATATGATGATCAAGTGATGTTATTTTCCTCCCAGGGTCGCAGACCTTGTGAACAACTTGGGATCTGATTATGCAAACATATTCATCCAAGTAGTCTTTACTTCATGTCAGTTGTTCAATTAGTCTCACTATTCACATGGGAAAGAAATCATCCCTAGGGCAGGTCTGACTGTTAAGTGGAAAGCACGCTGACTACTAACAGCAGAATCTGCATTCTTGGTGTCTTTCATCTCCCTGAAACATAAATCATTTAAAAAAGGGCATTTTTGGGGTAGACTTTGCTCATGTAAATTTGCTTCATATTTGCATTTTCTCTTCATCTGAGAGAAACTGCTGTCTGTAGACAGCATTGGCTATGCAGGCTAGAACTGAAACAGTATCAAATTGATTGCTAATTCTTATTCCTTGTTTTCCTTTTTTTATGATTATATTTCTTTCAAAATACACAGTGCTTTTCTCTGCTCACACTTAGACTTTCCTGATCAATTTTATGACTCTTGGAAAACTGTAGGGGCAACACAATTTGTGTATTTTGGAAGAAAGTATTGTATTGAGGGGAAGTTGGTGAAATGTCACTATTTGCTTTGTTGAATCCCTCTCTGTCTTTCTCTGCACTTTCTTCTCTTCCTTGCTAATTCCACCAGAGGTACATGAGACTTTGCAGGTAAGTTTGGCAGCCCATGAGCTGTGTTAATTTCCAGGAGTGGAGTGGGGGAGTTTGGGATTTTTGGCTGTTCTCCACTGGCAGCAGCGGGAGTTCATCATTTTGGGCCTCCAGCCTCCTGGAAATGACTTCTCTTACCCTGCAGTGAGTATGTCTTGGAAACTCCTGCTCTTCAGGCAGCTGGTATGCTTCAAAACCCTTAAGGAGGTTCAAACCCAGCTGGCACTTAGGAGATAGCTGAATATTTTTTCCTCTCTTGCTCTGTGTTTATTCATTGTCTCTTTGCAGACCTAGGAGTGATACTTGCTGTGGTGGCTGGGGCTGGAGTTCTCATCGCTATTGGACTCACTGTGTGCTGCGTTAAGAAGAAGTAAGTTCATAAATTGGCAGATGTAGCTTAGCAGTTTGAGAAGGCATTTTAGAGGAGCTGTTGGGGTCTCTGTTTCACATTTTGATATAGATCATTTGAACGTGGTTCTGAAGCATGAGGTAGGCAATGCTCTTGCAGTTGAAGCAGTGTGTCTCCAAAAACGCTCTTTTATTCTAAATTGATTGACTGTAAGAGGAGAGCAGCATTCCTTGCGTCACATTACTTCCACCCCCAGTGCATTGCCTTTCTTGACCTTACTTAGCACAAGCCTCTGACTGTACTGGAAGGTATTGGTTGGACTTCATCAGCAATTACTGTGAGATGAAATCCCAATGAATGTGGCTGTTGTATCTGTGTCTCTAGACAAGACTTTGTTCAGACAAGCTGTAAACTCACTCAGATATACTCAGAGCTATCTTTCATCTACACAACCTCCAGCAACTTCTGGAGTTTGCACGTCAAGTGGGAGTATCTTCTATGAGATGCACCCTTGGGGAGAGAACTAGGTTATGCAAAGGAAACATGCATAACCTTATTAATGCAAACAGAGTCTGAAGTCATCAATAGCTTCAGGTTTCTGATACATGCACACTCACTGCTGGCAGGGTGATCCAGGTCCTGAAGCTGTAGAGCTGGAATGAATTTGTGCGATATGACTGGAGTAGTTATGAGCACACTTCTATGCCACACAGGGAAGGCTTTACAACTAGAGGCTTAAAAATCTTCAAGCTCAGCCTTTCGACTTCCTACCTTGGGGATGGTCACTCCAGGAAGTGCAATCACGAAAAGTTTGTAGAGGACCTGCTATCTTGCTAGTCGTCAGCAGCATTCAGCCTTGTTTTATGAAGATCTGACAGTCTCTAGGTCCTATTAATATCTGTGGATACTGGGAAACTTGGTGTACTGTACAGCTGAGACCCTACTGGAAGGGCTGGAGGCCATTGGATTTAATCTTGCAAGCTTCAGGTTCAACAGAACAGCAGTAGGTAACCAAATAGCGTGAAGATATTTTCTACTCTTCCCAATACCACGTCTAGACTCAAGAAGTTTTTTTTCCTAGGATTGCAAATAAAGCTTTCAATCCAGGTATTCAACCTGACTGTGGGTAGCTGGTAGGGGTAAACAGAAGCTACTGTTACATTCAAACACACCAGCCATGTGTTGTTTCTGACCTGTTAACAATTTCAACTTTTAACAGGAAGAAGAAAAGCCAGAATCCCATGGTGGGAGTGTACAATACTAATGTGAATACCCAGATGCCTCGAAAACAAGGCTTATTCACAAAAGGGAGGAAAAACAATGAGTCTCACGTCTATGCAGTTATTGATGATGCTATGGTCTATGGGCACTTGCTGAAGGAATCCAATGGCTCAGTTGCTCCAGAAGTTGATGTGTACAGACCTTTTGATGGACCTGTTGGTAGCTTGCCACCTTCTCCACCTCCACTCTCCTTCAGAAAAGATATTAAACGCTCTCCTAGCACCGAGGAACCTCCAGCTCTGACAGAGACAGACCATGACACTTACACATTTGCTCATCAGAAATCACGGCAATTGGAGGACAGCGGAGATACAAGTGAAAAGAGTAATGGAGATACAAGCATGTCCTTGCTGGAAAACAAGGAACAGAATGTTTTAGGGGAATAATTTTATGCCAGATATAGCAATTTCCTGTGGAAATACAGGTGACCTGTAAGGGCAAGGGTCTAGGGAAAACACTGAGGAGGAGTCTTTTTTTTTAATGTTTTGATGTTGGTTTGTTTTGGGGGGGAGGGATTGTTTTGTTGTTTGGTTTGGGTTTTTTTTTTAAACTTCAGCTGCTGGTAGCCTTCAGTTTTGGAATGAACATCTAGCAAACTAAAAACCAGTCAAGACATTCTAGGACTGCCTGCACTTCTGATAGCGGAAGAGGTGCTAAAGATACGCTCCTGCTTTTCATTATAAAGACATCAGGAAAACTAATTCCTGACTGCCAGTTTAAATAGAGTGCGGAAAATGTTTTGTCCAGAAGTTCTCTCCTTTCTTAAGTAATTTTTTCCTGATTATTGGCTGGTGACTCCTTGAAGGTGTAGGCTACATCACCGTCTCAGGGCAGCTCCAGGTTGTATAAATGTCTGCACAGTCTGCTAATATCTGAGCGAAGGAGGGGTCACTGTCATTTTCCCCACTTACTGCTTCAAAGTTCATCATGTTTAGCATACCAGTGTCTAGGTAATTGTGAAAGACTGTATATGCACCTGGAAGACCTACATGTGTGAACTCTTGAGCTTGGGAAGTGAAGTTTCCAACTGATGGTATAGTACTTGGATAGCACTATGTATGACTACACCAAAGACTATTTTCTTTGCCTTTTTACAAAAACAGTTTGAAAAGTCTAAATGCTTCTGTTCAGAAGCCTGTAGCATTCCCACTTTACTAATACCTTGTGCTTTTTGGCTCAAGTAAGAATAAGGATTCCATGAAGAAAGAATGATACCATTATCCAGCTGTTCAGTAATACATTTCATGTCTAATATTAGAGATGCTTGGTTCTTTACTAAGGATCAAAAAAAGGAAGAGAGAAAACATTGTTTCCAGCAGCTTGCTTCTCTGAAGTGCAAAACATGAGAGTGAATCCATAAGGGAAGCCTAGATGTTTGAGGTTTTTTCCATCAATCTGAATTTAAGAACTGTGTTGAAATTATGGTAGAGGACAGCTCTTGATTTCTACCAAGAGCTGTACTTGAGTCGTCTACCTGCCTTTGAAAGCCACCTCTTGAAATCAGGTAAATAATAGACCTTAAGTTTAAGTGCTTTGGTTAACATGCCCCTCAGTTTCTATGCCTTTTTAAAACTTTAGGGTCAGCTCTTTGCAGAGTACTACGGGTATATGAATAAAGTTGCCTTTTGTATGCAAATACCTGGCTTGTCCAGGTGTGCGGTTGCTGACGATGGTTGCAGTTTTGCATGCAGCACTAGACCTAATGACTTGAGAATTTTTTCTCCAAATGTATTATTGTTTCTTGCCTAAGGATACACAGAGGTACCGTAAACCTTTTAGATGGTGTTGCATGCAATAATGTTGAACAGATAATAATGTCTAAAATGGAAATGTCTTACTCATAACCGTACTGTTTACAGAAAAATATAATGTGGTCTTCTTCCTCAGGCACAGATTCCAGTTTGCTTTTCATTAAGTTATGACTTAATTTTTTAAAAAAACTAATAAAATATAATGAAATACCAACTGGAGTAACTAGTGTATGTCTTTCTCACATGTGTGTGTATAATCTCAGCCTTGAACATTTTGATATTTGGGTTTTGGTAGCTGTGCTGTTGCCCTAGATGATAGAAATGGGTTTCTGGAGAACCTGGCTCAGATAATGTACTGCTGACTGTGTCCTTTTTCTTGCACAGCCAGTGATATGCTATTAATTGGTGTTTTTAAAGTCATGTGTTTAGATCATTGGGGAGAAGAATTATAAAATATTTTAAGCTTTCAGTATACAAATAAATGGTTCAGCAGCTTCTTGGTAGGGTCATGATATTTGTATTTTATTCACGCCAAACTGACATATACAATTAAATTAATTTATTTTCAGGGATACTAACATGAAAGTACATTTCATGTACTTTCTGGTTTTTCAGCCCAGAAGAAACTCTTATTAAAATGTGTAAAGCCCTTTTTTGATCTAAATTAAAGTGCCTGGGATCAGTATGTACTGGCTGCTTTCTTGGTTTATTTTTTCTTNTTACATTTTTTTCTTTTTATTTATTTTGAGGCAAGTTTAAGGCACATAAAAAGTTATGTTTGAAATCCTCACTACTGAGGGTCCCAATAAGTGTTGGGAATGGATTGTAGGCTATGTTAGTCAGATCTGTTCTTGTAATGCACTCAGCAGAAATCAGCCAGTCCCTGGGCCCTCTTGAGAACTGCTACTTAATATGAATGTAAATGAGAGTACTTACCACTTGGATTTTCACTGAGATTGTGCCATCCTGGAATAGTTTACATGGTCTTTATCTAAAAATGGAAGTTTCTAAGTCTATTTAACCCTTAATTGAAAAGCGAGGATCCACAGGAGGACAGCAGTTTAGAAGATCCTGGCCAGAACGTTATTTGCTTTTCAAGAGCAAAGGGAAGTGGAAGGGTTTGTTGTGTGAAACAGCAAAGCTTGAAAAGATACTTTGTACTTCTTGGGCTTGAATCTGTGAGATTTGGACAATCTCAATCCATCAAACCTCCAATTGCTTTATTTTAAGCCTGTATGTGAATAGTCTAGTGCAATTTCCAGATACTTAAAGAGCAAATCACTACTTTTTGAGTTGGAGCAAAATTTGTAAAGCACCAGTAAAAAATGTTTTTGTTGTTGTTGGCACTAGATTAATATTGAGATTTCAACTCCTTGAACCTAGTAAAAAATTATTACTCTGAGGAAACTATCCTGGGATATCTGTGAGTGTGACGGAGAATAAATTTAAGTATGTGGATGAAGCAAAATGCTGAGCATCTGATTCTGGGCTGCAGGGTACACAAAGGTGGAGGCAAACCTGCCTCCCCAAAAACATTGAAGATAGATAAAAACTGAAACAAAAGATAGGATTCATTCCTTTAGTACAAATGTCTTTCTACATCCAGCCTAGCAATTGATTTCCTTTTGATAAAGTATTGCTTCCCAGGAATTAAGTAAGAATGGTTTACCTAATTTTCTTTGAAACTGAGGAATTCTGGTGTGAAAAACTGATCCAACCTAGAGGAAGGGACGATCCTTTTATAGGGACTTAGAAACTTCTGGCATCTTGTTTCAGCAACATAAATGAAGCATGGCAAATTGTTTCAATTAGTAACACTCCTGACATAAAAAAGGAATTTTTTTGTGATTCAGGCTGCATCCATCTCTTGTGTTAAAGAATTGCTACACTGCTGCACACCAGGCAGGCTTTACGCTTCTGGGCAAGATAAATCTTCAAAAACTGAAGGAAGTGCTTTGTTTCTTGCTACATTTGTGTCTCTGTGTAGTTTATATATAGATATGTGTGTTTATCTCAGTACAACTGCTGCAGTCACTTAAGGAGGAGGAGTGCTGTGATGCAACCTGCCAAGGATGCTCTAACAGAACAGTACACTGTTGGGGCACGGCACTTTTTCAGATGTTATGATAGAAAAAATGGCCTTGTTTTCTAAAAGTATTTTCTCATCAGAGGAAGATGAAGGGAAAAGTTCTGGCAATGTCCTGTTGTCATTGCAGCGCAACTATTTTCTGTTTTTCTAACTGGAAATTATTTTATTTGAGAAAGTATTATTTAGATTAACTGTCCTATATAAAGTATGTTGTTTATTTCATTTTCAGCATAAAGATGAACTTTCTATTGTTCATCAGGAAGAGTATCCATCCTATGTACACGGGTGCAAATTTGTGCTGAAGAGGACAGTGCTCTGCTGGAGAAGTTGGGAGTGCTGTGTGCCTCTCCTCTCATCAGGGGAGAGAAACGGTGAAAGGGTGCACAGGATTTGCTTATACGTGACTGATTTCAAGGGAGTTGAACCCTAGTGAGCAAAGACCATTTACAGGCCTCCTGGATGTATTTAATTTCTTTTGAAGTTTTTATTCTGAAGCTTTTTATTGTGTTTATGTAGAACAAAATCAAACTATTCTTGAGACTTTGCTTCTCTTGACAGAAATGACCTCTTGTATGAGTAATACCTAATTAGACACCAGATGAGATTGGAAGTGTGCAGAGGAATGAGGCAAGTCCACAAACACTGCAACAAATCATGTTGCTACTAGTAACCTTTTTCCAAGATGTGCTTTACAAAATCCGTAAATGCCTCACTAACATTTACCATAATAAAAGTCTCCACCAATTCACACTTTGCTTTAGATGATGCAATGGTGATGACTTCATGGCTTTCTGCCATTGGAGCAAAACAGAGGAGCTGTTCATCGTCCTGCTACATCAAAGTAGAAAAAGGTAATGAGAATAAGGAATCTCTTGGCTCTTATAGACTCAGATAGCAATTTTAACTTTAATCATGTGTTCAGTTCTGGGCCCCTCACCACAAGAAGGATGTTGAGGCTCTGGAGTGAGTCCAGAGAAGAGCAACGAAGCTAGTGAAGGGGCTGGAGAACAGACCTTATGAGGAACGGCTGAGAGAGCTGGGGTTGTTTAGCCTGGAGAAGAGGAGGCTGAGAGGAGACCTCATTGCTCTCTCCAACTCCTTGAGAGGAGGTTGTGGAGAGGAGGGTGCTGGCCTCTTCTCCCAAGTGACAGGGGAGAGGACAAGAGGAAATGGCCTCAAGCTCCACCAGGGGAGGTTTAGGCTGAACATTAGGAAAAAAAATTTCATGGAAAGGATCATTGGGCACTGGAACAGGCTGCCCAGGGAGGCAGTTGGCTCACCTTCCCTGGAGGTGTTTAAAAGATGGGTGGATGAGGTGTTGAGGGGCATGGTTTAATGATCGATGTGAATGGTTGTACTTGATAATCCTTTGGGTCTTTTCCAACCTAGTAATTCTGTGTGTCTAAAGTACAAAGTGATATGCTTGGGGCTACTAACAAGAATTTTTGGCTTTATATTCTATGTTACCTTGGATTGCAGGAAGAGCATATCGGTACAGGTCAGAATGAGTATAGTTCACTGAAATGATAACAAAAACAAAAAAAAGGCTTCTCTAAAAAGCATAAAAAATATATCTCTGTNTTTGTTCATCCTTGAGAGGAGAAGGCTTAGGGGAGACCATATTACCATCTACCAGTACATATAGGGTGTCTGCAAAGAGGATGGAGACTCCCTTTTCACAAGGAGTCACATGGAAAAGGCAAGGGGTAATGGGTATAAATTTCTCCTGGGGAGATTTTGATTGGATTCCAGAAGAAAATTTTTCACTATGAGAGCAGTTAAACATTGGAGTGGTCTGAGGGAAGTGGTGGATTCCTTTACACTGGAAAATTTCAAGGCTCAGCTTGACAGGGGCTGGGCCATCTCAATTGAACTGTATACCACCAAAAAAGATCGGAGCAGATAATCTTTGAGGTCCCTTCCAACCTGGCATTCTATGATTCTACTAATATTTTTAGATAACCTTATATAACAGTAGGAACGTGAGATATTATCTTTGCCAACAGTAATGGTGGACCCTAACTGAGCTGGAGCCTGATGCTTGGATTTTGGCTAAGAAACTGGTCACATCTAGATCACTGCTGGGGAAAGCAGGAAAGAAAGAAAGCAGGGCACAGCAGGATTATGTGTGTTTCTGCCTGGATGCTTAAATTTCGCCCTTTCCCACGAAGCTACTACTGTAATAGCATTTGCTGCAGTCTACTGCTGCTGTCATGCTTGCAGTAAATGTACCAACCCTGCTATGGAATTCCTGATACAGCTAATGCATGATGATATAATGGAAGAACAGTGTTGAACTGAGGTTTTGTGTGTGTTAGCTTCTGCTGTACAGGTTTCAAACCTGAAGTCCCGGAACTGCATTGTCCATGATACTCAGGTGTCTTTTGCATCATGATCACAGCCCTAAGGCAGATGTCTCTGGATGTGCATGGTGACTGGGTATCAGCTGCATAGGAGCCCTGTCTTGTCCCAGCCTGTGTCTCTAAACCACCTCCTCAGAGTGATGCTCACATAGCCTTGGGTGCCTTTCCTGATGAATTAAAAAAAATTCCCTCTCCTTGACAAAGCTGGATTTTCCCTGCAGCTCTGCTGAAAGAAATTGCAGAGTGAGTTGATGGTAACTTGTATGTGAGATGAGCAGGGGTAAGAGAGTCTGGCTGTTGTGGTCCCTACCTGTTTTATCTGCCTGGGGAGGCTTGAATTTAACAGAGAGCTTGGTTCCTGGACCAAGCATGGCTTGAGGTTCCAGACATGTAATTCCTTGCGGTTTGTTGTTAGCTGGAATTCCAGTGCTGTGTTTGTGCACCTCAACTCTACACTTAATATCCCAGCTTGCTTTATGGGAATGCAGCTGAGGAAGCAGTAGGCTTGCTGAAATATATGATGTGTGTAGATAAGCTCTGATATATTGCTGTTCCCACAGCTGGATAACTAAAACGCAGACTGGGTAACTCTCAAGTTATGTGTGGGGCTGCTTTTAATAGGAAATTTTTATGCAACTTCATGTCCCTGTGCCCAGTGCTATCAACTTTAATCCCCAAGGAGTGTGAATTCAGGGTATTGGGAAAGGGAAGGAGAGCAGGAAAAGATTTGTCCTCAGCTCCACATCTGGCAGACGCTGCTTCTCCACAAGGGGCAGTGAGAGGACAGTTTATCACACAGAAATATCTCAGGACCTTGAGCTCTGCCTCAGACTTTGGCATAAGCTAGAGCAAGACAGCTGCCAACTCTTGTGTCCTCCTCCCCCAGGTATGCAGGAAGGAGATGGGTTGGCTTCTCAGTTTTCCTATGACTTGGGGCCATCAGTCTGCCATCATTTGGCCAGCTTGCTCCATCTTACAAGAACTATTAAAATAATAACCAAGTGGTAGGTGTCCCAGGAAGGGCTGGCAGCTTATGGACACCTCTCTTGTTCATCCCAAAACAGGAAAGGAGCAAGAAAACTATCTTGTCCCTATACAGCCAGTTCCTGAGATTCAAAACTGATTTTCTGTGGACCCCTGGGGTAGTATAGGCCCCTTGATTAGCACATGGCTCAAAGGCTGAATCTTTGGGTTTGTGTGCATGCACTGCTCACTGCAGTTTGGGCTCCAGAGCTGCTTGCTTTTTTATTTTAATAACTTTATTAAAGCCATTAGGTGGTTTTATATCTGGCTGTGGACACTACCTGTATCTACAGTTCCAGCAGGCTTAAAAGTTAGCTGCTTGTATAGTCTGGCATGACAATTCCTGTGAATGTGTAAGAGAAGGAAAAATTCTCAGTAATAGTTATTTTTGTTTTCAAGCTTTCTGCATTTTATAGGTAGGGTAGCTTTTTTCCCCCTTCAATGACATCCTTTCAGGTTTGCTTTTCATTCTCCGCTGATACGCTATAATTATTCGCTGTATTTGCAACCCTTTTGGGTGCATACATTTTAATTTAGGAATAAAAAGCATCAATTCTTGTTCTGTTTCATTTTTCAAAGCGAGGTCAGTGTCTAGCCTGTGTAGAAAACTGTCGGCCTCTCACTTTAGGTACATAGCACCCCACCCACACAGCCCTTTCCAAGTCCTTACTCTTCAGTGGAGCCCATTGTTTAATTGTGTTTATAACCAGTGCTGTTTCTGGAGCGTTTCCTAAAAGTTGACTGGTTTAAGGTCTACCCAACTCGATGGCTTGGCTTTCTACTCTGGCATATGATAAAGCAAAGTGTAAGAGCCCATGTCTACAGATGTGAGTAGCAGCATCTCAGTGCTGGCACATGGGCAGG
Organism: Piaya cayana; assembly: GCA_013389865.1. NCBI lineage: Eukaryota > Metazoa > Chordata > Aves > Cuculiformes > Coccyzidae > Piaya > Piaya cayana. The sequence goes on along the minus strand of WAAB01013392.1, from coordinate 161,148 downwards.
TGGGACTTGTGTCATCCCCCATCTCCCAGGCTTTGGATTCCCCTTGTCAGAGTGAGTCAGCACTCAGGGCTGGGTGTGGGGTAGGTGTTGGGTTTGGATCCAAGCCTTCTTGGTGATGAAGTTGAGGGTCCAGCACTGGTTAGTACCCACCCAGACTGCAGTCACCGGGTGTCTTAGAGTCACCACAAGCACTGATCGACCAAGCCTCTAGTATGAGTGTGCATATGGGAGGTTACAAGGAAGTGAGGCAGACACAACCTGTTCACATGGAGCAGGACAGAGAGGCAAGGCTACTGGGTGTGAGTCATGCCTAAGATGTTTGCAATTTTGTTTTTAGCTATATTTGCAACTGCCCCCAACTATTACGTTTGGATTTCCTTCAGGTGCTTCTAAACTGGAGATCCTTTTGGGCGTTGTTAGGGAATAAAGCACTTTTTTTCCCTCTGTACACCATAATCTGATATTCTCTCATCCACTGATTTCATTTCTGTCCCTAAGGAGATAATTTTTCTGCTCTCCATCAGCATGATGACCCCCGATTATTTTATATTTATGCTCCCTGCAGTTATTTGGCTTACCCTTGTTTGCTGATCTTCACAGGTCTGTGTTTCTTCCCTGCCTGTGGTGGATGCTGAGCTGGAGAAATGTAACTTTAATTTCGTTTTTTATTTTATTTGCAAAAGGAGAGACTGAGAGGTCAGGTACTGAAGTGGGGTTCAATGCTTTTTTGGGAGTGGGACCAAACAGTAAAGCCTATGGGAATAACAAGGCTCAGTGCTACAGGCTCAGAGATGCACCTTTCCTTTTGAGGTGCATGCTACTGACGATTTTAACCCACAGCCAGACATGAGAAGTGCCTTCTCTGTGCAGCAGGCAGCAGAAGTGTTTGTGAGTTGTTTCTTGCAAAAGATGATAGGGAGAAACTACATCTGATGAGGTGAGAGATTTGTGTCTGAGAACCTCCCAGGCTAAGCTGGCAGGAGCAAGGAGCAGAGACATGGAGATGGTTTGCATGTTCTGAGTGTGACTTCTCTCCCTCTTTTTGCTTGAGATCCTTTTCCCATCTCACCGTACTCTCTTGATCTGAATTTACCTGGGACTGCTTAAGGATCAAGTCCCTCAAAAAACGTTCAGGGATCAAAAAAAGATTTTGGATTGTGACTCCTAAATGCTACCTGACCCTTTTACTTACTGAAGCCAAAAGCAAGCTGGCTGCTGGCCAGGGCACTGACATACGTTATTAGTGGGCTGTTCTGGCCTTTGCTTGGAGTGATATGTCAGAAAGGTATTAAACTTTTTACTGTTAACCATTTTACTTTTAACCATTTGGTCCTTTGCCCGTACTCTAGAACCCTGAATTGAGGTCAGGGCCATCAGTTGGGTAGATTAGTGTAGTGCTACTGCTGTCAGCTGTGGATGGGATAGTGCTGGGGCAATGCTTTCTATGGGCTCACTCAGTAACATATTATCTTCTGTTTATGTAAATAAATGCACATTTCACGTTTCATCTTTCCTCTGCTGTGTTGCAAAGCCACAGGCAGTTGTGCAGCCTGATCAGTGGCACAAGAGCTAACACAACATCTATTTTGGTATCATGAGGTTCGCAGTCATTGCAGTAAGTTGTTACAGACATGATCACTTCCACATTTCTTTTTCTTGAGGAAGAGCTGAGGTTTCTTTCCATTAGTCTGCATGCCTTTGGTTTGGACTGCACTTTGTAGACAGTAGATGTTCTCCTCCAGCTTAACGAGCCCAAAAGATCTAATGGAAGATCAAAAACATTATGCTTGTCCTATCCTCCAGCAGATGGACCCCATCTGCTCTGGGCAGTTCCCACTGGGCCATCCTCGAGTGGAGGCAGCCAGCATTCCCTATTCAACCCTTGCACCCCAGCCTTCACCATGAGCATAAAACACAGGGTTTGTCACAAACAAATAATAATAATATAAGTTAAGAGTGTTGTGGTAAACAGGGAAGAAGACTCTTCCAGAAATCCTTTTTCTTTGGCTTTTTAAAGAAAATTTGTGGTTTGTAATGTACAGTAAGAAGAAATATGTAGGAAAATATTAAACTCAGAAATGCAACCCCGAAGCTGCGAGGTCGGGTTTGGCATCATGAGCCCAACATATAGGGCAGGAACAAAGCCACCCACCCCTTCCTCGCACTCCTTCCAGCTTCAGAAGAGAAAAACATCTATGAGGAATAATGTTGGCAAGAGTGCAGCTGTGTGAAAATAGAGTGCAAGAGAAATACGAGCACGAAATCTGCTGCGTGCAACTTGTTACTCTCTAGATTTGACAGATTGACTCCGTAATATCCTATCAGGGAATATCCTTTGGCATTAATCTCCACAACTGTTTTTCACATTTGCACTCCAAGCAGAGAGATACTCCAGCTACAGCACCCACATCTTCCCTGAAATTCAGCATTGCCAGGGTCTGTGACTGTCACAGCACCCCTCTTTGTTTTCTGGACTCCAACAGAAGCCCTCTGTTTAATTCTCTGACCATGCATTTGTGTTTTAAGACCTTGTGGTTTGTGACCAGCCAGGATCAAAGCCAGCAACACTTCCAGCTTTGCTGTTTTGCACTCATGTATCTCAAAACACAGAGAGATCATCTGCCAAGGGAACCAGAGGGTTTGTATTGAGACAAGCTGGCTTGTAGGGTGTAACCGTGACCTACAGCAAAGAGCCTCGGCAACATTCAGGATCAGGGCCCAGGGTTTGCAAAAGGGCTCTCCTCTTGTGCAAAAGAGACCAATTTCACGTGCAGTTCTGCTACAGTTTAAACATCCCAGACTGGTGTGAAAGGCTGGCTTCTTCATATATGGTCTCTCTCCTTCATAGGACCCTGAGGAGGAGGATCAGGAGGAAGAAGCCATCTCAGTGTGGCGAGGAGAGGGATGCTCAGTGCCACTGCAGCTCTGCTCATTGCGAAGGAGGTGGAAGGCAGCCTAGGAAGTGTTGGCTCCATGCTGGGATCTCAGGTGCCACCTCCCCTGGCACCACTGCCAAATGAGAATAAGTGAAAGGCCTTTCTTCTGGGTTGGCTTGTATTTTGGAGTGATGTTTCCCAGCAGTAAGAAAAGGGGAGGAAGGAAATCTTACTTGCCTATAAAAGGATTCACTGCCTGTATCCCGCATGTGGCGTGTGACTGGGATGAGAAGAGGGAGGAGTGGAAATCCTATAAACCATATCCCAGGATGGGAGGCCCTCACTTTCCACTTCTCCCCTCTGCCTTTGATATCTCTAACTGTCTGACAGGTCCCTTGAGCTTCTCTGAAGAGAAATGCAAGAAGAAAGCACTCCAATTACAGTGACACAACTCCATTCTTTCAGCAAGCTATATATGTATTTATTTCATAGTAATTTGAACAGCAGAGATTTTAGCAATAGAGGCAGCTTTGGCAATGTGCACTCTGTGTTTGTGTGCCTGTGGTTTTTGATCCCTCCAGCTTGGATCTCCCGTTTGACATCTTGGAATACCCACCATCGTGCTGTTTTTAAAGAAAGCAGCAAACTGAAATACCTGTCCCATGGGTTCCCCAAGAGCATCATGTCTTGACACCCCCCCATCCTGGCAGTTCTGGGGATGTGGCCCAAACTGGATGGGTTATTACCAAGCACTCAACTGCAAAGAATCACTGGTACCTTTCAGCCAGCAGCCAGCAAATCTGCATATGCAAAGTTTTGTTAAGCCATTGGGATGACCTGCACTTCTTTCCCATCATTGCTGTTTATTTCAAGTTATTTGAGGAGTTTACTGAGGCCAGGCTGTCAGCTAGCAATGACTTTATTGGCCCAAACAGTACTCAGCAGATTCAAGTACTCAGATTTGCTGAGAGTTTTGCCTGAACCAACGACAACTAGAGCATTTCAGCTGGGTTTGCATCACTGAAATAGCTCAGGTGATGCCTAAAGCTGCTAAAGTGAGTTGTTCTTGCTTTCACGTGCAACGTGTCTAGCTGTCCCATTGAAACCAGCAAAACATTGGCCTTTGACTGATGAGAAAAGGACCAACTAAATGGAGAATCTTTCTAAAAACATCCTCCTCAGTAAGTCAGCCTATGCCTTTTACTTGCTAGTTCTTTTATGCACATAGTTGGAAGAGTGAGACAATCTATTTAGTGGCTGTTAAGCAGCCAACAAGCCTGATTGTATCTCTTGACACAAAGCACGTGTGACTCCCTCTGCTCATTGATCCAGGACTTCAATCCCCAGGAGTATGAATTTGGGTGCTGTGCAGGGCAAGAAGCTCAGTCCCACATGCCTTGCTGCCAGGGCCTAAGAGGAAGCAAAACAAGAGAAGAAAGTGGGAACTAGCTTTGCTGTTGTCCCAAAGAAGCTCAGCCAGATGGGAAAAGATGTTGCAGAGTGACAGCCCAGGGCAACCGAGGCAGCTATCAGCTGCTTTCGCAAAAACTAATGATCTATCTTAATAAATTCCCTATGTAAAAAAATATATCTATAAATTTTGCCGTAGTAGAACAATGCTGCTGCTAATGGGGCTGGATGTGACCAAATGAAATGCTCTAAAGCTCTCTAATCCCATACAGAGCTGTGATGACATATGTGTGTGGGTGTGCATATGTACATGTACGTGCACACATACCTATAGCTTTATAATCCTGGTGCCAAGGAGTAAGACCTGAGGCATGGGCGAGCCACCACCACTACACAATCATGAACTGGCAGACGTAGGGCAGCTGCTCTCTGCACTTCTTGTCAAACCACTTGCCCACTGCAGCCCCTGACAAGGCTGCACAGTTTTCCAGCTTGCCACCATCTGGCTGGGTGGTAATTTCAGTCTCCCAGTTCTTGTAGCGAATGGGGCTGCCCGTCATGTCGACCCACTTGCCCTCAGCTGCCATGTCATTGAGGCCCAGCCAGATCTCCACCTCGGAGCCGATACTCTTGCGCATGTAGTCGTAGAGGGCATCATTCTCCTCCCCGTTCTGGGGGGTGCTGAGTGTGCCACCCTGGGAGATGCAGTTTTCACTGGCCTCATGGTAAGTCTTGGTCTCCGAAAATGCCAAGAAGCATTTTAGGTGAATTTTGGTGCCTTTCAGGCAAACTGAGGTGTTATCACAGGAACAGATCAAAAAGACAGAAAGGTTATTGGTTTAAAAAGCAATATCAACAAATGCAGCAGCAAAACTACAAAATTCATTTCATAGGCTGCACAGCAACCCATGGTACCACCCACAGCAGCACATGAGTCCCAGAGGCCCTCTCCATTCCATGTAGAGCATGGTTGTGAGAATATGCCCTCCCCATCTGCAAAATGTTGGGGAAAATGGCTCTCTAGGTGCACCTGCCACCCTCATGGGCTCCAACTCTGTCAGAGCAGAGGCACAGTGTGGTCCTCATGCCCCTTCCCCTGGCTTCACTCTTCTTCAGTTGCTCCTATGCTTACTCTGATGAGTTCCTTGGAGTTAGGGCTTGTGATGGACAATGCCAGTTGTTGGAGCATTTTGGAAAAAAAGCCTTAAAAGGCCAATTCATTCATCTTAATTATGTGAGCATGAGGAAAACGTCTTTTTTTAATAGGATTTGTTCGGATGTGTCATGCTTTCGTAGCTTGAGGGTTTCAGAGGAAATATCTACTTGCCTCTGATTTTATTGTTAAGAATAGCAATTTATTTTATTTTTCCTTTTAGGCTCTAAACCTTGAGAGTGCAGAGTACTTTAGCCAAACAATAACTAATCAGAGTCACACATTAATATTCAAACAAATTACATCTCTATGAATGTGAGTTTGGAACTAAAGCCTTGATTTTGCTTGTGTTTCTTTTCTTTTAAGGATAAAAGTCTCCTTAACTTGCATTTACATCTTATTTCTGTTTGTGTTCTGCAAATCCCTCTCCTATTGATGGAGTTTGCAAAGAATAACTGTGAAGTATGGCTGAATGATGAACATTTTAGGACTGTCCTCCATATGTGTTCAATTAACCATAGTGGGACTGACCTCTTGTGAGGCAATACCATGGTATGTGTAAAAGACCAGGTAACAATTTCAGTGAGGTTCAGACAATAGACTAAACTACATTTGACAGACTAACCCGTTACCAGCCCTCCTGATTCATAAAGGAAAATGAACATCTGGCTTAATCTCATTGAAATATCCATTGCTTTACAAATGGGAAGTTCTAGCGCATGAAGAGGGGAGCCTTACACTGCACAACTCATGTCATTAACTGCCTGAGGACTTCCAGCTGCCTGGAGGAATTGCAGTAAGCCCACACTTTGCTTTGATCCCCCAGCTCATTCCCTGGGATGGACTCTTGTTGCAGGGTGCTTGGGCATCTCTTGTTAAAAATGTAGAGCAATTGTAGCTGCTTTATAAGTAGCTCTGCTCTCAAAGCAAAACCCATGCCTTCTTCAGCAGTCCTTTACCTGTCTGGAGTGCTTGTTTCTCCTTCAGTAGCGCAACCTCCTGAGTGATATTGTCAATCATGGCCTTCAGATCTTCGATCATTTTGAGGCTCACACCATCTGTTGGAAAAAACAAGGGAGAAGAATAACTGTCGGCTGTGCCCCCAGGAAAGGCAGCTGAAGCTGTTTCTGTCATCAAAACTTCCATTTATCTACCCTTAGAGAAAGACAAACTAAAGGGATCTGCAGAAGTCAGCGTCTGTCCCCTTGCACAACCATCAGAGTGAGCGTTTGCTCACTAGCCTTGTTCAATCATCAACGCGTTTCCCCCAGTTTGGGTTTCAGGGCTTTGCACCCATAGGGCTTCATGGGGCTGAGGAGTCTCCCCTTGAGCTGCCACTGCAGTGCCCGGAGTAGGGTTGGGAGGGCTGCGTACATGAGCGTTAAAAGCCACAATGGAGTGTCTTTTGGTGCAGGGGCAGATCTCAGGAAAACACTACAGCCCTTCCAACCTCTTACTACTGAGCAACAGCCTGGCAGGCAACACATTTTCCTGCTGATGCTCATCAACCATGCCATCCCTCAGGTCATCAGAGCTGCTTCTGCCCCACCTCTGCCTTCAGCATCCCTGATGCAGGTATAAAAAAACTGGCCAGAGTTGCTCTCCTGCTGCAAAGAAGATGCTTTATTGGCCACAAAGTTGGCCACAGCCTGCTTCTGAAGCTTACATCTTGCTAGGCAAGTCACCTCTGCAACAGCTCCAACCAGCTGTTAATCAGTATTTGGATTTCTCTTTTCTAGGAGGATCATTATGCCTTGGAGATGGAACACTGAGGGCTTTGTATTCTTTGAACTGTCTCTGCTGCTTCTATTGTTTTTTCCCTCTTGTCATAAGCAGGTGGTAGTTCTCATGGGATGGAAGGAAAGGGGACAGTTTGCCCATCAACACAATAGGATGGACTTTGATGAAGGTCAAGGAGATAGGAAGTCAAGGCATCAAGTCGGGTAAGTAAGCTTGGAAGCAGACAAAAAACCCAGCCCAAAGATTACATGGTGCTATGAATCTGAAAAGCCAGGCACACCACAGGGAGGGCATTAAGCTGCTTTACTCATTGCTCAATTACCTTTAATGAATTCACTTAACACTGAGGTACTAGTTATTATTTTGGTGCCTTTGAAGAAAACACTTTGTGGGAAACAGCTAATTAATAATGGTTTGGGGTTTTTTTCAACATGCAAGCCTCTCCTGCAGCTGAACAAATGTCTCTTAGGTTTAAATAACATACAAGGTCCGTGGCAAGATGCCACATGTGTCTTGCTGGGACAGCTCCTTACGTTGTTCCAGCTGAATTTGGTGGTTTGTTCCCATCTAGGTTTGTTCCCTGCCACATGAGATGACAAATCTCTATGACAGCTATCTAAGCACCCTGTCCCTTTTCACCACCTCACTTCCAAGCCCTCGGCCACAATGTGTTCTTAGCATATTTCCTGGGATGTTACAACGAGATCCTGGAGTGGTTCATTTGCACTTCAGCTACAAAGTGAGTACCTCAGCTATATCAAAAAACATTGAATTTTCTATATTATTGCCAGATGATTTTGTCTCCATGTTATCATTTCCTCAAGGCTCACCTCCCGAAATGCGTGATTAACACTTTTACAGCTTGGGTTTGCTGTGAACGAAGCCAGCATGGGGGCTGCCAGCACTGCCTGTTGAACTGGAGCAGGTCCTTGTGCAGCTGACTCAGAGCAGGAGGATTAAGTGTAAACATGGGCGAGCTGAAAAGGAGACTCCCAGAAGGATGCGGATCACAATAATCTGTTGGTTTGAAGGCCTGGCCAGTAATGTATTTGATGCTGCAAATGGGAGCTCTCTTGTTCTAATTATATACTAAATAACAATTGAATCTCTCTCTACTTCCTTATTTTTGATTATTTGACTACTGCATGGAATTTGGACCTCTATCTGGTTTGCTTAGCCTTGACTAGGCTGGTGTCATTCAGTTGGTTCTCATGCGAACAGGTTTCTGTCCCCTCACAGGTTGGACATCCCAATGTCTGTCATCAAGCCTCCCTGGCCACTGGTATTTCTTCTGACACCAGGCATTTCCCTGAATGTACCAGACAGAAAAGTCATTCCATATCCCAGTCTGTCCCTCAGTCAGAGCAGGGAATTGAACATACCCACACTGGATTTATATCAGTGTAAGTATTCAGAGGCATTTCCTGGGAAGAGCACCTGAACTCCAAGATTACATGGAAATTTTGGGCACCCTCGGGAGCAGCCCCTTACCTGCCGATTTAAGCATCCAGACTCAGATGGCCAGCTCCAATTACCTTAAAAATATAGAAGAGCTACACATAGATATTTAGCCTGGAGAAGAGGAGGTTGAGGGGAGACCTCATTGCTCTCTACAACTACCTGAAAGGAGGTTGTAGAGAGAAGGGAGCTGGCCTCTTCTCCCAGGTGACAGGGGACAGGACAAGGTGGAATGGCCTCAAGCTCCACCAGGGGAGGTTTAGGCTGGACATAAGGAAAAAATATTTCATGGAGAGGGTCATTGGGCACTGGAACAGGCTGCCCAGGGAGGTGATTGACTTGCCTTCACTGGAGGAGAAGGACAAGGGGATGGGTGGACAAGATGCTAAGTGGCATGATTTTGTGTTTGATGGGAATGGTTGGACTCAATGATCCGGTGGGTCTTTTCCAACCTGGTGATTCTACGATTCTATGAAAGGTGCTCCCCCCTGTGCCCCAGCACCTCGCCTCAGCTGTGACCAAGAGGAGCCCCTCAGGGCTGGTGAGTCCTAAACCTGGACCCCATGTCTTCCACCTCCCCTGCACACCTTTCTGGATGAGACCCCCCGGGCAGTTGGAAGTGGATAAATCCCATCTGCCCTCCCAAGACATCAGGGTTTGGGGAGAGTCTGCTGAACCAATGCATCTGGGAAAATCACCAGAGAGAAATTTGATGGGGAAAAAAACCCCAATAGCAGGAAAAGTGAATGTGCTATCTCAGCATTTTCTAAATGTTATGGTTTGGCTNCAAAAACAAAAAGAAAAACAAGAGAAAAAGCTTGGCTTAAATTACCATTTTCTTTTCTAACACTTGTGGTTTGGCTGCACATATTAAAAAAAAATCTATCTCAACCCCTTCAGTGGTTTCACCCTGCCTGACTGTCACTGGGAAAGGGCAGGGGGTGAGCAAGGACAGGGGGACCTGGGATGGTGCTGGAGGTGGAACAGGACCATCCTGCTCTCACCCAGGGTAGAAGCAGGTGAGCCCCAGCCCCTGTGGTGAGTGACTTGGATGAGACAAGGGGTTGGGGCAAAGAAGAGCCTCAAGGGGACTTCTAGCGCATTCCTCTCTCTGTCCTCACCCCTGGTGTTGGTAAAAATCAGGAAAAAAAGTTAACCAAGAGATGCTGGAAATTTCCAGTAAAGGAAGGGGAGCCGGACTTGCCACGGGGCTGGATGCAGCTGGCCAAAAAATGCCAAGTTTGGGGGATTTTGTTCTTTTCCCTTAAGAAAACTTGACCTCTGCTTTGAAAAGAAACCCTGAAGCTATCCAGAGAAAATTGACACCAACTGTTTCAGATAGCTTGATTTTCAGAAAAAAACAATGTTAATCCCCTTCCCTCTGAAAAATGTGTTTGTAGTATCAGCCTAAATTTCCTGTCAGAAAGGTGATTTTTCTTCCACCCACCTGACTTCCTGACTTTTCTCCCAGGTGCTTATCATCAGTGGGTTACAAACATTAGTTTCGGTGAGAAAGAGAGGAAAATAAGGTTTCTCTAAGAAGCTCATTTCTCCCTCCTAGTATTTCTGGTACGAGCAATGCATATATGTACCCTACACCAACCCAAGGACATATTTTTGCTCTAGAAAACAGCCGCAGACATGGAACAAGCAGCTATGCAGGGATTTCATAGAAAGATCTAATGGAAGAAAAAGGAAAAATTTCTCAAGGATGGGATGAGTCAAAAATAGTACGGAGAGCAGCATGGCCAAGTGGATTCCTGGGATGCTTCTTCCTTACTCCCAGCTTTACTCCAAGCAGCTAAACACTTGCCAGAAGCTGTCTAAGCCCACGTGATCACAGCTGAACACATCAGACAGGCAGCCTCACATGCTGGCAGGCTGCAGACTTACCTGCCTTCTCCTATAATGAAAGTGCTTTGAGTCAGAGGGAGAAAGGACAGGACAGTAGAGAAAAAAAGGGAAAAGATGCACTAGGGAAAAGAATGTTTAAGCATCTTTTTGTGCGCATAGCCCTCTGGTAAGCCTAGGTAGTTGGTGCTCATGTATGGCTTGATGTACTCCAGGGGCAAGTGTTTTAAAATGAAGATCCTTGTTGTTATTGAGTGGATTATGTATTATCTGCCTACTCTTGGCTGAAAATCTACAACAGCAGTCTGTCATCTGCCACTTACCTGCCTCTGAAAAATGAAAGAGAAGGGGTAAGGGTAGCAGAAAGGGAGATTTTAGTAGAGAAGAAGTTTGAGGTGAAACTTAGAGGTAACATAGAAAATATGCTGCTTGCTGAAGTTCAGATCAAGCTGTCCCAGCACATTTCTTGAAGGTAGGAACCTGCCAAAACCATTTCAATATCCTTGCTATTTTTCCAGAAGGGCCCCGCAATCATTCCCACAGCAGGGAAAAAAAAAGACATTGAAGTAGGTTTTGAGAAAAATTTAATTAAAGCTCTTCTAAATGCTGAAATGACTGGGTTAATTGCATCCCCCATGAAGGCCCTCCTTGCAGGGAAGGTGCTGCTGCTCCTTACCTTTCTTGGAAGCTGCTGGTTTCTGTCGGACTTTGCCATTTTGCTGGCTGGAGACCTGGGCAAGGGAGAGAAGGCAGAGGAGCAGGCAGGCTCCCCGGAGCGCCATGCTGCTGCTGTCTGATGCCGAGTGGAGTTGGAGCAGTTTTGCTCTGCCCTCCAACAGCCTTGGATCAGTCAGAAATGGTTGTCCCAGAAAGCTGCCCGCTGAGCCCTGGCCAGAGGCAGCCTCCTGGCCCCGGGGGAAGCTCAAGCAGCTCGAGCCAAGGCTGAAAACATCCCAGAGGGTTTGCGTTTCTTAGCACACTGCTTGTTTTTGTTAAAAAAAATAAATACAAAAAGCGAAGGAAGGAATGAATTTACTGAATGTCTGCTAAGCTGTGGAATGATTTCCTGTGGATTTTAGCAAACTGCCATGGGTTTGATCTCATATGTCAGCGATGGCAACAATGATGTGAAGTGCGAAAGAGAGTTTGCATGGCCAAGATAATAGAGAGGGAACAGCCTGCCCGGGTAGCCCCACAGAGGGGCTGCCTGCAAGGGATGCTGCAAATACCAGATGCAGAGGGCGGGGGGGTGACCCAATTGCCAGCACCTCATCCCCATCTCTTCCCACCTTTGCCTGGGGCTCTTTCTGGAGTGCAAATCTCCCTGCAGGGATGGCAGGCAGGTGTCAGGCAGCCCTGCCTGCTGCTGGCAGAGCTAACTCACAGCCATCCCACAGCAAACACAGTTTCTCTCCTCTGCCCCAGTGGCAATTTCTCAGTTGCTCCCAGCCAGCCACAGGCTGAAGGCAGCTTCCAATGCCACAGGTTTAGACATCTATTTTTGGGGCCTCTCCTCCAAAAAAAAGGGACATGCTGGGCACAGCAGCCCTGTGGTGTACGTGGCTGCACCTTTGCTTTCTCTCAGCCCTGATGTTTAAGTTGCAAGATAAGGCCTTGGGCTGTGCTCATGCAGGGAGGTTTGGTGGCAGCCCCCTGGCTGCTGGACCTGCCAAGGGCTGATGTGGCATTTGCCACTGCTTTTCCTTGCACTGGTGGCTGGGGACAGAGGTTGACTCCTGGTCCTGGGCTCAAATTCTGGTTCTGGTGTGGATCCCAGCATAAATCACTCTCCTTGTGGTGATTCCAGTCCTCAAATGTGAGGACAGGTGGATTAGCCTTACTGTGGCCAGCCCCCACGGCAATTCTGTAAGCATAGGAATGGTCAGTGCCACGGGGCTGCCTGGCAGCAGCTTCGCACTGAGACCTTGGAGGCTTCTAGGTGGCATCATCCAGGGGAGCAAGACTCCTTCAGTGGCAAACATGTCCCCACCACCAGACCATGTGGTGGTTTCACATGCTTTTCATTTTTCCAAAACCACTTTCATTTCTGTAGGACAGGAAACCAAACAATGGCTCCAGAGGTTTTCACCATACAAGAGGGCTTCCCATCATGTTGGCTCCTTAACCCTTTCCACTAACCTTGCTGGGAGCTAGAGGTATTTTGTCTCTGCCTTATCCCACTGGGCAGCAGGAAAGAGATCTTACCCCCAGCTTCTATAACTGCATCCTTGTCCCAAAAGTGAGCTAAAGGGGACTGCATTTCAGCAGACCTGGGCAAAAGCAGGGATGAAGATAGCTGGGAAGATGTTCAACTTGCTAGTGCAGATGTCACGCTAAGAGGAACTCTGCCCTGCACCTACCTGGTGCTGGACCATTTCCCTTCCTACTCTGGCATCTCTGAGAGTTAAAATCTACAGGTGCTCTCTGCACTTACAAAAACTGGCATATACCAGCTCCAACACACCTTGTGGCCAGGTCTCTCCAAGCAACAAGAGACTTCATAACAACTGGTTAATGCTTCACACCCACAATCCCGGAGTCAGGCCGAGTACCCTGGGGATTGTGCTCCTCAAAACACTTTGGAATTTGGGTCTTCACTCAGTTTTGGGAACATTCAGGCTTCTAAATAACCTAGAGCTGTAAAAGAAGACTGGGAGGAGCTCATGTGGAATGGGGAAAAAACATCCCTTTTCACACATAGATGTTTTCCCCAGGTGTCCCTTGCAAGGGTCCCAGCCTGAAGTCAGCACAACCAAGGTGCTCCAAGAGCAGCCCTACAGCCTAAACCAAAACCACTGCCTCATTTTTTGAGTGCTGCAGTTGTTCAGTAGCTGCAGCGTAAGTGGGTGATTCTTTCCTGTAGGAGAAACAGGAATTATCTGAGCAAGTGGAGGAAATTCATGTAGAGAAAGGACGAGCAGGCACTTTGGAGAGCAAAGTGCTCCAGACACCAGCCATTAACCTTAAATCTTTCCTGAAAAATTAAGGCAAGATGCCACTCAGACCAGAAAAACAGTGTGATGGCTGGAAAAAGAGCTGCTGTTAATTTAGTTTGGCCACCACTGTGTGACCTTGCCTCACACTTTAGCTAAGGAAAATCCTGCCTTTAGATCCTACCTGAATGGAGCTCCCTTGCAGTCCAAGCTTTTGAAGCCAAGGAGGGATGGGTTTGATTTTCACTCCCCTCTACCACACATACCCAGCCCCACTCAAATTTAAGCCTGAGACTACTTATGTTGGAGATTTACCGTCCTCCCATCTAGATTATCTCAAATGGGATGAGACCCAAGAGATGTCAAGACACCCATGTACATGTAACATGTTCCCTTCTTGACACTTGAGTAGCATTTACCTATCCAAAGTGCTCTTGGTAACATTTCTCAGTTTTCCTTGGCTGCAGATTTGCTTGCCTGCCTTCACTTCGATTCATGTCCTGCCATGCTCAGGAAAAACCAAAATGCTCTTTGCTGGACATGGAACAGATGGCTCTGATGTGGAGTCTGATGGTGATGCCTAACCACACACAGGTTTCTGGGTGGCTAGGACCGATTGCAGCCTTTCTTTTCTCTGATTTTCCAGCTGAAACAAGAATGGCAGGGTGGCTTTCCATTTAAAAAAATCATAAAATCACAGAATCACTAGGTTGGAAAAGACCCACTGGATCATCGAGTCCAACCATTCCCATCAATCACTAAACCATGTCCTCAGCACCTTGTCCACCCATCCCTTAAACACCTTCAGGGAAAGTGACTCAACCACCTCCCTGGGCAGCCTGTGCCAGTGCACAATGACCCTTTCTGTGAAAATATTTTTCCTAATGTCCAGTGTAAACCTCCCCTGGTGGAGCTTGAGGCCATTCCCTCTTGTCCTGTCCCCTGTCACTTGGGAGAAGAGGCCAGCACCCTCTTCTCCACAACCTCACAGAATCACACAGAATCACCGGGTTGGAAGAGACCCATCGGATCATCAAGTCCAATCATTCCCATCAAACACTAAACCATGTCCCTCAGGACCTTGTCTACTCGTGACTTAAATACCTCTAGGGAAGGCGAATCAACCACCTTCCTGGGCAGCATATTCCAATGCCTNCAGTTTCGTTGCTCTTCTCTGGACACTCTCCAGAGTGTCAACATCCTTCTTATGGTGAGGGGCCCAGAACTGAACACAGTATTCAAGGAGCGGTCTCACCAGCGCTGAGTACAGAGGGAGAATAACCTCCTTGGACCTGCTGGTCACACCGTTTCTGACACAAGCCAGGATGCCATTGGCCTTCTTGGCCACCTGGGCACACTGCTGGCTCATGGTCAGAGCCTCAACATCCTTCTTGTGGTGAGGGGCCCAGAACTGAATACAGTATTCCATTAGCCTCTCTCAGAGCCTGAAGGTATGTAACCAAGGTGGCCTCTCTGTGCACCAGCCAGCAGGTCTCATGAATCCACCTGATGGGACTAAGCTGATGCGTTGTGGCAACAGGTCCAGAATGGTGATGCTGTGGGGAAGGGCCATGTAAAAGCTGGAGTTACCCGTACCCAGCTCACTCCCTGCCTGTGCTCCTGCTGAAGCCCGAGGCTGCAATGCCTAACCACAGGTGGTAATAATGGGGATATCAATGAACCTTTGTGAGTTGGCTCTCTGGGCAGGCATCATGCCTTTGAGATCCTGATGATTCACACTTCTTATGTAAGGGAGGCGTGGGAGGTGGATAGAAGTAAACCATTTTATTAGATGAACTAATAGGATTGGAGGACGACAGCAAGGTTCTGGCCATGTGAACCCTTGCCCTTCAGGGCTGAAAGAGAAGTAACAATTGTCAGAGCAGAGGAGCAACAGCTGGAAGGCTTGTTAGGAGCAAGCACTGAGGGAAAGAGCAACAGGTAACTCATGGAAGATTCATGGAAAGGTTAATGAGAAGGAGAAAAGCTGTAATTATGCCAAGAAACCAGGGTTTTGTCCATGATCTTTCAAATCTGTGGAATTATGAATTTTACATCCCTATAAAAGCACTTTACTCCCTTGTTTCAAGCACCATCAGACAGACATTAGCTCCTGTTAGCTGTAAGGAAGCTGTTTCGAGATGAAAAGAGAGGGCAGAAAAACGTATACTTATGGCAATTGCCTCAGGGCTGCAGAGAAGCAGTCAGAAAAGTTTACGTGGCTTTGGGAAATCCAGTAAGTAGATTGCAATGCTGAATTTGGAAAGCTTTCAGTTAGCAAAACAGTGGCTAGAATAAGCCCACAAAAGGAAACTGGATGCTCCTGGCAATGATGCAGACCTGTGATTTCGTGCCCAGCTAGGTAAGGAAATGGGCAGTGAGATCAGAGTCTGTTTTGATTCGGCTCTTAGGAATTGAGCAGGTGTCACCAAGCCAAGAAATGATGCAGTGACACCAGACAATGGCTAGAAAGTGGAAGGGTGGACTAGAGAATATAATAAAATCAAGATCAGTAATTACCAGACCTGGCTTTTCAAGGCTAAGTTACTAGCCCAAAAGCAGCCACTACAAAGCTGAATGAGGCTTACTCTTTGCCTGCAGCCCCCTCCCCTCTGGGAATGTTCCTGCCTTCCCTGCTGGCACTGACAGCACGAGAACAAAGGGGAGACCTGAAAGCATCCTTAGGTGGGACCATGCAGCTGGATGGCTTGACCCACGGCTTGGGCAGGACACTGGGTTTCATACCTCTGCTGCCCTGACCAAATCCACTCTGCAGGGGAAAGATCCACATCTCTGCAGGTCCACAGGAACCTCAAAGAGGAACAAGAGAAAAACAGTGGTGCATAGTAAAATGTGCTGCAAGGAAGTGGGACTAACAGAAGAAAATCTCTGATATTCACTAGCTGCTGCCCAAACTCTTGCTGGCATCATTCCTGATTTCCACCAGTATAAATATCAGAACAGGTTAAAATGGAAAGAGACTAATCTATGGATCATTGTTCTTGAGACCAATCAAGAAGAAATGCGATAATAGTTCAGGAAAGGGTGGTTTTCAGAAGGACAATGATGGGGAAAAGCAAGAAGTCAGCACTTTGCCAAAGCGTTATCCCCAGCACCAACTTTAGGAAATTTGCTCCGAGCCGAAGGAGGGAGCCTTTCCATCACATCCCATGGCAACCATGGTGCACAACCCGACCCCACGTCCACCAGGGGGTCACAGAACAGAATGATCTGTGTTAAAGGAGATCCTAGGGCCTTAAACAAGACCCAAGCGTGAAGAAATTGAGTTTAAGTGCCACCAGCTGTTCAAAATTCTCCTGTTTCCAAGAGGAGCTACATTAAAGGACTCGCCTCCCCTTTTGCTTAGAGTATGCAGCTCCTGTGGGCCGGAGGTAAACCTGGCTGTCATCACTGTATTGCATTTCTGCTTATTGTCCATGTCCAAAAGTCCAACCAGCCAAAGGAGAACTGTAAAGTGTCTTAACATCAAAACTCCAGAGAAATCCCCAATTGTGATGGGGAGGCTGAGCAAGCTGCATGAAAAATGCTTGTGTCGGCATGAGTTCAAGTGAGGTCACAACTGAAATTAAATTCAGTATTTTAGGACTCACAAGCTGAGAGCATCCAGCCAGCTTGTGATTTTGTTGTGTACCATTCTCACCTTTAAGCAACTGGTTTGTTTTCATACGTCTGCAGAAACTGAATTAGGGACTGCAAGAAAATTAGAGCATTGGCTTTATGAATTTCTCAATTTTTTCAACTCAGAGAAGAGGCTGTGTGATCAGACAGCAGGAAGAAAGCAACTTATGCTCTCGAAAAGCCTCATCAGACTACAGTTGTGTTTCTCGGGGGTAGAGGAGAAACAAGTAGGACTTAAATTATGTCTTTTCAACCCATAGGTTTCCAGTCCTGGAAACACCAAAGACTTATCATTTGCCAAAACATAGCAAAGAAGACTTAGTGAGAGCCCTCCTCTGGAAGAGAGGGCCTGCAGGCTGATGGCTCCGAGTACCTCCAACGCCTGTGTACAACTGGCTCAGCTGCAGCCACCACCATACCAGTGGGTGGAGGAGGGCCTTTCTACTTCAGAAAGCAGCAGAGATTCTGTTCCTTTTTCCCCTCCCAAGGTACTAGCTAAGGGGCTGGAGTAACTATGATCTTCCTGGTCTAAATCAGGGAGATCCATTCTGCAAATGGCATGACATGAAAACTCAGGAGTGCCTGTGCAGCTGATGATTTTACCCTAATCTTGAAAAAAAGATTGCAATAGAGATGTTCACAGAGCTTGAAAGACAACCACAGCCTTTTAAAAACATTCCAGTTGATGAAATTGAGGTTGAAGCCATCACCATAGAGTCATTACCAGCAGGACGTTTGACATCCTAGTGTTTTGCAGGAACAGCAAAAAGGTCTTTGTTACTGGCTAGCTAGAAACACAGCTGATCCACAGAAAAAATGAAGTACTGCAGTCTCTCTGTGGGAAGATCAGTAGGCAGAGTGCCCTGCTGTGGGTGATTAGTATGACTGGGAGACCAGGACTTTAACAGGAAAGGAACAAGGGACCAGGCATTTGAAGTGCCAGCTTGAAACCAGCCCCTGGCAGCTGCCACCCTGGCAGCAGGGAGCAGGCAGGCAGCACCTGCCTCTGCAAGGCAAAGCTAACAGAAACATCCAGGTTTTTGCCTTAGAGGCAACAGCTGCCTCACACTTTGGGGAGGGCAAACAGGCAGAAGTGTAGCAAGAGCTGCAAGGGGCTGGGGAGCAGGAGGTCCAGCAGTGCAGAGGTGGGTGGCTGAAGATCTTTGGTCCCAGTCGCAGACCTGATCCTGCACTTTGCTCAAGCATTTCAAAGGAAAGGAGGGAACAAGGCTCTTGGGTTTTATCACATCATGCTGACTCCTTCCCTTTGCTCTGGCTCTCAGTGGCTGTTTACTATTATACATGCAAAGTAAATCAGCGCCACAGCAGGGCTGGAGAACATGGCGCTGCTGAGGAGGCAGTGGCATCTGCTGAATTTAAAAAAAAAGCTGATGGCAGTCCTAGCAGAAGGTGGTAAATTCCAGTTAACTCCTATCTACAGGGAAAATGCAGAAACTGTGAGATATTACCTATGTTAAATCAAGGTGCAGAGTCCCTTGAAACAGACANCTTGACATCAGGAAAAAATATTTCATGGAAAGGGTTATTTGGCACTGGAACAGGCTGCCCAGGGACGTGGTTGAGTCACTTCCCTGGAGGTGTTTAAGGCACAGGTGGATGAGGTGCTCCGGGACATGGTTTAGTGTTT
The DNA here is from genome assembly GCA_013389865.1 of Piaya cayana. Classification (NCBI taxonomy): domain Eukaryota; kingdom Metazoa; phylum Chordata; class Aves; order Cuculiformes; family Coccyzidae; genus Piaya; species Piaya cayana. The sequence continues at coordinate 142,440 of WAAB01013392.1, read as the reverse complement.
GATAGGAATGGTTGGACTCGATGATCCAGTGGGTCCTTTCCAACCTAGTGATTCTATGAAAGGATACTTGCGCACTCCAGTTTCATAGGAGCCATGAGCAAGCTCTGGCTCCTACTAGCTTGTCTTTACAACAGACTGTGCAAAAGCAAGTTTTCACAAAGCCCAGCCGTGGGTGGTATGGTCCTTGTCTTCCCCATTGGCTCAACCCACCCCTAAGGCAGAATAATGTCTCCCCTCCTTCCCTGACTACACTATTGCAATGCTGAACTGCTAGTGCAGTTGTGAAACATTGGCTGATGGGATTTCTGGGCTTGGTAAATCTGCTCAGCATCACCGTGATGGTTAAACACAGATCTAGAGGAACAGAAGAAGCAAACCAGCCAGTTCCACTGACTTGCAGCCTAGCTCTCTCCTGTTTCAAGGGGACTGATCCTGTCAAACACTTTTAGTCTGGGATGCATGAAGGAAGTGAAAAAAAGAAAGTGTTGGGAAGTAGAAGCCTAGCCTAGCAGAAGCTGCTAGACTCCTCATTGCTAGCACACAGCTTTCAGCCTCTCAAACCTCCCAGCAGAAGCAACTGATTTCTGGGAGAAACAGAGAGCTATCCCGCTCCACAGATGTTTCCTCTTAGTTCTGCTGGACTCAAGTCAATGAAAACGTGGCAGTATCTGCACGGCAACACATGGAACTTTCCACCAGCCCTGAAGGGAACAGGAGCAGTTTCAGTTGAAAACTCTATTAAAAATCTAACTGATATATTTCTTTGGGATGGAAGGGAGGGGTTAAATAAAGCTAAGAAAACAGAAATGGGCAGAATAGCCCTTAGCATGCCTGAGACCAGAGCCTCAAAGATTTCTTGGCAGAAGACTGAGAGAGCTGTAAGCCCTTTTACCCCTGTCAGAGCTTTGTTTATCCATTTGAGATGTGTGTTGGTTAGCAGCAAACCTCCAGGGGCTGCTGAGACCAACTAGCAGTTCTAATACTTTTGGCCAGGCTCATTATTTATGCCTTAGTGGGTAGAAGCAGCCCCAGTCTGAACTGGGGTCACACATTACCCCACTGCTTTTCAATGCCAAAAAATGGGAGGTAGTGAGTGTGGAAGGAATAGGACCCCCTTGAAGACCCCAATGTGTTCTGCGTCTGCTCATGTTGCTACAGAAACCCTGAGGAAGGATGTGCAAGGTTTTAGGAGGCACTGCAGATTCTTGCACTACATTTATTTACAGTGACATTCTCAGCAACTGTTTGGTACTAAGTATTTTGTGACCAGTATAGCCATTTTTATATATATAGCTGCACCACCAGTTTCCCTGCTGGCAGCAGACAGATACTCAGGTAATAAGAGTTTGCTTCTTCGGTATCTTGAGCACATATAAGCCTGTATCTCAGGTGGGCTAAATATCTGCTATCCTTAGTAAGAAGAGGAGAGAGAATGGAAATGTATTTATTTCCATAGAGGTGTCAGTTAACAAGACTGAAACACAGCGAGGTTTCTTCCAACTTGACCCCAGCTCTCATAACGATCAATTTTAAATTAAAAAGATCTGGAGAGGGGACAAGAAATATCTTGAATGATGTAACTTGCAAAATGCTTGGAGATCCTTCAGCTGGAAGGCTATGTAGAAATAACCAATTTACCATGTTACAAAATTCACCCTGGAAGCAACTCTGGGCAACCTTTTGGTATCCAACCACAAATCTATAATAAAATGGGCAGAAGCTATTCAGAGAATGGTTGTGGTTTAAGACTTGCAGTTTTCATTCAGATTAACCCTTTTCTGAAACATTAAACAATACACAACCAAACAAAACCTGTTTGTGGTTAAGTCTAAGGTACTGTAAATGGTTCTTCTCCCTTCAGTTTCTTTCTGCATCTCACAATTTAGCTTTGAGGGGCAAGGAGTAGATCACAGCTGGTCTAAAACTGATGTCAAGTTATTATATGATTCACATAAAATAACTCTGGTGGAGTGATTAAAGGTCATATAAGTAATCATTGCCTGCATTACTACATAGCACTATCATAACATCCTTAACACATTACACAAGCTACTGAAAAAAATCCCACCTCTTCAAAATAGACTTCGTGGGGAAATTCTGTGGGATATTTTTAATTTGTCTTTCAACCTGCCTGGTTGTTACAGCAGTGGCTATACATATCCCAAATACACAGTAGTACCGCAGTCACCTTGAATAATTATGCAAGTGAGCTCTACAAAAGGGATTGAAGAGATTTGGGGTCCTTAAGTACATCATATATTTTCACATGATCACGACTATTAATTTGAGTTGTAATACATCTTGTTCTATACCTACAGCTCTCCTTCAGCAATAACCTTCCCATTCTCCCCAACAAACGCAATAATTAATTCAATATTAGGTAATTAAAACAGGAAGTTCAGCAAATGCTGCTTGAATAAGATTCCTGGATTATTGTAGTAACATTAGCCATAATGTTTGTCTGAAACAATCTTTCTGAAACTTGCAGCTGAAGTATCAACTCTTTCCTTTGACTTCATCCATCCGTTGTTTCTTCCTATCATGACAAATAAACAGCTCTTAGTCTTTGCTGGGTCAGCCAACAGATGTGTGGAGGGAATCTACTGCTTTGAAGACCTGGCAATACAACCTGATTGCATACCTTTATCTGCCATCTTCTGTCTCTCCCTGTAAAGGATCTTTCTGAAAGCCACTGTGCTTTTCCAGATCAATAATCAAACTCCTAAAAAATTAACTTATTTTCTCTTCTACCTTAGCCATGCCCCTTCTCCTTAGACATCGGATATTTTTAATTTGAGTTTACTATCATACCTGTTGGAAAAAGGGATAGGCAGAGCTCTAGTAAGCAAAGACATCTTGGTTTAAAATATGAATTAGAAACGTTGGACCACGTTGTTTTTATAGCAAAATCCAACCACATTTTATTCAAAGAAAATAAAGATAATTTGAAGGAAGACTTCTAGGCAGTTCTCATCAGGCTGGTGAGCAAAAATAAAAATAACAAGAAGCCCAAAACCTGGCTTGTGCTGTACTGAAGCAATCCCCACACACACTCCAGAACACAGCAGCTGGTCTGCAGAAGTGGAACACATGCTAACAGAATTAAGTGGAACTTAAACCAGTCACTCTTGGAAACAGACTGAAGCACTTCCCAGGCAACTGCACCAATTCCTGCTGGTGTGCTTCCTATGTACAGACAGTTACCCACATGGAAAACATCTCAGATTTGCTTATTCACATTTAACTGTAGCTTTCTTTAAGCTTAGTAACATTTTTAAAACCTCTTAGCCAGAAGGATAAAGGTATCGCAACAAAAAAATATCCTTTTTCTATATACAAATCAACAAGATTGCACAAACAATTAAAAACAGGTTTTAATAATTAATAAAAACTCATCCTAGAAATCCAACTTTCTGCCGCGAGGTCCCCAAACTCTCTTCTTCATCCAAAACCTTCTGAAGGGCTATGTGCAACGATTTGCCTACTCTTTTTCCCGTCTGCAATGAAAAGAAAGCAAAACAAAAATCTGAGACATATGCTTATTAAAACAAAGACAACTCTCATGAAACACTTCCTTTGGACAAATATTTTCTCTTTAATGATTAACATATACCAGCTGGTATAACAAGAACATGCTTTCAATTGAGAAAAGTAACAGTGGCCAAAGTTCTGTTTTAACTTGATCAAGTTTTGGAAAAATATATACGAAAAGGCAGTGCTCCCGTTCATCAGAGAAGCATTCCATGACCAGATCTCTGCAACACTGGTTCACCCAGGAATACAAATTAAATCCACATCAGGCACAATCACGTTTCCAAACCAGCCAGCACAGCTGAGCTAAGCTGCCAGGTATGAGAGATACTTGATCAGCAAAGAAGCCTACTGATACAAAGTTCAGTAAACTCTTCTAAATGCGTTCTGAATCAGCAGGCTGAATTCAGACCAGCTCAACACCCTGTCATGTGGCCAGAGAAGACCAAAATGTGCATTTGGTGGCTGCATCACCAAATCAGTCTCTTGGCAGACTGTGCATTATGATGTGCAATTCCGTACTGCCCAAGTATTTTAAAGGAGTTAACAGAAGGTTTTCCTCACAGAAATAAATTCCAGTAGTGGAAAACTACCAGCATTAGCACTGATACCAACCTCTGCTTTTCCCTTGTGCACAACCGTGTGGCAGGCATAGGCTTTGTTGCATAGGTAAGAGCTAATAAAGTCAGTTTAATACAATCTCTCTTCGGCCCCTTAGGGACAGATGAGTTCTTTTCATCCCCATATGAAGTCAAATAAAAAGCCCACCAGTACCGCTGAGCTTAGCACTTTGGACTGACATTGTGAAACAGTAAAGTGCCATATATACTCAGCATGTAATTTCCACTTGAGACCAACTGTTTTCAAACTTGGCTCCAAGTTCTGCATTCCTCACTACAGCCATGCCAAAATTAGTTCTGCATCTCTAGGAAACAGAGCCAGTTTGAAGTATTTCAAAATCCAGTTCTGTCTCACGCTCAAGGCCAAGCCCAGGCATGAGAATTTATACTGGAAGACGGTTTTAAGAGAATGAAAAAAAAGCTTGAAATTGGATTTCTTATATGGATGCGAACAACATGCAGATACTAGTATTTTCATGGAGTAGAGGCAAATCAGAAATCAAATAAAGGAGCAAATAAAACCACCAGTAAAATGAGAAGAGTAAGCTTGTCACAAAGCAAATGAGTTGTGCTCAAACAGGACAGCATGCACTAGGAATTCAAAGTGCCATCTCTGCTTCTATAAGCACTTCATGTCAGAAGTTTTGCTCTTTCAGTCTTTAAGGGAAACCGTGAGAGAGAGAATGTGTTCTCTAACACTCTCAGTGTTGATCAACTTAATCTTTACAGTCTTACAGCTGTTGAGGGAAACTTCCACTTGAGCAAAACAACTGTGAGTATCATACATCTCAGACATCTAAAAGTTCAGGTAACTTCCATTCATATTAGATTCTCTTTCGAAGGAACTGTCTGTGATCTTCAACAAGTCCCTTGTGCACCTAATAAAAGCACCAAGATCTTTGCTCTAAAGTCCTTACTGCAGCTTTTCATATACTGAAGTTCTGGTTCATCTAGTATTGTTCAGTATCATCACTAACTGCTGAAAACTCCTTACCTCCATCATTTCAAAAATACTCTCGGGATCAAGGCTACCTTTCCCCACTTTCTTCATAGAAGTGAAGGCACCGTTACTGGTCACAGAAATAAGGAGGCTGGCCAAACAACAGGCTTCTTCCTGAAGGGTAGCATCCACCACATGCCTATATCCGATCTATAAGTTAGTGACAAAATGACATATTAGTTTGTAGTTGTCTAAGCTCTTCAGTAAGACGTTAAGCTTTGAGTAGGAGCTCTGTTGGCTATCTACAGCCTCCCATCCCAATATCGTGACTGACTTGACAACACACTACTTAAACAGCCTCTGACCCCAAATTACACGTACATACATAAAAGAGGTGAGATAATCATGTCACTATTTCAGTTTTCCTCTGACCATCCTTTTATCTATCTGAAACCCCAGATTCCCATTTATGCTGAACTCAAGCATGGACTTTCCTCCCTGATAGGTGAAAATTACACATCCCAAGACTTCAAAAGGGAAGGACAGTATTGCACCCATGAAAACAGAGCTCTGTCCTCAGCACCAAATGCTCATTGTTTAACTCCAAGCAGATCACAAATCCTCTGTGCCTCACAACAATATCCATTTGTTTTAATATACTAAAGTATTTGCTGCTCTGGAAGTTGAATGAGGAGTAGATAAAAAATAATAACTCTTCTGCATACAAGAAGATGCATTTCAGGAATGCATCAAGCGGAAATCAGAGGTGGAAACAAAACCCTTATTTGGTAAAAGCTCTTCTTAAATAGGAGGCCATGGATGAACAAATATATACATAGGGGACACTGACCATCTCTGTAATACAAAGTTAAACAGCAGGCGAAGCTAACAGAAGCTGAAATCTCTAGGTAGAAGGTCAGCAATTTGTGAAGCTTACTTTGCTTAATGTGACAATGCAGGGCACGTTATCCACATTAAGTCGAATACAATCATAAGGGTCATCAGATAACTCAATCTCTTTAGAGCCTTCTTCATCCTCCAGGACACGCACTTTGGGGATTCTGTGGAAACAAAATGAGCAAAATCACTGCCAGCACAGATAACAAATAAAGTATCGAAGTCTCCAGTCCAGTAAGACCCCTTTCCTCTAAAAGAAGCTAAATGTTTAGAAAACCACCCTGTACATTATCAAAGACTTAACAACCCACCTGCTGAGAATAGGAAGAAAATACTGCAAGTACAAAGATATATAGGATAAGATCATTATATTTACATCATTCCAAGCATTAGAATTTGAACTGGTTTTTATACTAATATATAGAGTGAGATTACTTTGGAATTTGCACAATGCAATTCTGAAAAATTATTTGGATGTCTGCCTGGAATCATAGAATCACCAGGTTGGAAAAGACCCACCAGATCATTGAGTCCAACCATTCCTATCAAACACTAAACCATGTCCCTCAGGACCTCGTCTACCCATGCTTTAAACACCTCCAGGGAAGGCGAATCAACCACCAACCTGGGCAGCCTGTTCCAGTGCCCAATGACCCTTTC
>WAAB01013392.1:87083-135333 GCA_013389865.1 Piaya cayana | reverse complement strand
CCAGGTCATTGATGAAGACATTGAACAGGGCTGGACCCTGCACTGAACCCTGGCGAACCCCACTTGTAACTGGCCTCCAGCTGGATTTAACTCCATTTACCACCACTCTCTGGGCCCGGCCATCCAACCAGTTTTCCACCCAGGAGAGTGTGCGCCTGTCCAGGCCAGAGGCTGACAGTTTCTGTAGCAGTATGTTGTGAGAAACTGTGTCAAAGGCTTTGCTGAAGTCCAGGAAGACCACATCCACAGCCTGTACAGGAGAGAAATTACCAAGACTGAACCCTTTCTCACTGTGGTTCCCAACCTTGCAGACAACAGTAAAGTTGTCTGAATTGCAGTAATTGTATGGCTTGGCAAAGCTGTGACCTCAGTAGCAAGTAAAAGTAGTAATGCTATTCAGGAAAGAATGACACTAAGAAGATTTGGAAAGAAGATAAGGAAAAGGAAAAACATGACATTAGTAAAATCTTTTGTCTTTAGTAAGATGGGATGATTGGCAAGATATTCTAATTCTTTAAGCAGCCAGAAGACTCCAGTGTTCTAAGGACAGATACACAAAAGTAATGAACAGGGATAAAAATCCAGGCAGAAATCCAAGAAATGCTATCATCTCAACTGAAAGTGATGAGCTCTCTCACAAACAGGCTAGATGGGCTCCTTATCAGTGGCCCATATATTGTATTTGTTATAGCCACTTAATGGGAGTTTGACAGGATGATTTAATGCAGCTTTCTTAGCACAATTAATTTAAGTAATTTAAAAGAATTTAGTAAAAGATGCTATCTCAAGAGGCCAAGACCCTCAAAGTCTTACATACCCTCATTTATCCAAATGCTCACTAGGATGGAGTAGTGACTGGCACTTCATCTACTGGCCAGTAAAGCCTGCACAAAGCTCAACCTTACTGCTCTCACATTTACACGTTTGCACTTGAAAACATGGAATACTTAGAGACATCCCTAGAAAGCTAACTTCATTAATCCTGTGCAATGTAGCCACAATCTGTTCTTACATTAGTGTTTTTACAGTAGTGTTGTGTTTTATAACTAGACTCTGGAGGCTACATTCTTTTACCAATTTTGTACCTAATCTCTTTTAAAAGAGCAAGAGATAGGGACTGATTTAGTAAGCTTCCTCCCACCAACAGAAAGTGATTTTTGCTGTTCCCTGAAAGAGTATTTTAGTTATTTGTGGCCAGGAGTCCTGGAGCTACATACAACAGCTAACCCTGCCTCAGTGGGAACAAATTCCCTATAAAAACATTGTCCCAAGCCAAGATAAAACTAAAACTTTCAGTAAGCAGAACAACAGTAATGTGTACTTCTTCCTGAAATGAAACTCAAAATACGTTGTAGAGTTACATAACATCTCACTGGAAATGCATCAAAGCCTATGTTGAGGTTAAAAATATTCCATTAAAAACTGATGGAATAAAGACACAAGGTGACCAATCTTGAAGCCAAACAGGACAATAGACAACACTGGACAACAGCCTAACCAAGAAGTGTATATACCAGAGCAGTGCTTTAAAAAGAAGAAACATTTCAAGAAAAACTGTGAGCTTGAGCGATTTTTTAACTCCATCTTAAAATAGCTCTGAAACCTGAGTAATGTTTGGTCTGCAAGAAAAAGTTGCCAGAATTAATACTTGAAAAATGCCTGCAGGGAGCCATCTTGGCCAAGAACAGATGAGAGAGGTACAAGTAGAACTACTGCAGAGGCAAAAAAATAGTTGATCAGGCTCACACATCAAAGTTGCATAAAAAGGTGGGTGTACATACACAGAAAAAATGGACAAAGAGTGTACTACAAAGCATTTCCAGAAAACTGGATATTTCCTCTCCCAGCTTGTGAAAATTTATCTTAAGAACTAGCTGTTCATGTTTACTTTGCAACTTCTATTTTTCTGCCTTGATTCCTGCAACTAATCAGGGCAGAAATCTGTACAGCAGCACTTAAGTCATAAAATGAACAAATGCTCTTTACCCAGTGCTGCAGACCAAAGATTTCACAACTGCAAAACAAGTTCTACCCTTGTTAGCAGGCATCAGTTCTGCCTCTGCCATGCTGCCCAACAGAAAAACAAGGCTGTTGTGTTATAAACTCTCTAGCTTTTGTCATTTGCCTGGTTTCTGTTGCTAAGTTGCAAGTAGGCACATTCCGCAGCATCATGTTTAGTGCTTCATCCTGACGCTGTGACTACGTGTATATTTGCAATATTTACTTTGATCATGGGTAAATCCAGCCTTAAGCACCTTGGAGACATAGCTAAGAAAGTCTGATACCTAGTATCTTTTGCACATCATCTTTATATAGTTTTTTTTTTAATAATGAACAATACAGAAATCCAAGGAGTAAATGTTCCCCCTAAAACAGTCATGCTGGCGTTGTTCCATGCCTGAAGGGGACACTATGAGTCAGGTCAGATAAACAAAGCATTTAAATCTCTTTAATTCTTGCACAAAATACCTTAAGTTACGATTTTGTATTTACTTGGCCCTGAAGAAAAATATGTCCATAGCTATTACAGAAATAGTTGAGGCAAGATTTTAAAGATGAAGCTGAGGTTTTCAAATGCCTATGTGAACATCGAAAAATTCGTAGCTTCAAGGAGAAAACAGCAACTCAAGATCCCTGCTCTCAGTTCCAAGGCTGCAGTCAAGGCTGACAAAAATCTGAAAACACTTAACAAAAACCTGGTTGTAAACAAATTATGAAAGGCAAGGAAGATTCAGCGTGACACATGTCAAGTGAAGTTTAGAATACTTAATATGAAGTGATCTTCAAACTGACATTTTGTCTTGCTGGGACAGTAATATTTTATGGAGAGCAGGCAACTACTCTAAACAACTTTATATTAACTCAAAAAAAAACTTAGTAGGTACCAAAGGAAAAGGAGAGGAATAGTGAATGAGGATGAGTTTTCATTGTAAATTTCACCTCTTGACTTACTGAGCTCGTATGAGATTACATTACTAGCATTCTCCGCTCAAATCAACAGACAGGGTTTTCACAGGTCAAAAACCAAAATGCATTACATCACACTGTACCACATTTTGATCTGATATCCGACTTCCACAAGGCTGTGGATGCTTGCCCACAGATTAAAGATTACATGAAAGATACGGTTTTCAGGAAAATAAAAATTAAGCAGAATCATTACAATAATTACACTCTCTATGTTGCCCACACCACCAAAGCAACAGATTTGCTTTTACCTAAATTACTTTTTATAAGATCTTCTCTCTTTATTCAGAAATAGAATTCTGGTTGAAATAAGAAAAAAACCTAGTTATCTTGTAAATAAAATATGTGCCTTGGATCTGCAAGGCAAAACTCACATGGGAATAACTGTTTTAACTATATGACTTTTGCATCTTGTCAGCTCACACACAGAGATGTAGGCATTTCTTTCCTTTAGTGTACTGTTAACTCTTTTGTAAGCCACTACATTTGTGTCAGTGCTTCTTAACGCTACAAAACCAGCCTACTGTTAAAAATTACTGCGGAGAACTTGATTAACATGGGAAATTTCTCAGCAGTATATACAAGTTGTAGTCTTACATGGGTTCTCCCATCACTCTCTTTTAAAGTGTTTATATCCTGATAGGCTGCATATTTTCCAAAGTATATTTGCCTCCTTCTCTTGCACATACTTTTTCAGCGTTACTGGTGTGCTGATTCCCTGACAAATAAGCCAGAACTGTGCCAGTGACTTTAGCAAATCTTTAATTTGTGGCTGAAGAAAAAACTGAGATTCAATTTTAAGACATTTAACTTTTGCAGTTCTTCCTGCTTATTTTGTAGACTAAGTTTTTAGTAAAGCCGTTCTCTAGCTTCTTTCTCAAGGCTGCTACGAAACTCTGTATTCCCTTTCATCTACAGATGCACTTGCAGCATTCATTCTGCTAGATTTTGTTCTTCCATTCTTCAAACTAAAATGCATGGGGCAAAGTTCTTTTAAAGACATCATTTACCCCTCTTCACAAACTCCCATCACCACTTTTCCACTTAAAAACAACTCTAGACTAATCACAATGAGAAAGCAGTGGGAAAACGGGGCTAAATTATAAATCAGCAGTCATACTGACAGAAGGTTTCTTACTCAGAAGCATCACATATGAGCAAACACTTATTATTTTAAACACAAGACATCAACACAAAGACCTCTAATTACCCACAACAAAATCACATGGTCAAGACAATTTTTCTAGATTTGGCTACAGACCAAGTTATACTGTGAGTCTGATTGTGCATATAATACAATATGAGACTTGATTATCGGAAATCCAATAAAGTTATTTGTTCACATTACTTGCATGCAAAAGGACTCCCTTGTACCTGAACACAAGTTGTCTCTGGTATTATTTATTTAAATAATAAGGCATTTGAAATGCTTAGCTCACAGAACGTACTTCTCTTTTACTTCCCATGCCACTTCCACTCACATGAAATTAAATCTGTGCTTTACCTTGTATTAAAGAGAGCTGCCTTCACTGCAATAGAGATTGCATCAAAGAGGTTCCCTCCACATTCCAGTAACTGAGGAAGAAAAAAAGAATCTCTTTAAAAGAAGATCAGGCTAGTGGCTTTAAGCAAAGTCTTTATGTCACTTGAATCAGCACAAAATTAAGAACCAGAACAGGTTTTTGAAAAGCAAAGCTGTTTTTAAAGCCTGTACATGAAAATAACAGATAGGAAATTAACATTTCAGTTAATTGTATTATACATGCAAAACAGAATAGCTAATGCACTTCATAATAAAATTAACAATAAAATTTAATAATAGCAGCTGAAACGAAACTGCTGTTGTTCTAACTCTACTTGTGCTAAGGCTCTGAACTAGACTATGACCACAATACTTTTTATAAATTCACCATATTTATTCTTTAATGTTAAATCAAGCCAACACATTTTCTATACATTACTTCAAAGAGGAGTCTTTTTCAAATATCAGCTGGACAAACCCAACGGGTAGAATTGTTTTCAAAGCAGCAATGCAAATTGTTACCTCAAACACAGTATGAAAAGTTAGTTATACAAGGCACAGTTATGAAGGCACATCATGATTTATTAGTTGCGGAAAATGAGTCACCAGCAGATTTGTTTTGTAGCTGAAAAGGATCTGAGGAAATTCTGATGTCAAATTCTGGTTGTTGATAACACCATCATTTGAATTACAGTGTGTGGAGGGAATCTAGTTTAGTTTCTTCCCATGAAGATCAGAAGAACAGCAACACTGCATACTATGTAAAAAGGCTGGGCTTCCATAACCACTAATACCTTCTACAGGCTGACAGAAAATTCAAAGATGTATTTGGCCATAACCTAGTGTCAGTTCCCTGACAAGCTACACTCTGAGCTGCTAGTACTTTTCTATGAACACACATGCCTGCAAGCATTTGAAACTACTTCAGTAATAACATATGGATGCTTCTCCATTACATCAATCTATGCTGTACGATAAGAGCAAAACAAGTTTTGCAACACTGATTGGATTGATTGTTCTTCAAAAATCTATTGAAGAATGAGATAAACTCCTGGACTGGGAGCAAATCATGAATCAGATACTGTGGAAAATCAGTTTATTTTTATGAAGACAGACTGAATCATGTAAAAAGAATGACAAAATGTTGGGATAGGAAGCTAAATACAAAGGTGATAAAATTATTTCTTTGCAGGCAGCTGCTGGATACAGTGAGGTTAACTTCCCAATTTCAGCCATTATTGGATTTTACTGGCAAACACAATAATCCCCACAATATCTTTGTTATTAAAACACAGTTATGCGATTTGCCTGTACTGGTTCTAGGCTTACATTCAGGGTGCTGTTCTAAAGTCTTACCTGTATTACAGTGGCACCTACAGGCTAGGAATATAGCATGTATCAAGCACAGCAGGATTCCTCCAAAAAGAAACTAACGCTCTCCTCAGCTGAAGCAACATATTTCCCCCTTCCCCACCTTTTTTTTAAGGACTTAGAAAGTCTGCACAGCCGCAAGTTGCAGCAAGCAAAGGAGTCTTGAGAAAGGACTGCTTTTAATTTACTGATAAACAAATGAAAAAGTTAATGGGCACAGAAAAAAGAGAAAGCCTTGTATACCTTGCCTTGTTCCAATTACCTTAAAAAATACACAAGAGCTACACAAATACCTTTAGCTTGGAGAAGAGGAGGCTGAGGGTAGACCTTATTGCTCTCTACAACTACCTGAAGGGAGGTTGTGGAGAGGAGGGAGCTGCCCTTTTCTCCCCAGTGACAGTGGACAGGACAAGAGGGAATGGCCTCAAGCTGCACCAGGGGAGGTTCATAACATGAACATGGGCTCAACATAAGGAAAAAATTCTTCACAGAAAGGGTCACTGGGCACTGGAACAGGTTGCCCAGGAAGGTGGTTGACTTGCCTTCCCTGGAGGGTTTAAGGGATGGGTGGACAAGGTGCTGAGGGGCATGGTTTAGAGACTGGTGGTAATGGTTGGACTCGATGATTCGGTGGGTCTCTTCCAACCTGGTGATTCTATGATTCTAAATAAGCTTTTCCTCCATTTCCAAGTTTGGGTTTTTTTCCTCCCAAACTGAGGAGGAGGAATGGAAAAGAAGAGGAAATGCTTTGAGGGAATCTCAGTAGTGAATTGCTAACATTTCCACAGAATCTAATGTACATTCCCAGCACACAAAGTACTGTGAGTGGGTAGGGAATGAAAGCAGACTGCACACTTTGATTCTTCTTGCCCAGCACTGCAGGCTCCTGGGACAAATGATGTGGACAGGGCTAAACATGTATCAAAACCACCCTCAAAAATACCTAAACACTCATTTCTGACTTCAGTAACTTAGAACAGGAAAGCAATTCAGAGAAAGACGAAAAGGCTTACAGTTTTGCAGTACTGTGTATACCCACATTCATGAACTACTCTCTGAAAGCTGAGCACCTGCTATTGTAAGATAGAACACATTTATTTTGAAAAGTCAAGGTATATATTCTTGACCTTTGAGACATATCTATATGCCTACATCTTTGTAGTATGTGTAGTTTTAATTATCATCTTTCTAGTCTAACTGTACACAAATGTAGCACCTCCCAAGCTCACTGACCACTAGAAAATACCTGAGAGATGTTTTAATCAATAAGCTGCATGACTCTGCAAAATATATTTACTCTTTCAAGACTGCATACCTCAAGATTTTGTTTACATGTAGGACCCGAATATAGATGTTTCAATTAAAATGCACATGGCTAAATCACACAGCAATGCAGTATCTCCTGGTTCATAACGTTATTCCTGGGGTTTTGTCTTTTGGAATGTAAGACTTGAAAACAAGTACCTTCCCTGTCCATGAGTTTTCACATACTTTCAGGTGTACAACATATTTAATGCTTACTTTCGCTCCAGCTTAACTAGGCGACATAAACACTAATGTGAACTATTTCAAGGAATTCTGAAGGAAAACATCATCCAAAGGACACTCAGTAAGCATTGTTATTATATTTAGACTTGGCCTCCTTCAAATGATGAATAATATGACTTGTAGTGCCTTATATTAACACAAGTGTCATAGTTCTACCACATACTATTAAAATAGAGCTCAATGGGAATGATTATGCAAAAGCAGCTTCAAGAAAGCCTGTAGGTACCAACTAGCTACATCAAGTATAGATTATCATGAGACATACACGTCTTCTGTTAAGAAGAGGAAATATCACAAATACCTCAAAAATATGAAAATACGGGGGTCTAGGGTGGAAAAAAGCAGGGAGGGGAGGGTATACACAGAACAAAGAGACAAATATTAAATACTATATTGTTCTAATACCAGCAGCTCTTCAACGACTGACACACAAAAATTACTGTAGAATATAGCAGTAAAAAGACTCATCAAGTTTAGAATCCCAGTTATGAACCTACAATGGATTCTTTATTGGCACTGTTAACAAAGCTAAATATAAAATTCATCACATAGCATAGATCTTGACGGTCATAATTCTGATACAACTAGCAGCACAAAACCAACAAGGCTGTTTTGCTTTGTAGCTGTGGACAGTCAACAAATTTGTCCAGGAAGAATCAAATAATGACCAGTCGCAGAACTACTTCTGCAGCAGCCAGCTTTATGAAGTGCTTGTTTATGCAGTGTTCATGCAATGTTAAGCAGTACATTGCTTAGATAAGCACAACATTTAATATACTGCACCTCTGCTTGTAATTACTTAGTATCTAAAGGCCCCACTGTGATTTCTCAGAACTAACACTTCATTCCCTATTAAACTATGCCAAGCTCCAAAAATCTAGTGACTAGGACTGTTAAAGCACTCAGCAGTGGTACATATTTCATCATTCTGTATGCAGACTAAATCACAGTATGTACCATACCTACTATAATTAAGCTAATGCTACTGCTTTTTAAACATCTACTGGACTAATTTTCACATTTATATACGTCTTGGTCTGAATGTTCCCCTTTTGTTTAATAAAATTCTGTATTTAATTTTTTTGGCAATACAGTTTAACATTTTGCAAATCATTTCATAGATGTTAATGGATTCCTGTGACTAACACACCTCAAAATATTTTTTGTTATAAATTTGACAAATGGAAACACAACTTTGAATGAATAAGAACTGGAAATAATGCTCAGGAGAGTCTGACTTGCAGACTTCTATTAAATTCCCATGACAGTGTGCCTGAAATACAGCACAGTTTGGAAACTGAGCTGCTCGTGCACAAGATTTACATGTATAATATTCAGTTTCCATTTTTAATGGGAAAAAGAAAATTCAGTTTCTCTTCTACATTCAATACCTGCATACAGCTTTCATCAAAAAGTGCCTAGGTCAAGTGTAACTTTTACCAGAAAAGTTTCTATTTTACTTTACCAATCATAGTGCAAAGGCGTAGGCAGGATGGACAGTTATCCTAGGGTTAACATACACGCATGCAAACTTACTTTAATTAGAACGATGCATTTGCTGTTATATCTAGCTTGGAAAAAAAGTTTAGCTTTCTTTAGTGGCCATTTCCTTGTCAGTATAAGGTCACTCATTTTTTCCGAGTCAGATTTGCAGTATTCAGTGTTTCATTAGCTCTGCAGTGGAGCATCAAGAAGAGCAGAAAGAAAGCAAATGGAAGTAGCACCTAACTATTATGGGCAGATTCACAAGATAATGGCCATCCACATTGTGAAGCATTATATTGTATTATGAGAATAGATTATTATTTTATAATAGATCATTACTTTGTAATAGATCATTATTTTTATATGAAAATACACGTGGTTATGCCAAGTCAGTCAGCACCTTGAAAAACCTCCTTGAATCTTACTTTTCATTTCCTTACTTACCAACACATCAACATAGAGAACCCAGCAGTGCTCTCTGGGATTAATACAAAGTGATTTCAAGTCTACTGTGCTCTCACTGCTAAATACACTGTAGAGTGTACTTGCTATCTCTGAGCCAAGCTCTTCTCCTCCACGGCCTTCAAATTCAGGAGTAGCATTTGCAGAACTAGATAAAGAAAGAAAAAATACCTTCACTTCTGAAGCAGCCAATACCCAAATAACATTTCTTAAATATAAAGTGCTTGAAATATCTAAGGATTTGTTTGTACAAGGATAAGTTTCCTATCTGTGAATAAATTATTTCCATTTTACATATGAAAATGTCTTCATGCAGATAATATACCCACACTCTGCTACAAACTGATACTAATTAAATTCCACTACTACCTTCATTTCCAAAGTTACAATATTAAAGCTGGTAAATTCTCTCAGATATTACTCTTAAGTACTTTCATCTTCTACCATCTCAATCCTTTAAAAAATAAAAAAGGTGAGAGAAATCTGTACTAAGCTCACAGCAGCTAATAAGACAGCCCGTTAAAGTTGAGTGTTAAAGATAAGAGAGCAGCTAAGAAGAGAAAGATGTGATGATATAACAAGTAGAATATGCTTTTTTTCCTTAATGTGGCATAAGTGCCTGACCTTAATTGGTAATTTCTTTACTGAGCACACTATCAAGCCACTTAAAGCCAGTGGCTTGTTATTTTCCATTATTTCAGTTTATGGAAAACAGCAACTAATAAACTTTTTTCCCAGAAGGGACCTGGTAGAAGTGCATCGTCTTCACTTTCCTGATTCCAATGCAACAAATTTCATTTATGAGCACTCATGCAAGAAAGTCCCTGGGTGCTGGGGCCTTGTACACAGCTAAGAACAAAATCCAAGTCACAATGAAACAGAGAAGATACATCCAGTGACACACACCCAGCAAAATAACAAACAAATATTCTGAACCCAACTGTGATTTATAGAGAGGGCAAGAGCTCTCCTAAGCAGTGGACCCATGGCACACACTGCAGGTCTTGTTTATAAATAAACTAGTCAGACTTCCTCCAAATTAATTTCTTACTACAGAACATAGGAAAGGAGGTGATCCCACAGAAGTAGTTTGGTATGTTCACAATCTAGAACACCAAAGCCTTGTGTTCTCCTGGCTGGGCACCGCACAGTGTAAATTTCTCACCTATGTTTTGCGTTTACACAATGTTACAAACTCCTAACTTTTGGAACAGGAACACCACAGGAATGCAACACACAACAGAAAAGAGAGTCTTGGAATAATAATATTCTCTTCACTTTTTAAAAAAAAAGTCTAAAGGTTCACATTATCTAACTTAAGCTTGACTTAAACCATCAAGTGAGGTGTATCAACAAGGCATGCAATGCCTATAATGGAGTTCATTACCTCACAGTAATTCTTCCAACTTCTTCTTTTGCAGAACTGATGAAAACTCAGAATGCCAGGAAGAGCTACTGAATTTTATAGAATTTATTTGTTGCTTCTATAACCAGACAGCATTACATGCTTAAAAAATGAATACACTACTATCAATCAAGCACTGACATATGCTTCTGAACTACATTTGCCACACAAATAAGCATCACAAATGTGACATAGTATTATTAGCTGTGTTAATAATAGATACCAGTTTGATAAGACAGAACCACATCCAAGTATAACAATTCCAGAAACATGCTGAGTTAGGCCTTTAAATAGTGTTAAACAAGTACTTATCAATGGAAGCAGCTTTAATGCAAGTTAATAATACCATTCTGTTTAAACCGCTCTGTTAAAAGCAGAGTTATGTAAGCATTATAATTCCTATGATAAGTTGAAAAGAAGTATATAAACCTTGGTCTATACCTTGTTATTATTTCTAAATACAAACTTTTAACAAATTTTGCTATTTTTTAAATATAAAAGGCTGCTTTCTTTGGCACAGAATAAGAAGAATGTAAGTGAGGAGGGTGCTGCAAGTGGCCCTGGCCCACTGTTGTGGGCCCTGGAAGCAAATGGAGAAGCTTCCCAGAGGCCATGTCTGCCTGCAGATTCATGAAAGGAAGTTGTAGAGAGGTGGGTGTTGGTCTCTTCAACCAAGTAACAAGTGATAGGAAGAGAGGAAATGGTCTCAATTTGCACCAGGGAAGGTATAGATTGGATAGTAGGACAAAATTCTTTACTGAAACGGTTGTTAAGCCTTTGAACGGGTTGCCCAGAGAGTCTCTTTCCCTGGAGTTGTTAAAAAAACTTGTAGATGAGGCACTTTGGGACATAGCTTAGTAGGCATAGTGGTGGTGGGCTGATGGTTGGACTTGATCCTAGAAGTCCTTTCCAACCCAATTCTATTATTCTATAAGCACTATTATTATTTTGACACTTCAATTCCTTGCAATAAGAGTAAACTAAAAAAGTAACGTTAGTAGGGCACTATTATAATAATTATACAGTAAATACTGCCAGAACATCAGAGTAATTTTTGCTGTGTAAAATTCAAAAAAGGCTTGCCTAGCACACTAATAAAATACCTACAAATTTGTTTTAGGGAACACAGAAAGAACTTGGTAGTGGTCAAGTGAAGTACAGAATTTCTACTTTTGAACAGAACGTAATCTTAAGGACTTTCAAAACCATTTCAGTATCACATTGCACAACAATCAAGACTCTGAAAGCATAACAAGGCTTCTACCACAAATCCCTACTTTCGAAGCCCTTGCTGCTAACCAGTCAAAACCTTTCACTCACAGTAGCTAAGTACTTCCAATCTGGTTTTCAGGCCATTAATATACCATGATCTACAATGTAATTAATTATAAAAAGAGATAAAGCAGTTAATTAAATAAAAGCTTACAGCTATTTTCCTGGTATAGAAGTGCTTCTTTACACAGAGGGCATTCTTCACTTAAAGCCATATTTACTTCAAGCAACCATTACCAGATTGCTGTTCTTGCACCAAGAGAACCACACTATCATTTAAAAGAAGGCAGATTCAGTGTTTTAGAATCGGCAGCAAGTTAACCACCTTACTAACATTCTCTCTTCAGAAAACAGCCAGATATCACATTTATGCCATATCTGGACTGCCAAGGCAGTTATGGAAATAGACCTCAATTCAGCTCCAGATGCTGTTCAATTATGTTAATAGAATTATGATATTCAGGCTCATGATCCTATAAAGAGTTGGGCAAACATGAGTTTGGATTTAGTCTAGTCAAACGGGTAATTTGACCAACATGGATTTACTGATTCAGGTCTTTGCCTGGTCAGGCACTGTTGCACTTCTCATCCAAAAGGACCATCTGCTTAGAGAATGAAACAGATTTTACTCAAGCAATAAGTGATGTTTCTCTCTGAAAACTGACCACTACAGACCACCTTTAATGAAGAAAGTACTGTAAAAAAAGTCAAAGACGTTTGATTCTTTCTAAACTCATTAGACTGCCTCTTGCCACTGCAAAGATCAGTTGCCATGATAATAGGTTTATGTTAGCAGAGAGAATAGATGAAAAGGTTCATTTTCTGCAGCCACTATTCAACTGGTATCTTTAGTGACTGCATCAAAATTTTTTTTAAGTTAACATTTTTCCCCACAAAACCCAACAGAACAGCATCCGAGGATCACCTCGGAGCATGCTGATGTGGTTGCTCTGCAATAATGTTATCTCTTATGATATGCAGAACTGCTTTCCATCTATAATATTAAAGATCATATATGATCCAGCCTTCTGTGTAGAATCATAGAACAACCAGGTTGGAAGAGACCCACTGGATCATCGAGTCCATTGCCACCAATCTCTAAACCATGCCCCTCAGCACCTTGTCCACCCATCCCTTAAACCCTCCAGGGAAGGTGAATCAACCACCTCACTGGGCAGCCTGTTCCAGTGCCCAGTGACCCTTTCTGTGAAAAATTTTCTCCTAATGTCCAGCCTAAATCTACCCTGGGGAGCTTGAAGCCATTCCCTCTTGATGCCTCTAGGCACCAATGAAACAGGCCCACTCTTCCAGATGGAACAAAAGCAAGTCTGGCCTTCAAAGCTGAGAAACAGATGGCCAGACTTGCACAAATATTCCCTTCCTTTCCCAATTCCACAAACAATATCCAATGTATTCAGGTAACTCTGATTTCTCTGCTTTATTATTATTGTTGTTGTTGTTATTATTATTATTATTTACCCTCTGAAAATTATAAATCTTTATTTCAGTGAAAACAAAAGCAACCAAACCACAAACCAAAAAAACCCTAACAAGCCAGTATTAGAACAGTACCAAGCCTCAAACATGAGAAAAGAAGAAGCGTAAGTCTTTCAACACTGATGACCATGATTACTGTGTTCCCTGGTGCTCATGGGCAGTAAGGACGTGGACTTAACTGATAATTAATTTCTAGTACCACAAAATAATGCTCCCGAAACCATCTCTCTAGAGACCAGCATAAAGTCTGTCTCAAAACAGGCCTAAATTCTCTGATTCTGAGATAAGAACTCAGAGCAGAATGAAGATAAATGGAATTTGGGGACAGAGAATTACATACGCAAGCCAGCAAGTAAATATTTTCATCAGTACAAGAAACCATGAATTTCAGGAAACAAGCATTTTAAGATAGCTAATATTGCAGTCTGAGCTTTTATTAGTTTCAACAACGTAAAATAAAAGCCAAGTAGAACACAGGGAGCTTAAATAGGAGACAATGTCTCAAACTTATGTTCAGCTACTACCACCCAGTGGCAGCCTGAAAAACCATCAGAGTGCTGACAGGATCTCATTTCCCTCTACAGAGAACAAGCTGCTCTCACTTCACATTTTGTCTTTTGGATTTTTCTGGAAGCTAGAAGTCACCTTCCCCTGGGTACACAAGCATGTAAGAAGTGACAACCCTTCTCCAAAAGCCACAGGAAGCAAGGATTACCTGTTTCTAGAACAAATTAAATCCATCTTGAACAATATTGCTGCACATCTCCCTCCTATCTTCTCATGAAGCAGAGACTAATAGTAATAAAATACAACCTAACATTAATCTAATGAGTTAAAGGTTTTCTAACATTTATTTACATATGAAAGAAGTGTTGCAGAATTGCAAGATCCTCACAGACCACTTGTTTCAGTAAGGAAATGTCCCTACTGCCATTACAGAAACCACCAGGACAAAGTCAGTGCTAATTTAGGATATTTCATACACTATTAATTAATTCATACACTATTATTAGTAGTAGTCAAGCTCAGATCCCCTCTAACAGCAGGGCTACATCTGAGAAGACTGTCTTCCTGTCTCATATTTTTTGAACAGTAATCATAGACAAATCACTAAATCATGCGTGAGTCCTTCCCTCTAAAGCCGTATGTTTTCACAGTTCACTAATACATTGTGATGGACAGAGGCAGCCTTAGAAAAGGCTGTGTATTATGAAAGATACAAATATTATGGCAGACGCAGCCAGTTAGGTCAGAAAGATTATCAAATACAGACTTAGCAGCTCTCACACTTTAGCTTCACTAACAGTAAATTTGTCAGAATGGCAACTTATTTTGGTTTTAATAAAAAAAAAAAATAGAAAGTTCTCATGTTGAACAGCTAACTTGATAGTTCCAAGGCTTTTAGAAGAAGTTCCTTTATTTCACAAAGAAGTTTCAGGAAGTCTGCAAGACATGGATACTGTGACTTCAGACAGCAGACAGTCTGGAATAAGACTGAGACATCACTATGCTATCTCAGAGCAACCTGAAAACAAGAGCTCTCAGTTTCCCTCAAGCGTCCTTCACAATTTTTTAACCTTATAGTGTTCTTTTCCTCTGACTGTTTTGCTTATTTTGGGTCTGGAGAAAGTTTGCAAACATTCACCACTATGGAAACAGTACAATAACTTGCTTATTTTACTCAAACTCTTACAAGAAGATAGTAGAATGAAAATATGCACTTCAGAATAATGGTAAGATTTGATTAGTCATTTATTCCAAATATCAGATCTATTTCCTTCTCTTCTAGTATACTAACCAGTCAACAAAGAATTCTAGGTAACCTTCATCTGGTTTCTCCAACTTCGGCATCCCCATTTCAGCTTTTACACCAACCAAGATATCAGTGTGTCCCTGTTAAAAAAAAACAAAACCAAAAACATACCACGCAAATAGAACCATTTTCATAAAATTACTTATTTAATTTAATTGTCTATGGTAAGCTGACATTTCTGCCTTTCAGTTACCTGCACGATTCTGTCAGAGAACTTAAAATAACATTAGCTTCAGAAAGGAAAGGCTTTAGAAAAACAACGTTAAGTCTAAGAATTTTCTTCACA
This sequence comes from Piaya cayana, assembly GCA_013389865.1. Lineage (NCBI taxonomy): Eukaryota > Metazoa > Chordata > Aves > Cuculiformes > Coccyzidae > Piaya > Piaya cayana. The sequence continues at coordinate 119,705 of WAAB01013392.1, read as the reverse complement.
TTATTACCATACATGCTAGTTTTCTGTAGGTTGAAAAAACATTCTCCACATCCCTGACTTTTTCTATCATTTCAGTTCTAGAAAAAGCTATATCTGCAAATCTTTACAATATTGTGCAGTCTCTTTATCTCTTTGAGCCAACAAATACCAGAAGTGCTTCACACTAAGAAATACAATTATTTTTCCCAGTGATCAGACACAACAGTAATTTCATTTTTTCAAGATTAAATGGTAGATTAGTTCAGATTGAAGGCTCTTCAGGCATTTTACAGCAAATCTTGCTCAAGTAGATTAAGCCAGTCTGAATGAGTTATATACCCTGTCATTATTTTCTTAACCCATAGTTTCAGTTTGTGCTATATGTAAGCACACATTTTATTATGTACACACAAACCCACCTAAAAATAGCCTTGGCTTATCTTAAAACCAGTCAAATAACCAGAAGTTTCATCAGCAAGCTAAGCAATCCCTAAGAAATTTACCTACCAGTTTTACTCTTGCAGATCCACTTGTGTTTGATACAACATCCGTTTCTACTTCCACACATCTGTAGTCTTCACAGCCACGACCATCTACACGAAGGTCCTCCTTAGTATGAAAATTACCATATTATGCTTGAGGGGATCAGCAAGAAAAAGTAAAAAAACAATCTGTGGTTTTTAAGTGTCCTTCTCCTATGCCAGCAGAATTAAAGGAAAGCAAAAGCTCCCAGTTACATCGCTAATTTTCACTTAGAATTACAACAGAAACAACTGTACTTTTCCATTTACCTCTCATTCATCTAGAGCTTGCAACAAACTCTCTGCAGACAGATCTGAATTCCTGCACTACTTCTGTCCTGTTTCAGCAGAAGGCTTCAGAATCCAAGTGTACAGGTCTTGGCTTCAAAAGATACTTTACCTAACACAACATGGGTTTTTCTTGGAATACTCAAGTTCTGCACTTTTACAGATGTAACTGGGATCCAGCAAACAAAAACAATGCACCAGCTTCCAAATGCTTTCATATGCTTTATTTCAAAAACAGATATAATGCACCTTTAAATAGCATCCAGCTCCTCCACACAGAAGAACTTATTTGCAGTGTCTACTTTGCAGAATGCATGGTCCTTTTATCTTTGGCATTTCTCCTCATACATCCTTCACTCTTATTCCTTGGTTCCTTAGCTTAGTGACAGAGGTGTTCAAAAACCACGTAGCCATCGCGCTTCAGGACATGGTTTAGCAGGCATGGTGATATTTGGCTGAGGGTTGGACTTTACGATCTTGGAGGTCTTTTCCAGTCTTAATGATTCTATAGGTTGGAAGGGACCTTAAAGATCATCCAGTTCTATCCCCCTGCCATGGGCAGGGACACCTTCCACTGAATCAGGCTGCTCAAAGTCTCATCCAACCTGGTCTTGAGCACCTCCATGGACAAGACAGTCATGACTTCTCTGGGCAACCTGTGCCAGTGCCTCACCACCCTCACAGTAAAAAATTTCTTCCTAATATCTAATATGAATCTTCTAATATCTAAATTTCCCCTGTAAGAATACTCTTATCCTAAAGCATTCTGCCCCAGGTAAGGAATCACAGAATGGTTTGGTTGGAAGGGACCTTAATGACCACTCAGTACCAAACCCACTGCAAAAGGCAGGGACACATCCCACTGGATCAGGTTGCTCAAAACCTCATCCAGCCTCGCCTTAAAGACTTTCGACCATGCACTCAGACACGTGGTGCAAATTTTGGGGTTGTCCCATTCAAGGATAGGGGATGGACTCAATGATCCTTGTGAGTCCTTTCCAACTTTGGTCGTTCTGTGACTCTGACCTCAAAGGATGGTGCATCCATGACTTCCCTGGGCAACCTGTGCCACTGCCTCACCACCCTCACCGTGAGAGATTTTCTCCTAGTAACAAATTTAAATCTTCCCTCTTCCAATTTCCAATAAGGAAAAGCCCTCTCCCCCGCCCCAACCCACAAACCGTCCCCGTCCCACACAGGCAGCGAGGCTGGAGAGGCGGGGCACGACCCTGTCCCATCCCCGGCCACAGCGATGCTTGCCCAGCTTGGCGGCACCTCCCGCCAGGCACCGCCCGCCGCCTCCGCTACCTGGACGCCATGCACGATGTAGAGCTTTTCCGCCTTGCTCAGCACCACGGACGCCATGCTCAGGGACCGGAAGGTCTTGCTCTTCCACTTCCGGCGCCCATCTCGCCGCCACAGCCGGTACTGGCAACGGGCGCCCACGTGACCTCTGCGCGCCGCTTCGCCCGGCCCCCACGTGACCCGCCCCACCCCGGGTCCGTTTAGTGCCTCTCCGCCCGCTGAACCGGGAGCCTTGGTGCTGGGGTTTCCCCACCCTTATTTACAGCCACAACGTGGGGTGTGGCCCTTAAACTCCTTACGGGAAGGTTTCCACGGGGGTTGGGGGAGCGAAAGGCGAAAAACATCCGCTCCAAGGAGCTGGAACGGGCTAAAGCGAAGGGGCAAAGCCTGCTCTCTGCCTGCCCCGTGCGAAGGTGAAAAGCTCGTGGAGGAGGCTGTGGAAATGCCCCAGTGCTCGGGAAGGGCTCACCCTAGTAACGAAGCCTGTAAGAAAAGTGAGGGGATGGGGAGTTCTTGCCTCAGAGAAACGTGTGAGCGAGGTCAGCATACAGCGAGGTCAGTGTACGAGGCAAAGTGGAGAATGACCTGGGGGTCCTGGTGGGTGAGGAGCCAGCCAGGAGCTGGCAATGTGTGCTTGCAGGCCAGAAGGCCAACTGTATCCTGGGCTGCATCAGAAGTGTGGCCAGCAGGTCAAGGGAAGTGATTCTGCCTTTCTTCTTGCCCCTGGTAAGACCCCACATAGAGTATTGTGTCCAGCTCTGGAACCCTCAGCACAGGAAAGAGGTAGACCTGTTGGAGTAGGTCCAGAAGAGGGCCACAAAAGTGATGAGAGACCTGGAACACCTCCAGTATGAAGAGAGGCTGAGAGAGTAGGGGGTGTTCAGCTTGGAGAAGACTTGACTCCGAGGAGACCTTACTGCAGCCTTTCAATACTTAAAGAGGGCTGTAAGAAAGATGTAGAAAAGCTTTTTTTAGCAGGACCTGTAGCAATAGGACAAGGAGTAATGACTTTAAACTAAAAGAGAAATTTTGGTATTGGGAAGAAATTTTTTTATACTGAGGGTGGTGAAACACTGGAACAGCTTGCCCACATTGGTGGTAGATGCCCTTTCCCTGGAAACATTCAAGTTCAGTTTGGATGGTGCTCAGCAACATAATCTAATTGAAGATGCTACTGCTTGTTGCATGGGGATTGGACTGGATGGGCCCTTATGGTCCTTTCCAACTCAAATCATTCTGTGATTCTATGGTAAACTGAAGGGGCAGTGCCTACTGCCACTTCTACCTGCCCTGTGGCAAGGTCAAAATCTCCAGGAGGAGGCTGTGGAAGCACCTCAGTGCTTGGAAATAGCTCTCCTGGTGCTGAAGTCTGCAAGAAAAATGAGGAGATGCAGTTTTTAGCTCAGACAAAGGTCCAAGAGAGGTCAGCACAGGGGGCAGGAGCAGAGAAGAAACAGTGCTTTCATTAGGAGAGGACTGTTGGTCCTGTGCCAGATGTCCCTGGGAAAGTAGCATGGGAAGTGTAATGAAAAACTCATACTATGTATTAATAATAAAAGGGGGATAAGTTAAGGCCTTAACTGAAAATTTAATAACGATGACTGGTTGATGTAGGTTTCATGCTTTTTAGTACAGCTCTTGTGTGTAATTTTCATATTTTAAAAGTTGCTCTCTGGCTTCACACTGACACTTGTTTGGTTAAGAATTATCTATCACTTAAAAGGATAACATGCCAGAGCTGCTCCAGATGTTTCCAGCTCTCCTTTCTGTGATTCTTTTCTCAACCTTGTGCACAGTGCACTTCTGACCATGGCTACTCAAGCCTGCAGCACAAAGTGCTGGGAGCAAACCTGAGGAGTGAAAGACATTCTGGAGGCTTTACCGTGTGAGTGAGCGTTGGTCTGGTCACATTACTGGACTGCACATCCATTTAGCAGTCAGATGTATTTCTGGGATGCATCGCATGGCTCACCTGCATCCAAAAGAGTCAAGTTACTTCACGTCAGGATTGTTGCATGGGGATCACTGGCTTCTTCTCAGCCAATGGCAGAGCCTGACTGAACTTGGACAGCTCACCCTCCCATTGACCCTGAGGAAGTGAGCAGTCAGGGATTTCTCCTGGGCTAGGGGAGCACCAGGAAAAGGCAGTGCCATGTAAAAATGTGACGTGGTTCATGTGCACCCCCTAAACAGAATCTGCCAATGCTGCCTTGGATGGACCCTTCCTCTTCCACTGTAGTGTGGCTCCTGTGTCCCCAGCGTTCCTGAGTTTGCACCAAACAATAGTAAGGAGAAATAATGAACTCCCTTGTAAAAGCGAATCCCTGATCTGACATAAAGCGTTAATGCAGGTGCACTCTGTGATTCCCACTGAGATCATGGGCAGCTGATAATCCGGCTCTCAGTCCTGCATTTCCCATGGCTTACTCCACAACAGCTGACAGTTCCAACTGCAAGGGCAGAGTGATTTATTTCTTCCCCACCACCCCTCCTCTGCCATCCATGCCCAGAGTCTAATTAATATGAGTCAAATTCTTGTGCAGTCCAGCAGCTCAGCTAGCAAATCTTGTTTATGTGCAAACAGCAGTTTTCCAAAGGCTGGAAAAGTCCAGCTTGTTTTTGCTCAAGGATGGAAGGAGGCATGCCCTGGCTCTAAAGAGCACTTCCTAACCCATTCTAATTATCTCCACTGCAAGGCAACGGTGATGTTTATCAGACAAAAGGAATATCAGTTGTGGTTTTTTGAATGAGGGCAAAGCCATGCATTTTCCAGTAGTCTTACAGTAAGTGGATGATATGCATGGGCTGTCATAAAGCCAGCCTGAGGGAAACACCTGGAATGTAAAAACTGGCACTGCATGATTAACACCTGGTGAGGCTGTGAATACTGGAAGCAGCAGCTGGAAATGGGGGACATCGGGCAAGTGTAACAACCGCCCTCCCTGCAACAAGGCTCAGCGTGGGGGCTGGTCTTGTTTAATAACTTTATCAATGTTCTGGATGAGGGGATCAAGCGCACCCTCAGGAAGTTTGCAGATAACACCAAATAGGGCAGAAGTGTTGATCTGCTTGAGGGCAGGAAGACTTTACAGAGTTGACCTGGGTGGGCTGGATTGGTGGGCTGAGGTCAGTGGTCAGAGATGCAACAAGACCAAGTGCTGGGTCCTGCACTTGGGTCATGACAGCCCTCTGCAACTCTATAGGCTTGGGGAAGAGCTGCTGGAAAGCTGCCTGGCATAAAAAGACCTGGAGGTGCTGGTGAACAGCCAGCTGAACATGAGCCAGCAGTGTGCCCAGGTGGCCAAGAAAGCCAACAGCATCCTGGCTTGTATCAGAAATGATGTGGCCAGCAGGAGCAGGGAAACAATTGTCCCTGTGTACTCAGTGCTGGTGAGGATGCACCTTAAAAACTGTGTTCAGTATTGGGCCCCCCACATGATGACAGATGTTGAGTTACTGGAGCACATCCAGAGGAGGGCACTGAGGCTGGTGGAGGGGCTGGGTTACAAGTCTTATGAGTGGTGGCTGAGGGAACTGGGGTTGTTTAGCCTGGAGTGGAGGAGGCTGAGTGGAGACATTATTGCTCTTTACATCTGCCTGAAAGGAGGTTGTAGCGAGGTGGGTACCAAGTAATGTGTGATAGGAAATCGTACTTGATCATGTTCAGTTCTGGGCCCCTCACCACAAGACGGATGTTGAGGCTCTGGAGCGAGGCCAGAGAAGAGCGATGAAGCTGGTGAGGGGGCTGGAGAACAGGCCTTATGAGGAGTGGCTGAGAGAGCTCAGGTTGATTACCCTGGAGGAGGCAAGAGGAGGCTGAGTGGAGACCTCATTGCTCTCTATAACTACCTGAGGGGAGGTTGTGGAGAGGAGGGAGCTGGCCTCTTTTCCCAAGTGACAAGGGACAGGACGAGAGGGAATGGCCTTAAGCTGCACCAGGAGAGGTTCAGGCTGAACATTAGGAAATTTTTCATGCAAAGGGTCATTGGGCACCGGCAGGGCTGCCCAGGGAAGTGGTTGAGTCACCTTCCATGGAGGTGTTTAAAGGACAAGTGGACAAGGTGCTGAGGGGCATGGTTTAGTGATTGATGGGAATGGTTGGACTTGATGATCTAGTGGGTCTTTTCCAACCTGGTGATTCCATTATTCTGTGATTCTATGAAATGTTCTCAAGAGGTGCCAGAGGAAGATTAGACTGGATATTAGGAAAAATTTCTGTCCTGAAAGAGTGGTGAAGCATTGGAACAAGCTGCCCAGGGAAGTGGTGGCGTCTCCTTCCCTGGAGGCACTCAAAAACCCCAGCAGATATGGCACCTTAGGACATAGAATCATAGGATGGTTTGGATTGGAAGGGACCTTAAAGATCATCTAATTCCAGCCCCCTGCCATGGGCACGGACACATCCCACTGGATCGGGCTGCCCAAGGCCTCGGACACTTCCAGGGATGGGGCAGCCACAACTTCCCTGGGCAACCTGCTCCAGTGCTTCGCCATCCTCAAGGTGAGGAAATTCCTCCGTATGTCTAGTCTAAATCTTCCCCTCTGCAGTTTATACCCACTCCCCCTCGCCCTCTCCGCACAAGCCTTTGTAAACAGCTCCTCCCCAGCTTTCCCGCAGCCCCTCCGGGTCCCGGCAGGCGTGGGGGGTTCCGCGCTCGCGCTGGCCCTGCCCCTCTCCGCCGTGTCTCCCTCCGGCAGGTGCCGGGCCCCCCCCGCCCGGGCCCTGCCGAGCCCCCCACGCCGCGGGGCGGGGACCCGCCGTACCGCCCACTTCCTGGTTCCTCCCGGCGCCCGAGCTCAGCGTAAGGGGCGGCGGCGGTGGCGGAGGGGAGGGAGGGGGGTTGCGGGCAGGCGGCGGCCTGCGGGAGGGGGGGAATGGCCCCGCCGGCGCGGGGGGCTCCCCGCACCCTCCCCCTTGCGGTGATCCCGGGCTCTGCTCTCCCTGCCCCGCTTCTCACCGCCGGTTCCCGCTCCGCGCGTCCTCCCCATGGCCGTTCCCAGGGATGCACTCGGTGCCCCTCTTCCCACCGCCGGTTCCCGCTCCCCGCGACCTCCCCTTGGCTGTGCCGGGGGATGTACTCCATGCCCCGCTTCCCACCACCGGTGCCCTGCTTCCCACCGCCGATTCCCACTCACCGCATCCTCTCCTTGACAATTCTAGGGGATGCACTCCGTGTCCCGCTTCCCACCCCTTCTTCCTGACCCCCAAGTTATCCCCTTGGCAATTCCGTGGGATGTGCTCAGTGCCCTTCTTCCCACCGCAGATTCCTGCTTCCCGCGTTCTCCCCTTGGCGAGGCCCGGGGATACTCTCCCTGCCCCGTGTCCCACTGCCAGTTCCCTTTCCCCACATTCTTCCCTAGGAGATGCCAGGGGTTGCGCTCTGTGCCCTGCTTCCCACCACCAGTTCTCACTCCCCACATTTTCCCCTGCCCCACTTCCCATCACCTGTGCCTGGCTTCCCACCTCTGGTTCCCTCTCCCTGCATTCTCCACTTGGAGATGCCAGGGCACGCATTCCCAACCCCACTTACCACCACCAGTTCCTGCTCCCCAAGTTATCCCCTTGGTAATTCTGAGGGGTGCACTCAGTGTCCCGCTTCCCACCACTGGTTCTCACTCCCTGCATTCTGGCATGGTGATGCCAGGGACTGTGCTCCATGCCTCGCTTCCTGCTGCCAGTGCCCCGCTTCCCATTGCCAGTTCCTGCTCCCCAACTTATCCCCTTGGTAATTCTGAGGGGTGCACTCTGTGTCCCGCTTCCCACCGCTGGTTCTCGCTCCCTGCATTCTGGCATGGTGATGCCAGGGAATGTGCTCCATGCCTCGCTTCCTGCTGCCAGTGCCCCGCTTCCCATTGCCAGTTCCTGCTCCCCACGTTCTCCCCTTGGTGATGCCAGGGGATGCACTCTGCACCCCGCTCCCCTGTGCCCTAGGTGTGCAGAGTGTTGGGTCGTGTCAGTGCCTGGAGGAGCTGGCATGGGTGGGAAAAGGGGGGGTTGTCTCTGCTCATCCCACACCATCTCCCAATACTGAGCATTAGGTACAGTGAGGCTGAATGTGTTCTGTAATGCTGGGCTAAATATGTGGTGTGGGTCTCCTCCCAGACCGCTCGGAGAAGCAAAACACCCCCTCAACAGGAAATCCAAACTCTGAGCCTCCAGTGACTTCCTTGTAGCCCTGTAATCTGTTGCTGGCCTGCAGTGATGGAGTGTGGTGCTGAAATCTGTTAATGTGTTGCAGTGGTGAAACATCCCCATGATGATGAAACAGGCAGGAGAACAGAGCGGACCCTTTACCCACAGAGGTGGCCATGATCACCCAGCATTTGGCTGTGGTTGTCCGGTGGGAACATAGGGCCATTGTGACCTGGCATTGGGAGTAGTTTGGACTGAAAAACCATGGCAGTGTAACTGATGGGGTTACTTGAGATGGATGGTGAGTTATATGTTATGGGGAAGTCATCTGAACTGTTTTTAAACAGTAGCTTCTGAGTATTACCTAAGTCCCTCTGAAAGAATAAGCAAGAGTTTGTGATGACTTGTTAGAAAACAGTCTTCAGGAAAACACAGGTACAGAGGAAGAGACAGCAGTTTGGTCTCTGATGCGCTCTCCAGCTGCTGGCACGTCAGTGAGGGATGTTGGGTGGGCACCAGAGCTCCATTAGGTTTCTTTCCTTTGATGCTGATCTGCAAAAGTTAAACTACACTTTTTCAGTGTGCAAGAGAGAGGTGGTATGCCAGACTGCTGACACAGCAAAGGTGCGCGATGTCAGGTCTGTAGGAAGGGAGCCCAAATTTGGGTGGTCATTCTGGTATGGTGGAATCACAGAGAAGGGTTTGGAGGGTGTGCTACTGCCTCCAGTGCCTGGTGCTGTAGATAGCAAGGCTGTAGTGAGTACCGGGCTTTTATTTGCTTACTGAAAGCAATAAATAAGTTCTTATATAGTGTTACAGGCATTTCAGTGATAACAGTCATAAGGAGAGAAAAAGCGTTAATTCATATGTCTTTAGAAATGCAGCCCCACATGCTGTAAAGATCCAGTCCTTCAAACACTACAACTCTGTCAGCATAGCACTTAGTGCTGTCTCTCTGGTGCAATAGTATTTGTCATACTAATGGGAGATGCTTGTGGTAGCCTGACTGACTGCTCATTGAAATTTAGGTGTGACCAGAAGCTCTGTGCGGTTATATGTTTATAAAAGGACAACTGTAAGGTCTGCCTAAGAGGCAAAATATTTGTTGCAACGTTTAACACCTCTTGGGGTTTTTGCATATGTTTCTGCTTCCTTTTTAGTTTTAATTTGAAGAATTGATCTTACAGACAGGGTGTGTATTTCTGTTTGGAATTGCTTCTTTGGCAGTAGACAGAAATGTCAAAATGTAATTTAATGCAGCTGTTGCTGCAGGTTGCAAGGAGATGAATGTGTAATTCCTCAGCAGATGCAGCTCTGCTGCACACCCAGGTAGTTGTGTATCTTTACTGGGAAGTTTCTTTTGTGTGAGCAAAGGGGAGCAACTTATAGTCTGACAGTATGCATGTAGCCTGGGCAATGATAACTCGGCTTTGGTGTACCTCTTTTTTCTTGTTTAATACGAATTTACTTTTGTTGGTGGATGAGCTGCTGTGCATCTCAAACAGAACAGGAGCTAGCAGTGTCACATAGTCAACACAGTTCAATCCCATGTGTTGTGTTATTTCAGGGAAATTTGCTCATGCACCCATGAAGTTTGGTGATGCAGGCATTTCCCATCTATCCTTAATGGGATGTATCTCCTCTAAGGAGACTACAGGGAAGGTGATGTACACCCATGGCAATGTTGGCTTGAAAGTAGCTGGGCTGTAGCTCAGCCAGTCTCTGCAGGCGTTAATTGACTGAGCATATGGTTTTCTCTGCTCCCTCTGAGGCGTAGACATGACCTTTTTCTTAGGGCGATCTTGTGGAATACAGGTTTTCTGCCTTCCTGAGAGGAGACAGCAGGTAATGTCAAATATGACAAGACAGAAAAGCTTGTTGTCAGTTTATATTTTCCCTGTCTTGTGCTTAGCTAGTTGAATAAAATGAAATGTGAAGGATGGTACCTGTGATGTATTTGACTTGTACATGTAACTAAACCTGAAACTTAAGGCTGTGCTAGAGAAAACGAGAAGTTAAAGCTTTCCTAACTAAAGCTGTGTATTTCCTGGGTTGTGCAGACAATAAGGATAGCCTGTAACTTGACTGGAACTGCAGTGCAGCAAGTCTGCCAGTAGCACTTTATACATTGTCCTTTTGAGAGGGTGTCCAAGAGTGAGCCAGAGCTTTTCTCTGCAGGCTGTGGGTGCCAAAAGCATCCTCATACAGCAGTCATTCCCCACCGGTCAGCTGCAATGTGCCACTAGGTCCTGTCTCTTCTTCCACCGGAGCACTGGCAGTTTAACTCCTTTCACCTGCTTCTGGCTGTGCTGCCAGGGTAGGGGATGCTTGGGAATATTTCTGGAGACTGGAGAGAGATTTATCTAAGTTTATAGCCCCTCTTATCTCTTCACCACATCAAGTTACAAGGTCATCGTACAAAAGTGGTGCTGTTACGGAAGAAGAAGTAGTAGTGCAAGAAGGGGGGAAAAAAAAGCAGAGGATAGGGCTGGGAAAGCAAGGAAATGAGAAGGATGGCTACAGCAGCAGAGTTCAGGTAGAAAAATGTTGGGAATTTTGCTGTATTATTTTTTTATTACAGGAGCTATAAGAGAGAGTGAAACAAGGGCAGAGAAAACTTGGTGTTAATACTCTTGGACAAGAGAGGAATGTTGAATGGGAGGAAATGCAAGGCCCTTGTTGATATTTTTGCTGCTTGCCTGGTGGTGGATGACATGTTTGTAAATTCAGCCATGAGTTTTGCAATAATGAAGAGCTGACAGGAATGACTGATCTTAAGTTAAGCATAGTGCAGCATGTAGAGGTTAATGCAAATAGTCTCAAGTTGAGACAGTATGAGTGAATAAAGGTAATGTGAAGTACTACACTATTTATGTCAAAAAAGACAATGAAACATTGACAGTTCTGGTGGGAAGGCGGTAGTGCCAGACCATAGATACTGAGATCAGAGGGCTATAGCAAGCGATTAGGGAGATAATAATGTGATAGGCATCTTTGTTCTTTGCAATAACTACTTGAATCATTGATGCCCAATATAACAGAATAGATACTGCAATATATAGTATATTGCTTGACTTTGATCTCTAACTGTCTGTATTTTGAAGGACAGCAAAATTAATGTTTACACACACAAGTTGTATTCCTTATGGAGACAGAGATCACTTGTGCTTGCTAATGCAACAGTGAGCAAAACAAGAAATGCTTAGTTTGCCAGCTCGGAAGTTCTTTACTGTATTTCAAAAGCCTTAATACGTAGCAACTTTGAACCTGCAGGTTTTTCCAGTTCTCTGAAGTAGCAGTGTAAGTTCCTACTAGGGTGTTTGTTAACATCACAGAGGTGAATTGTGACAATCATAATTTTCACTTCAGGTCTTTTCCGAGTAGAGGTGATAATTTTTTGGTACCTGTTTTGTTAGTGCACTATTTTAATTTATGCCCTATGTCTCTCTGTGTTTGGATTAGATGCCTGCTTGGCATCTTTACATGTGTAAGGCATACTTAGATGTAAAATCTGAACTCTTTATAACCTTCATACCTGTATCTTCCTTACCCCTGTGTGGTAGGGAAGAAGTGTAGGCTAAAGGTAGTGGTATGAAACACAGAAAGACTGAGTGACTTGTAAAGGGAGGGCTGCAGCAGAAGCAGGTGATGGCCAAATCCTGGGTTAGACCACCTGAATGAAAAGGTATGTCTGATCATTAAGGTGCTCTTTCTGCCTTGAAAGATGATTCAGAATATTTTTTTTAATACTAGAATGGTTCTACCAGCTTCTTAGTATGATTAAAACTTAAAAGCTGCAACTTGTTTCTGGAAAATATGTTCCTTATGTCATGAAAGCAGTGTAGTTTTTTAAATACATGCTAAAAATAATATCAGTTGTATAGACAAACTGCGCCCTTTAATTTTTGTCTTTACCTTTTCTCTTTAAAAAAAAATTGAAACAAGGCAAATTGAGAATTTAAATTCTCTTAGAGGCTTGTTGTTTTAAATCCTGAGTCAGCATTAAAATTGCAAAGCTGTCTAGAAGACAGTTTGTCTCTGAAAAGGCTGTCTGTTCAGGATAACTGCAATGCTGTGGGAAAGCATGACCCCCCCCCCCCCCGTTTGGTGTTTTCTGTTTCCTAGTGCAGTTTCTTCTGAAGGACTGTCTTTCCTTCTGATACTTACTCCTGATAGATGGCAATGCCGCAAAGTTGGTTTGTATTTATATATTCAGGATTAATATTTTGCTTTTTACATAGGTTAAGTAGCTCATGTGTATTAAGGCTGTTGGGAAACTGTAAGATTAAAAAGATAGAATTTCTCTGTTGCACTTGGAGCTTTGGTGATCTTTAAGTTACTTTGTAATGGTTTGTACTTAATGACAGTTCTGTGGAATGCTTTCCATCTCTGTGGTTTTTTGATCAAAAACTTAATGAGATGACTAACCTTGTGGTCAGACCAGGTCATACCCAAGCATGACTTTAGTCTTTGTTGGCCTTGAGGCTTGTGTCCTGGATCCTAGACCTTGCCCAAGTTTTGTCACTCTTGTGTAGTGGGACAGAGCCTCTGTACCTTGGACAGTGTTTGTGCGTCCTCTCCTCTGCTCAGAGTAGCAACTGATAGGCATTGTAGATGGGAATGCAGTCACTTACCAGATAACTCAAGCTCTTTGGTCAGTCTTTATTGCTTTATAATTTATTTATGCAATACATATTGATTGGTTAAACAGAAATGGCATAGACATTAACCAGGAAGGTGTTACCATCTGTCCTCAGAGGTTATGTGCCACAAACATTAGCATAGGAGAAAACCATGTTCATAACTGACAAAACATGGACTTATTTTCCTTACAGTGCTACTAATGGAATTCCTCTGGCACTGTGGAAATTACTTCTTGTTTGCACTGATGTAAATGAGAGAACTGCTGTGTCTCTTTTGAGCCCATCAGACTCAGACCTCAGGACGAAGTTTCTAGATCTGACAGCTGTCTTTGAGGTAATTTCTATCTCTCCCCGCTCTCTGAAGGTGTAAGTTAGAATCATAGAATCATTAAGGTTAGAAAACACCTCTAAGATCATCAGGTTCAATGATCAAGTTGCCTGTGTGTATTCATACTCCTGGTCACACATCTTCTTCAGGAATGCATGACTTCAATTAAATCTTCCCCTCTTATAAGAGACTTCTAATAAAAATAATAGAAGCATGATTTTATCGTGATACCTTTATATTGAGGTCTTGTTCATGCACAACCTCTTCAAAAGAATAAGTTTTAAAAAATACAATTAATTAGAATAGTTAGCCATGTAAACAATTTTCTAATCTGTAACAATAAATCAATCCATTGTAATATAGACACTTACTCCATTAACGCATAGAAAAATATTATAACTGGATTAGTGTCTGGTTTTGTGTGTCCTCATTCCCCCTTTCTAAGGCAAATAATCCAAGCCTGTGCATTTAGCCTCAGAAACCACGGGTTTGTTTAAGCTTTGTAATTTTTTAAGATTATTTTTAATGGATTTAGTATAATTCACGTTCTGATTTCTTTATGCCATTTCTCTGCAGGATGGGAACTGAAACTGTTGAAATTACATGACTTCAGTAGCCAAAGTGCTCAGGAAAATCTGATGTGTCCGTGAGGCTTGCTAAAAGCACTCATGTAGCTGGTTATGTAGTACTTAGACTGAAGCTGTACCACTTAATATGACCTGAATTTCCATAAGAAAATGGAAAAATTATCTGCACTGGACTGTTACCCTGTGCCTGGAGTGGCTGGAGTAGGGCTAGCAGTACTGACTTTGCCTTGTGACATTTTGATCTGAGTCAGCGGGTGTCCCTTCAGTGCAGTGTTAAGCCCCACACCTGATCCTTCCCTATTGCATGTATCATTTTAACCTGAGAGTAGTTTTTGACCTGTTTGAGGGTCTGGATTGTATTTTGGGTTTTGGGTTTTTAGGTTTGTGGGGTTTTTTTTGGTTGGTTTTTAAATCATATGCGGAGTCCTGAAAACATCACAGTGGAAGTACAGCGCTCTATAGCAAATTTAAGCCTGCTAATAATAGGCTTGCTTTTTTTAGCTGTCTTTCACAGACCTGTTAGGTATGTCCCATTGACCCTCCAGGGTTTTGTAAACCAGGGGTTGGTATCTGCTATACTGATGGATATTTGGATGAATCTGCAGGAGACTGCCAAAAATTCTCAGCATAGCTGAGCTGTTTTATTCCACTCCTGCTGATCAGATGAAGCTTTTTAGGCCTTGCAGAAGCTATTAGGAAAAGAAATATATCAATACTGATATTTCCTTATTATCCCTGGTAGAACTTGCTTTGGCAAATTTTGGCAGATTTGCTGTTGGATTTGGGTGGTATTAAAGAGTGGCAGGAGAAACAGGTAAATATCCTGTTAGTTGGGAAACAAGCTTTCTCTCATTTCTGTTGCAAAGGAAGATTAAAAACGCATATTTTAATCAAGGCACATTAAATATGCAATGTTTTAATCAATGCAGTTTTATATACAGGAAAATGAAATAAAGTTCAAAATGGACTCTCTTGCAGCTTCTGTCTGTCTATCTCTGTGTGTGTGTGTGNCCACCAGGGGAGGTTCAGACTAGATATAAGAAAGAAATTTTTGACAGAAAGGGTCATTGGGCACTGGAACAGGCTGCCTAGGGTGGTGGTTGAGTCACCATCCCTGGAGGTGCTTAAAAGACATGTAGACAAGGTGCTGAGAGACATGGTTTAGTGGCAGATAGGAATGGTTCGACTCGATGATCTGGTGGGTCTTTCCAACCTGGTGATTGTATGATTCTATGATCTGGGGGTTGTTGGCTTCTTTTAAAGGGACAGCTTGTCCTGTAGATCTAGATCACCTTGGTTAGCTGTTATGGGTATAATGTGATTGGTAGTGTATGTTTGCTTCCTTTTGATGATGATAAAAAGTTAACTTCAGTGTTGTCAGCTCTCAAAATACTGTCAATGAACTATGCTTCTGTGTGTGTCATGAAAGCTGTTCCAAACTAACTCTTTAAAGTATATAAAAGCCCAAACTGAACACCTCAAAAAATCATAGAAACATAGAATGGTTTGGGTTGGGAGGGGCCTTGAAGACCATCTGGTTCCAAACCCCCTTCCACAAGGTCAGATTGCTCAGAACCTTATCCAGCCTGGCCTTGAACGCCTCCAGGGATGGGGCATCCACAACTTCCCTGGGCAACCTGTGCCAGTGCCTCACTTTCATTTTAAATCCATAACCCATCATCCTATATCCCTGCAATCCCTGATAAAGAGGACCTTCCCAGCATTCCAGTAGCCCCCCTTTAAGTACTAGGAGGCACATGATCTGCCCTGATGGCATTCTTATTTTTTTCTTTCCCTTTTTTCCTGTTTTTTTTTCAGCATTGTTTTCATGTAATTGACAGGACTTGAAGTTCACTTGGCTCATGACAAAATGTAACCTCTTCCCAAATTTTGTTAATAGACTTGTAGTAGAAGAAATGGTTGCAATGTCCATAGTAATACTGTAGCTTTGGAAGTCATACCCATGTGCTTGACGTCACCAGCATGAGTGATGACATGGCAGTCAGGTGAGTGACAGTGATAATGACATTGAAGTTGGTCTGTTTTATAGCATCAGAACCTCTGGTAGCTTTCAGGTACACATTGTGTGAAGGTCCACATCATTTGTTAGTTCATTTTTTGGTGGTTGCAGACCATTAAACCCATGGATTTTTAACCTGCTTATGGCAAGTCAAAAGACAGTTACTTAATTTATTTATGCTGTAACAGCATATTTTGAGTGTTTATTTTAGGAGGAAGTAGATTTTAATTTGTTTTATTTACATTTCTAATATGTATATTATGTGGGGGGTTTTTAAATTGTTCCTGTATTGTGAAATAATAAAGAAGAAAAGGCCTTTGCTCTGACATGTTGTTAAGCTAAATTGGTGTGTGTGATGTCGTCATGTCTGACACTTACCTAGTGGCCTCTCGTAGTCTGACACCATGATTAAGCCCTTCAGCCCTTTGCCTTCATTGTTTACATATTGTTTGCTCTGGAGCAGGAGGGACTGACATATTCCATCTGTGTGTTATAAATTAAGTTCATATGCAGCAGTACTCTAGGGCAGACCAGTTAGGGCAAGTTACTGCTTATTCCACCTACAATATTTTTTAATTCATGCTGTTTACATAAAAATAACAAGTCAGACAACATAAACAAAACCAAATGTTTGTGTATGTAAGAACAATGAATTAAAAAAAACCTTAACCAGGTCATGTAGAAGAGGAGCTGAGATTCTGTGCTCCTGTAGCTTGACTCTTAAGATCATATTTCTGAAATAATGAATAGCGTTTATGTACTGATTACTGACTTTTCATTTTGTTTACCAATGATGCCTTTAAAGCAAACATTAAATAACAAAGTACATTAAATAAATTTGTCCTCCAGCTGGAAGTCAAAATTGGAGGTAGAAACTCTGTCCTCTTCACCATTCCCTTACTGTGCTGCAGATGTGATTCCCCACGTATTCAGCCTGAGGTGCTTCAAGGCTCCTTCCAGTTTCTACTTAGACAGCTCACAGCAATAGCTTTTTTCCTTCAGTTTAACTCAGTAATATTTCTGAGAGGGAGCAGTAGAACTGTTACTGGAATGAAACCACTTCCTGCATTTGCGAGGGAGGTAATTTTTCATTTGATTGCTGAAGTGTGCTGTTTGGGCCTAAACCCACAGTTTTATAATCACTATGTACTAGTCTGGCTTCCAGTCAGTCTCAACAAATCCTTTCTGTAAGGTGACTTATTCAAACTATTTCCTCTGTTAAACAGAGGAGGTAGCGTTTCCTGTGAGTCTCATTCCTCTGCTTTCGGAAACAGAACTTTGAGGGTGTGTGTGTTGTGGGGGAAGCCTCAGACTCCAGGCAAAAAATTCTGAGAAGTCTGTGTGCAGGACTATGCCAGTTTGTTACTGAACCTGATGGGGCGAGTCTAAACCTTACATTTGAAAATCAAGCACCTAAATTGCTGTTTTCTTTCCTGTTTTTTAATGCAATATGATATTACTGTCACTTAAACATTTGTTGTCAGGCATGAATCTTTAATTATGTCAGATTTATTTTGAGCTGGCAAACCAGTGTAACAATTTAATAAGATAATTAAATATTGCAATGAAGGTTAACCTGTTTCCTTGGGGGAGGGGAGGGGTTGAGTCTCTTTAACTACTCGTTAAGTCTGTGTGAATGTATGAATCAATAAGCGTCCTTGCACAAATTGTGAAAAACTGAGGAAATGGTACAGATTTACTAGTGGGTATAGCTTTATCTGAACTTAGACCACCAGATTGTTTGGGTAATCACTGATTTCTGAAAATTATATAGCTTGTCTCCCTAAATATTGGGAGTCATGAGGCTAAATTATAGCTGTGGTTAAAATACAAAGTAATTACAATGTGGTATGTGAATTTTGTGAATGAGGAGGAGAGATGGTGGGGTTTTTTCCTCAGCAAAGTGAATGAGATCCATGCGTGCAGATTTGTATCTTAATTTTTCTGTTCTGTGTGATGCATCTA
Organism: Piaya cayana; assembly: GCA_013389865.1. NCBI lineage: Eukaryota > Metazoa > Chordata > Aves > Cuculiformes > Coccyzidae > Piaya > Piaya cayana. Next base: position 101,936 of record WAAB01013392.1, on the reverse strand, counting down.
TAAACATGAGACTGATAATGATTCAATATTAATCTATGCAACTTTCTTCAGGTTCATTAAAAAATCTTAAACTCTTTCATTTGGCAGTGTACTAAATGCTAAAAGTAGAAATATAAGACAATTACCTAATTCTCCTAGTTTATTTATACCAGTTATGTTAGAAAACAAATATTGTGAACAGTCTGGTTCATCCGTTTTTGTGCACTAGAAACTGCACTCCTGGCTTTTGCCTCTCATTGTGGCAATAGCAGATCCAGTCACTTCTCTCCCATGTCACTCTCACTGACATGCACAAGCTCGTCACTTCTGTGAGTGGATTTCATTTACTGTCCTGCTCATTAGTAACCATAACCTTTAGCTGTGAGAGACTAATTGTCCTCTTATGAATTTGGTCCTGTTGAAATAACAACTATAAAGCAAGCTACCATCTCCTTTCCTGTCTAGATAGGGGCAAGAGTGTCTGCATTTAGATCAGTATTATGCAAAATAGAGCTTTCCCCTCATACTTGGTGGAAATTAACCATAAAATCTTTGAGAGAAGTTTAAGTTTCTAGACACTTTTGTGACCTTCTCATTATGTTTTCTGTAAAATGTATCCATTTTGTCTAGGCAACAGCATCACTTTTTTAACAGTTAAACACAACAATAGCTTCAATGTGACATTTTCGGCAGAAAACAATTAATGGTGAACATTGTCTCCCTTTCTCTGAATTAAAATGGAAAGATGTATTCTATATCTTGCAAATAAATGAGAATAATCCTTTCATGTTGAAAGGGGAGGAGACTGAACCCTTCTGTTTAGGTGTATGCAATTCAGTGTATTTGGTAGGAAAATTATTGTATCCATTTTTGTTGTAGGTGGGTCTTTATGTATAGGTTGTCCTGGGTTTGAGCAATTAGAGCGTTGCGCAAATACACTAAGAAGTGTCTTTGGAAGAAGTTACTGGGTGTATAAAAAGCTGCTTTCAAAGTGTAGCATTCCAGGTGTGCTCTAACATTGAGTGGTGTACGTTCACCGCACAGATTGATTGATCCCCTGCCAAAGTCTTATGAGCGCCTTTTTTGTTTTCTCAAGTGCCTCCCTTTGGTGGGAGTTAACGCTGAAACTACAGTAAGCACTGTGCATGCCTGGAGTAATCCAGTTTCTGGCTCCAAAACGGACCTTACCCTCTGGATAGACAACGCACCTGCAGAGGTGGAGAGGACAGGGCAGTGACAGCTAATGGCATGTTAATGCCCTTTTTGCAATTGAGTGGACTTAGCTAGGAACGCGACAGAGAGGGCACAGAATGACATCAAGGGATGGAGGGAAGGTGATAGGAGAAGGATGGCAAAGTGATGATGACTTAGGAGGGATGTAAAACCAAAGGAGGAGGTGGGAGTGGGAGGTCAGCTGTTGTTGGGAAAGGGCATCTTCAAGGCAAGACTAGAAATTCCTATGAAGATCTTTGCCTGCTGCTTCATCATTTCCTGCCACTGTAACTTTGCAGTGGTGTGGTTGTGCAGCTTTACGCCAAATATCTGTGTCTGTAGGTAAGGGGAAAGGAAAACTCTTCTACATACTAAGCTTCTCAGTATCTGTCAGACCTTCCCTTTCTCAGGTCTGATGCAGCAAAAAGGACCCTACGAGCTGTGCCAGGTCTTTTTCGCACATGGTTGAGTCCTCTTCTTGCTTCAATCCGTGCTGTGGCTGCTCCTGTTGGCACCTACCTGATCGCTGTTCTCTTTATTAAATACTTGTTGCCTTTTCTCTGGGAGGGGTGGAGGTGGCACACCAGTGGATTTAATATGTAATTGAGCAAGTCTTAAAAGAACTTAAGGAGTCTTCTGAGTAAGAAGTGTTCTGATAAGTGCAGGAGTCTGCTTCCAAATCCATTATTTTGTGCTTAATTTATTAACGTTTTTTGCTTTCCAACTCACTTTCTGTAATCTGGAATTTCCCACGTGATTGCTGTGCTATTATGCGAACAGACCTCTATGTGTCTTGCAAAGCAGTGAACATTGTTTCTGACTTTCTTTCAGATGCAAGTATGGACATAACAGCCTATGATGATTACTCCAGTCCACCACTTCAGAGATATTGAAAGGAAACCTGAATACCTACAGCCAGAGAAGTGTGTTCCACCTCCTAGCCACGCTTCCGTGGGAACAATGTGGTTTATTCGAGATGGCTGTGGTATTGCATGTGCTGTTGTTACCTGGATGCTGGTGTTCTATGCCGACTTTGTAGTCCTTCTTGTCATGCTAGTTCCATCAAGAGATTATGTTTATAGTGTCATCAATGGCACACTGTTCAACACCTTGGCTTTCCTCGCTTTGGCTTCACATTTTCGTGCAATGCTGACAGATCCAGTAAGTATATCTTTCTCTGTATGTCTCGGAAAGAAACAGGCGGTGTTTTTGTCTGCTAGATGTTGGTTGCCGAGTGAGTGGCAGATTTAAATAACTTCCATGTGTCAGGCTGCTGAGTGAGGTTGCTGGTGGGGAATGCTAATTTTTCATCCCACTCAAGTCAGATGCAAAGTCAAGGACCCAGCTTTAGATTCCCATTGTGTGAGCAGCTCCTCTTTTTGCACTAGAAGGGGAACACTTCCCTCTGCCACTGTTTTCTCCTCAGTGGCAGATCTCACGCTTGTGGCTTGTTGTGTCTTGACAAATAAGAAAGCTGGAAAAGCTGGTTTCGGTTGTTGCCTTGGCAAGCAATTGCTTCAAGCAGAATGGAGCAGTATGTTGTTTTGAAAATCCATGTTACTATCCCTCATACTAGCGGTTTACTTGAGTTTATTGAACACTCTGAAATAACTACTGTGTGAGCATGCTAAGAACTGACAATTCTTAGGCAGGCGGAAAGCGTCAGAGTTGTAAGAAACTCTTGTATGACTCTGTAGAACATTGCTTTGTGAGAGATCTGATCTGCTGCTTTCTTGTGTTTTGGCTAGTGCTGTAAGCAGCAGATGAGGCTCTGAAACTTCTGGTCATTGGAATTGGGAATGGAGGGTTGCAGCAATTTGTTACATAGTTTATATCCTGGGAGTTGTTATTGTTGTTAATTGTTGTATGTTGAGTGGCTTTAATGCCTGGGGACCCTCAGGTCGCTGGAATCGTTTCGCAGAGTTAGCAGGAACTTTTCTGAAACAGAAGCTGTATTCTGAAGCAGGCTGGGCAAACAGCATTGGAGAAGCAGATACAATCTCTTTGCAGAGTAATTAGGAAAAGATATGTTAATTCCTAGTGTGCAGTGGGATTTGTGTGCAGTGGGATTTGTGTGCGTGGATGGTGAGAGCTGGTGCTTTTATTTTTTCATGAGGAAATCAACTAGGCAACACGAAGGAGGAAAGATAAAGTGAGAGAATGCAGCAACATCTGGCAGACAGTGTGATTTGGGGATGAAGGAAGCTGCCAGGACCTGGAGAACCAGGGGCACATCTTTTTAAGTGAGCAGAACTGTTGGGAGGTTTTTTGTGGAAAGCCCTAAAGACTGCTCAGTAAAGCCTTATAGGACTGATTTAATGTGCAGTTCAACCCTTGATGTGTATTATTTCTGTGTATTACAGTGAGGAGGTTGTATAAATGTGTTAAAAAGAGACTGTTCATCAGAAATCTGTTGAAATATTACATCCTTGGTTTTCTTTCAATATAAAATGGAATCATAGAATCACTAGGTTGGAAAAGACCTTTGAGATCAAGTCCAATTGTACCAGTCCACTACTAAATATTGTCTCTAAGCACTTCATCTAGCTGTCTTTTAAATACACCCAGGGATGGTGACTCAACCACCTCCCTGGCCAGCCTGTGCCAGTGCTTGATAACCATTTCAGTGAAGAAGTTTTTCCTGAAGTCCACTTTGAACCTCCCCTGGCACAGCTGGAGGCCATTTCCTCTCGTCCTGTCACCTGGGCGAAGAGACCAGCACCAACGTCTCCACAACCTCCTTTCAGGCAGCTGTAGAGGACAATAAGGACTCCCCTCAGCCTCCTCTTCTCAAGGCTAAACAACCCAAGTTCTCTCAGCTGCTCCTCATAAGACTTGTTCTCCAGACCCTCACCAGCTTCATTGCTCTTCTCTGAACACGCTCCAGGACCTCAATATCTTTCTTGTAGTGAGGCGCACAAAATCGGAACACAGTATTTGAGGTGCTGAGTACAGGGGCAGAATCACTTCCCTGCTTCTGCTGGTCACACCATTTCTGACACAAGCCAAGATGCTGTTGTCCTTCTTGGCCACCTGGGCACACTGCTGGCGCATGTTTAGCTGTTTGTCAACCAACACCCCCAGGTCCTTCTCTGGCAGATTCCCAGCCACTCTTTCCCAAGCCTGTAGTGCTGCACAGGGTTGTTGTGTCCCAGTTGCAGGACTCTGCATTTGGTCTTGTTAAACCTCGTCCTATTGGCCTCAGCCTTACATCCATAGAGGTGCATTTATGCCAGTGTACCAGCACTGATTTCATACAGCATGTTTCATGACTTTTTTGGGGGTGTGTTTTGTGGATTTTTTTCAGGGTTTGGTTTTTTTTTTTTAGCAAGTTTATGGAATTTGTGGTCATAGAAAGGGTGGAAACTCTTGAAATCAGGCTTCAGCAACAACAGTACATTACCTATTTTAAAGTGATAATTGCTCAGATAAGAATGTTTTACCTAGTCTTACTTATGCTGGAAGATTCTTAGTGTTCAGTGTTTGAATGCTAAACCTTACTTTAAATAAGAAATACACAATGGAAGCATAGCTGTAAATGTATGAGGCATTTACCAGCAACTCTTTCTGTGCACAATGGTACTTCAGAAGCAGCTGCTTCTACTGGAATAAAACATCTGCACTTTCCAGTTTGTGATAGAAAACTGTCATGATAAATTTGTTGCTAGATTTGAGGAGAGAGAGGAGGATTCTTAAATATTTTAAGGTTACTACAGGATTACAAAAGACTAATTGCTTAAGTGATGATTTACTGATGTTTTAAAAAAACAAAACCCACCAAAATTATGTCTTAAGTATGTAATTCCATGTATTAGGACCTCATTTCAATTTCTTTTCTGAATCTTCTTGTTCTTTCTGAAACTCTCTTGTTCTTTGGGAAGTTTTTATTTCTTTCTCTTCCCTCCTCTCGCATGGTTTTAAGTCACCCTGTTGTTCTTAGCACCCATAATGTCCACAGATTGATCTTCTGGGTTTGTTTTTTTTCTGCAGGGTGCTGTACCCAAAGGTAATGCCACAAAGGAGTTCATCGAGAGTTTACAACTAAAGCCAGGACAGGTGGTTTACAAGTGCCCAAAATGTTGTAGCATCAAACCTGACAGAGCACATCACTGCAGGTAAAATCTTTTCTGACAGTTATTCTTTTATCAAGACCTCAAGAATTTTCCAGTGTGCCATGATCTAAATTGTTGTTGGAGTCTGAGACTGGAGTTAAGATTGAGAGGTTGGCGTTTGAATTCTGTTACTAGTAGTGCCAGAAACTTTCAAGCTTCTCTGAAAAAATCTCAGGCCCTTTCTGATATCTATAGCGGCTGCAGCTACTTCTTGCAAAGCGAGAGGCACAATGAATGCTGCTGTGACTCCAGATCTCTAATCAATGTTCCATAAATTCTAATGTAATCATAGCTTAAAAAAGAGACATTATATACCAGAATACATAGAAATCCATTAAATACAGTGTCTTTCAAACGGGCAGTGTCCTTTCTATTTTTGTTTTTATTCATAAACGTATTTTTCCTGCTGTAGATTCTATTTAGAAGTGGTATTTAAGTGAAAACTAAAGTTTAGGTAACTTTATATATTTTTTAAGAGTTCTGACTTTGTTTTGTGCTTTGCGGTAGATCGGTATGCCTCCTGACCTGTCATGTCTGTCATTTTTCTGGTAGGGTAAACTTCCCTGAAGAAAGTAGGTGCTTTTTAGTACTAAGGTCAATGAGCAAAAAAAATAACTGCTTACTAAAATTCTCCTCCACTTTTAAAACAGCTATACCTGCTTTCCTATAAGAAGTTTAATGAGTTTGCACTGGTGTCCTCACCTACTCAAAAACTAATACATATCGAGAGAGCTGGTTTCACAGTTAATGCTGATTTAAGCAGGGGTCTTGTGGAGAGGGGAATATGTGGTACTAAGCTGAGCAAACTTGTTCTACTGTTTGCGTTTTTCATATTTATTTTCAGACCTTTAGTTTGCAAATATTTTTCTTGTTTTGTTGCTTTTTATTTTAATCAAAATCAAGAGTTGGTTATTCAGGAGCAATACGATAGTGCTTATCACTTATTAATGCTCCTGTAAATTCCCCTCTGACTCTTCTTCAATTATGAATGAAACTTTGCATCTGAAATTCTGTCTTTCTGATGACTCACAGTGTAGGTAAATGAAAAAGACACTTACGCTGAACACAAAACCTCATCTCTACAGTCCTTATTTCTGTGCGGTAGGGGAATTTATTGGTCTCCAACCTGTCACAGTTATACATATACATCAGCAGGAGGTACTGCTAGCTGTGTGCCTGAGGGAGAAGAGTGCTTCTTGATTTATTCTGTGAGTTCCCTATGTCCAGTAAACTGCTCCTACTGGCATTTGAAGCTGAGCGATTGAGTAGGGAGAGAGTGTCTGAATATGGGAAATCCCTGCTGCCTATAGTTTTCAGTCTTAGTTTCCAAATTTCCTTTTCCACTAGCTGGTTTCACATTCTGCCTCTTACCCAACTGCTTTTGGTATGTATGCATGGCATAAAAACTCTCAGCCTTTGCTACCCCCTTCATGGAGTTTTTCTTTGGTGTGGCTGCTTCAAGTTGTCCCTCTAGGGAACTAGGATCTAGGAGGCACTAGAGAGGTTGCTTGGATGCTTACCTGTTTCAGAGCCCAGGGGAAGTGTGTGTGTGCCTGCAAAAAGTAAATTAGACCGCAGGGAGGCATCCTCCTGCTTTACACCACCTGCCCTGCCTTCCCCTCCCTGCTTTTTTATTTCTTTTAAACCAGCATTTGTCCCGTGAAGCATGACATTATCTGGAAGATAACATTTTTATCATTCCAGCTGATTTTAGTCCCCATGTGGCTCAAAAATTATTTCAAGCTGCTTATTCTAGCAAAACAAGATTTTCCTGTTGTCCCCTGCAGCTGGGACTGGCAGGTGAGAGGGTACCCATGTGTGCCTGAGGAGAAGCAGCTCTTGATCTGTCCCCGTGCTGGAAGCTGGGACATGCCTGGCCAACCTTTCATTTAGGGTCAGGACTATAAGCAACTCGGTTTTTTTTCAAGCATGGAATAGATCCTTGGGGATTATCCCCTCCCACCATGTAGCATGAGTGCACTGCTGTTCTGACAAAAAGGTTTTCTATTACTTATTCATACGTGCTCATAAGAATGTGTTTATGTTTTGTGCGAGTTTCCCTTAAGCATTTGGGTGTTGTTCATGTTAAGGTCAAAGCATTTTTTGCTATAAGAATTAAAACAAAATTAGCAGAACCCGCAATCCTTTCTGTTTCAGTGATGCCAGGATTGTTCTGGAATGACCGCTTACTTTCTGGGTCTATTGTTCACTTGTTTTGGGGTTTTGTGTTTTTTCATATTTGATTTCTGTGCTTGTTTGTGCAATGTGGTATCAGGAGACTGCCTTTCGTCTCCTATCATATGAGAAAACAGCAGAGAAAAAGAGTTCCTTTATTATGTGAGTTGAAGCAGTTACTGACTAAGCAAGAGAATGATGTTCACACAGAGTAATAATCTTTTAATTATTTGACTTCTAGCCACAATATGCACGCTGGCAGGGATTAGAATTTTGATTTTATTAGTCTGGTTTTGTGAAGTGCTTTAACATCTAATTTTACCTTGAATGTATATTATGGTACTGTCTCTCTGACTGACAGCCACAGCTGGTTTATGCTGGTGTGTGGCTTACCTTGATGTCAAGAATCTTTTCTAATGCTTTATTTAATTTTCTTATTTGCAAGTTCCTGCTACCAGCCAGTGTTAGTAAATAAACCCTAATCTGTTGTTATTTCAGGGTTTGGTTATTAAGAGTTCTTACTCCTTTTCATATCCTTCTGGTTTTTTGTTTGGTTTTAAACTGTTGACATTTTCACAGACCAAATAGGTTAAAATGAAACTAAATCACAGGTTTTTTCCTCCTGCCTGAATGTATTGTTCAAACCTTATTTCCGCAGAACCACTGATATGAATGTTATGCTTATGTGTTTTACTTGGCATTTATTTTTTACAATGGTCTTCTGGTGTTGTATGGTTCATTTTGAACAGACATAGTCAAGTATGTGAACCACAAATATAAATGTGTTGACCAGTAAATTTATTTAGGTTTACATTTCACCTCTGAGTCTTTCCTTTAATTTCTGCTCCCCCGAACCCCTGTGAAGTCTTGTGTTCCTGAAATTAAATATGCAGTAAATAATGACCTGTATTCTTTCAGTGTTTGCAAGAGGTGTATTCGGAAAATGGACCATCACTGCCCATGGGTCAATAACTGTGTAGGAGAGAATAACCAGAAGTACTTTGTACTGTTTACAGTAAGTATTTCGCAAGCAAGCGGTGTTTGAGGTTGTCCAGTGGGCAGCAGCAAAATGCTATGTGTAGTCCATGCAGCTCTGAAGGCTTCCTTTTTTTTCTTATTTCAGAAGAACTTTACAGGCAACTATTGCAGACTTTTGTTTCTCTAAATAGGGAACACACAGAACACAGCAACAGGAAAAGGCATCCCGGGAAGTATTTGCCAGGGCTTTGTGAGGTTTGTGTTGTCAGTTGTTAAGCGCAGTATTTTGTAATGCAAATAGTTTATTGTGGCATTGAGCTCTTTGAGGCACAAGCCGTCCTTTTACACCTTATAGTGGTTGTTAGGGTCCTGGGCCGTATGTAGGGTTCCTAAATGTTGTAGCTGTATGAGTAACTGTGTGGGATCAGATAATAAGAGCTGTTGCCACATCTTGAGTGAGGAGTGGAAAGTCTGCATCCCCTTTGGCAAGAATTATCCAGCTTTTACTTGCAAGTGGTTTATTTTTGTACTTGAAAACCTAGGACATGTTTAGCTCGTTGTACTATATCTGAGGCATAATGAGTAAGAAAATGGGAGTACAGACTTGAATACTACATATTTATGGAAGAGTTTCATCAAAGTGAACTGCAAATATCCCGTGGGAGTAGCATGAACATTACAAGTCTGAGTTTCAGTGATGCTCTATTTTATTAATCTTTTGAGACATCTTTATGTTCAAGGAAGAATGTTCTTATATCGCTCAGCAAAAAGGGGGTGATTTTCAGCTAAATGGAAAGGCTTACACTTCTGTCCTATGGTGTAAGGTAGGGTGTGCATTACAGAACAGAACAAATCCCATATCTTTCCCTTATGCATGCATTTTTTCACCATGAGGAGCAAACTAGGTGTTTTAATTCTTTTGAAGGGATTTCTGTTTCTGTTAAAACTGACACCTACTTTCAAGCAGGCTGTATTAAACACTTAGAGTAGTCGAGAGTGAAACAAAGTAAGGATTGCTGGTTTTGTTCTAGTTTATTCTTTTTGAGACCTGGAGACATGAAAGAATGGCAGCATACTCAGCTTGCAAGGAAAACCAAAATACTCTCCTGTCACCTTTTACTGATTCCACAGACGTTTCTCGTAACAAAATCTCTCTCGATTCCAATATCTGCTAACCTTTTTCAGTCTGTAGGTTCAGGAGAGTTGTGTTTTTAGCCCTGTCTCGGTAAACTGCAGTGTATGTGAAGCATTGTGTATAGTTTAAAGTTTTTTGTTGCAAAGCTGAGACCTAATTTAAAACAAAAAAGATTAAGTATTAAAGCTTGAGAGACGCTTTCCAAACCAGCATGTGCCTCAGGGAAAAAATTTAAAAAAATATATATAATGTTAAAATTTCATTTTAATAATGTAGCTTAATATTATATGTTCGGCCTCTTCATTTCATTCNTGGAAAATAGATAAAGTGCTTTTTGTGGCTGAAAACAAAATTAGCTGTTGTTTCTCTGGGAACCTCTAGTGCTTTCAGGAGCAAGTGTGTAAGCTTTGACAACACGATACCTCGTTGCCAGAGAGTTGTTCTCTGAATGTTGCTCTGTACTCAGGGGAGATAAGGACAGTAAGCTGTGTGGAAGTCCATGCTGGGACGCAGGAGGATGGGGTTTGTGCCCAACTGGCTTTGAAATAAACAGTCTTCCTCCTGTGTACTCCAGACTGCTATTAAGACCAGAATGAATCCATGCAGTCTTGCATTTGCCAGCTTCAGAGTGCTTGTTTAGGGAGGATGGGAGGGCTTGACGGTTTTTGGAGTGATTTGTAGTTTAGATTTTTGTTTTAAGTCTTAACACTTTATTTAAAGTGTTTGGAAGATTTAGCATTTTGGTCTTCCAATGTACCTGATATACCTATATTGCACCCTTTATTTTTCAGATGTATATAGCACTGATTTCTCTGCATGCTTTAATAATGGTGGGATTTCACTTCTTGTATTGCTTTGAAGAAGACTGGACAAGTGAGTACTAACAAAGTATCTCATTAAAATACCAGATTAGTTTATGAATAAGACCTTGTATTGTAGTTTGCAACCCCTTTTATGCTGGATTCAGAAGAATGTTATCAGGACTCTGCTGTGCTATCTCTGTTAATATTTTTTTTATGATCAATACTGGAACTTATCCCTGCTGGGATCTCTGCCCTAAAACATCCTGTTTCACTTAAGCCTAACAGTGACAAATGGGAAGCAGAGATGTAAAAATACCTAGATAGTATGTGTGTAGTAGTCTACTATTAATGTGAACACAGCACTGTTTTCCTGAATGCCAGTGCAAGATAAGAAGAATGTATGTGGTTTTTTTAATAGAGTAATGTGAATCATTCTTGCAAGACTGCCAGGAAAACATGTTAACTTGGATCCAAAAATCCACCCTCACAAGAAAACAGTTACTTTCCACAAACCCAAACAAATAAGCAAACAAACAAACCCAGCCCTCGCTCTGGAGCAGCCAGTGCATGAAGTTTCATATGGCCAATTGAGATGTGTTTTTTAAAACACAATTGGATATAGGAAATCCTGTAGGTAATGCTGAGTTAAACAGCAACATGTCAAAGAATGTATGTGGGGATATATGTGCTGCTTGTGGATTTTTTTGGAAGAGCATTAGCTTTGTTTTTCTTGGAATTTCAGTTGTGTCATTCAGTATAATGACCTGTTTTAATTTATAATACTGCAGCGGGTGGGTGTGTTTACACATATGAACTGAATTTGACAAGGTTGTTCAGCAGTTCAGAACTTTTTAAAACAGCTGCCTGCTGTCACTGAGAACATCTGGATTTGACTACAGTAGCCAGGGCCATAGGGAAAGATTACACCGAAAGACAGTTTCTTTTGCGCGATTTCTCAAAGCCATATCTGTGGGGTAGTGCTTTCCCACCTGTACCAGGTTATGACTTAGAGCAGTTAAGAAAGGAAGCATACTCTGGTTTTATGTTTATGTTAAAAATAATTATTATTGTGTCCTGATCCCTAGGTTAAGGATTCTGGTGGGACTTCATCTGTGGAAAAATCTGTTAAGATTAGAGTTTAAGAGAGAAACTACAATTGAAATGGAGTAGAGTCCTAGCCAGTGTGCTAGGGAAAAGAAAGTTGTGTTCTTGAAATCTTGCAGGGTTTTCTGTTTGTTTGGTTTGCTTTTAGTTTAAACTTGAGGGAATGGTCATTTCATTGTTGAATATCCTTCAGAATGTCAGAGCACCTTTTTGAGAGTGGTGATCATGTAATTTATTTTGACAGTTTGAGTGTGGAAACATTGTGGTTTAGGAGGCGTTTTGTAGCTGCTGTATCACCTGATCTCTCCCCTTCCAACCCTGTTGTTTTGTCTTTACAGAATGCAGTTCCTTCTCTCCACCAACTACAGTGATTCTTCTCATCCTCTTGTGTTTTGAAGCTCTCCTATTTCTTATCTTCACCTCGGTTATGTTTGGGACCCAAGTACACTCCATCTGCACTGATGAAACGGTGGGTCTCACACACTCTCTCCTTTACCCTCTTTTTCTCACCATTTGTAGAAACAGTGAAGGGTCACAGGGTTTTACCTTATTGCATGGGAGTTCATGTATGTGTACCCTTTGAGGAAAGAACCAATGTAATGAACGGAGCAAGCTTATGCTCTCTGAAGGTTACTGTGAGAAGTGGAGTACACCTGCATATTGGCTGGGATGCTGTGTTGACAGCACCTTTGATTAAGGCAGACATTGGTAACTGGGATTACTCTGTGAAGACAATCTGTCCCTATGGGTTTGAGAACCTTTTTCCTTCAATGAAGTGCTTTCACTTTGGTATTGTCTGAAATTCAGCTGTGTCCCCCCTGGTGTCACTACTTACAGCTTTAAGTGCTGGAAAGCTAAGATGAGTAGGTGGAGAAAGGAGACACACACTTCTTTTAGGCTAGAAGATTTCCAGTTTTAGCTGCTTGTTAAACAGTTTTATAATGCTTGCCAGAGGGAAAAAGAAAAGGGAATGGAGTAGGCTTATAGAAATCTGCTGGGTACAGTCTGCTGCAAAGCCACTGTCATCCCCTCTATATGGCCTAATAGAGGTTACATGTTGCAGTCCATTGTAAATCTCTGCATTTGTTCACTTTTGTGAAGATGGAGCTGCTGACTCCTGGGAATATTTCCACACTTATGAATACTGCTGGGCTTCACCAAGCATGCTCAGACATGTGAATTAACTGGAGTGGTCAAAGAGAAGTGATGGTCTTAAAAGAGTGACAACTCTTATTTCCTCCCCTGCCTGTTCTAGTTTTAGTTCCTCTTTGCTTGTTTGCCCAGGGCCAGGCAAAGCTAGAACAGGTATTTTGCTGCTGTTGGAGAGCCATGGCTGGCATTACAGACTGTAAGAGCCCACTGCTCCCGAGTCTTTTTTGCAGTGCTCTTCTTAATGCTTGGCTTCTGCAAGAGGCTCACGTTCATGCCATGGCTTTTCTGTATTCAGAGGAAGGCTTCAACTGTTCTTTCTAGTGGAGAGAACCCCAGGAAGAAGTACAATGTCGTACAGATCCTGCTGAGCTCAAGTGTATTGATAAGTGTGTAAATTAGCAATGCTGACTGTGAAATAGTCGTCTGAATTTCTCAATCTTTGAAACCTGTCAAGAATTTTTAGAAGATGCTTCCTGCAGCCAGGCACTCAAATAAGTCTCTAGATTTTCCCTTTCCCTCAAATTCTGGGAACTCGTGATTATTAAAGAAACAAGGGCGCAATCTAAAATAAGAAATGAAATATGGTGTCCCCCTGTTGGGGAGATTTACCTTTGTGGAACGTCCAATTGATTTGTTAGCACGGAGCTAGCTGTGTCTGACAAGCAATCTGTTTTGAGCAGGGGAATATTTCCAAGTGAAATTCTGCCTGATATGGTCTCTTGCAGTGTTTTAGTTCATATTTTAGAAGACAGGGCTGTGTCTTGCCCTTTCTCACCTTCCTCTTCCAATCACCGGGAGACCTAATTTCTTGTCTTATATATGCTGTACCCCCCAGGATGGTTCTTTTCTTCTTGAAGAGACCCAGAACCCCGGTATTTTTCAGTTGTCTTTAGAGGTGACATTTACCATGGATCAGCACAACTTTTACAGTTGACCCATGTTGTGTTCTGCAGAGCTCCCAGAATCAGTAATTGGAGACACAAAGATGTATTACAATGCATTAATTGATAGCAGGGGAGAGACATGTAGGTCAGGAGCAGCTTACCTTGCAAAGGAGCTGAAGTGAAAGAACAGAGTGATCTGCCTGCTGCTGCAACCCATGGAAGAATAATGCTCTCCAGTGACTGCACATGTTCATTTTACTTCTGTGGCAGCCAGGCATAGCTTTCCTTGAAGACCAAATTCGCTTTAGTGGGTTTTGGACACAATACAGATAATACATTTATTATTTCTTCAAATGACTGACTAGTGAATGTTTCAGCTGATTGCTTGATGGCTTATTTTTGTTCTCCCTCTAACCTTTACTAAACAATGCCAATGATTTCTCTCAAATTGGTATTTAACCCTTTCTGCCTGCTGTGAGCCCATGCATGTTTTAGCAGTGATTCTAATGAAACATGAAGAGGCACCAGGTAGACTCAGCTACACTTGGCCATGGGCACATCCTGAACTTGCTTGGTGAATCTGGGAACATTATAGAGATTATCTTGGGGTTTGTGGTTGGTTTTTTTTGTCTGCAAGCTTGTAATGGTTTCCTCTAAAACTTTTCCATCTAGTTAGCACAATGTTTTCAGCCATTAAAGCACATACTTTTTGTTTGATTTTAGGTGGTGGGGTTTTTTTTTAATTGACAACAGAAGCAATTGGAGTACAGATCTTAAAAGGCTTATGAAATATCTAGGCCTGAGCAACATGAAAGTAATTTTATTTCAAATGAATACTTTCTATCATTTTTTTTAGTATAAAACAATGAGAAGAAAAGGAAATACAGGATAGATGCATTTTTATTTTCTTATTCCAGTCTTTGGATAAGGGGTAAATGAGAGTAGACCTTTCCCCAAATCCAGAACTAAAGGATCTAAGTGCTTGACTGAAAATGTGATATTTCTGTTTTCAGGGAATAGAACAGTTGAAAAAGGAAGAGAGAAGATGGGCTAAAAAAACAAAATGGATGAACATGAAAGCAGTATTTGGCCATCCGTTCTCTATAGCATGGCTTAGTCCATTCGCAACACCAGACCAAGGAAAAGCAGACCCGTACCAGTATGTGGTCTGAGGAATTCTTGACCAGCATTTCCACTAAAATAGAAACATATTACAGCACTACTGTTACAAATTTTCCATGAATGTTCAAACAAAAAAGCAAAATAAACTTTTTTTTTATGTCAATGAAATGGCTGATAATTGCAGAGAAAAAAAAAAA
>WAAB01013392.1:64134-86771 GCA_013389865.1 Piaya cayana | reverse complement strand
AAAAAAAAAAAGCCCTGTATTCCACAGTTTTAGATAATTCTATATCTCTGGCTGAAACTGCTGCTGCTTTTCTTTTTTTCTTTCTTTATCTCTTTCTTTCTTTTTTATCTTGTTAACTTTACTGGCCTTTGTTTCTCTCTGCTTTCTGTATGGCGTAACTAATGTGAAGGGGATCCTCTGTTGTGACCCACCTCTTCTGAGTAGGTTCTCATGCTGTCTCCTGACTGATGAGCTCTGTGGAAGACATATGAGTGCCAACAACCCTACTACACAAACACCTTTGTACTTCCTGAAGGAGCACATTGCTCTTTCATAAGTGAACTTCAATGGGGAAGCACACACTTCACTTATCAAAAGGTGCAAGACGAGAACGCAGCACAGCAAGAGAACCGGTTGACCTGATGGTGGTGGCATGCAGTTAAAGTACTTAAAACAAATGTTGCCAATACCGATTCCCACCCCACCCTCCTTTTTCCTTCCAGCCACAGAACCAATTCCATCTTTCTGGCATTATTTTGTCTGTTCCCTCCCTTGTACGCAGGCAGTTGTTACCCTCTTAGGGTAACTATGGCAGATTTAGAAGAGTCTTTGTTAAACGCCTTACACTTGCAGGAAAGAAAGAAATCTAATTTCCGAGTTTCTAGAATAGCAGAGTCATCTTGTTTGTGTGTTTGTCTTGGTAAATGACTTGTTAGAGTAATGCCTGCTAATCAGTGTTAATGTGAAAAACTGACATGAACGCCCAGATTACTATAAAGACTAATATTGTGGGATATGTAGGTGTACCAGAGTGATTGATTCTATATTAATAGCGTTGCCCTGGTTTAGAGCTTTGTAAATCTTTCCTTGGATTTATGCATACCTGTGTCTGTGTGAAAACACACGCACATATATGTGTAAGTATTTTAAATTGGGAAATATTGAAGGTAAGGAGTATGCATGCTGTTATGAACTGTGTGGTGATGAAAGTGGGAGGGACGGAAGGCATTACAGAAACGGGTAGAGCTAAACCATTCATAACTACAGCTGACATCTTGTGTTTAGGCAGGAATTTTATTATATTTTTGGATCATGACTCCCATGGACTCATCAAAGGATTGCAAACAAAGGAAAAATACAAATCGGCTGTGTCCATGACTTCCAAGGAATCTTTTCTTTCCTTGGTTTAAAATAAAATGGTATTTTCTTTGAAAATGACCTGTTTAGACTGCTTTAAAGCCATGGGGGAAGGGAGGGAAATTGGGGAAGGAGAAATTTAATGGATGTTTCATTTTGGAAGTAATGTGAATGCTGCATCTTTTCAATCTGTCAATGCTTCCATATGGAAAACAAATGCAATAAAACTTTTCCAAAAACTTGTTTGCTCTTCTTATTTTCTTTCTTCACTTTAAATGCTGGGAAAAATCTGTAATGGTTTTCTGAACTTTCACTTCAATACTCAAGCAGGCAGATGTTTCGAAAGGTTAAGTGAGCATTCAACTTTTAGGTTTTAAAAATGAGCTAATCAGCAGTATTCTGATCTGTAAGTAAGTGGTGGGTTTGCATCAGTTCAAAGAGGGTGTCGGTAACTGCTCTGCTGTGTAAACAGGCTGTTTCTGCAATCCTACTTGCTCAGTGTTAGATCATGAGGAGTACGTTGTGGTCTCTGCTGCAGGACTGCATGGAGGGGGCCATGAGCTGCACTTGCGCCTCTGTGGGAAGATTCTGTGAAGATGATGTGGCTTTTGCATATGCATTTCCTTTATGAAGAAAAGTTTAGGAAGAGTTTAGGTTTTGTTTTTATAGTGCTGATACTGCTGATAGTGGAAAGCTGTTGTATGTAAATATGTAGCTCTGATTTTAGTATGCAATGGTGTTTTTCAGAGAATGCTCCTAACTTATTAATTAAGGGTTGTATCTTTGACCAGGATCAATTCAGCCAGCGAAGGATACGCAGGTGATAACTTGAACTGACGGAGAATCCAGCCCTAAAGCTGTTTTGATACAAAATCAAATGTGTTGAGGGAAGAGGCTTTAGTCACCTAGGCAATTAACAAATGAATGCATTTGTCTGTACTGTTTACTGGTTAAAAAATTATTTTGATTATGAATTCCACTGGTGCACATTCTGGTTTTGCTTCATTTTAATTACCCGTATCCACTCTACGTTTTGGAGGAAGATTGATTATGTTCTGGAATTTTGATCATTGTGAAAAAATGTGTAACTACTCAGTTTTTCTTGTTTCTAACAAATGCAAGTTGTTAAATAGCATTATGTAGTACTGATATTGTCAGTCAAACTGCTTTAATTTTAAATGAGGCATCATTGCAGCTTGAAGGAATGTCCATTAGTTCCTGGTGGGTGGGTGGGTGTTAGTAACTGAGGCTCCTCAGTTTTGCTTGCACTGTATGACTTGGTGGTGCAATTTGAATACCAAATATGGGTCAGTATTAATATGAGAAAGGGACACTTGTGAATTTGCTCAAGGAAATAATTTTCTCAGACAAGACTACCTGGTTTCAGGTGCTGGTTTCTGACAGCAACACTTCGTGTGTCTTCCCATAGTGGACCAATTGTTATGGTGCTTGCCTCTTCTGTTCCTTCTTTCCCTTGGGATTTTAAAAGTGTTTTAGAAGAAGTTAATGCATTTCTTCTAGCACGCAAGAGTTGTTCTGCAGATAGCTTCTTGTCTTAATGTCCCTGTTTGCAATGCAGTACTCCTTACTGTAATCTGAGTGTCCAGTATTTTGTATTTATGTATGTAGTTTGTTTTCAATACCTGTTCAAAATTATGTGACTTGGAATAGTGACAGGTGATGCACTTCTTTTAAAAGTGAAATAGCTGCGTGATGGGAATGAGAAACAGCTGTTATTTTGACTTGTAATACAAAAGTATCACTTTCTAAAATAAGGCTTAGAGATTTGGGGTAAATCTATTACAAAATAAAGTTTCATTAAACAGTAATGAAACTTATGTAGCTCTGCATTCTTTCCATCCCCCTTTAAATGCTTTTTAAGGCAAAACCTCACGCCCTACTGCCCATTGGGGCAGGCAGCCAAAATTAGACCATGGTACAATTTTTAAAACTTCTGCTTGTTTTCAATACATGCCCTGCAGGGATTAGTGAGGTCGGCGTGGGAGAGGGAAAGTATGCCTCTGCCTGCTCTGATTAACTGCTCCCTAATCTGGCATTAGTACAACCTCAGCCTGACCTTGCTTATCGCTTTGGGTAGCAGATACTATTCAGAGTGGTTGAATGATAGTCTGAGGGGGGAGGGGACGGTGGGGTTGCTTCCCAGAAGTTTTCAAGATTCGCATTCCCAATTTAGATGGCAGCATAGATTAAACTAGATTACACACATGACTGAGGGAGGAGTTAAAGCTTGGGCTAACAGGGAAGCGTTTCAGTGCTCGGTGTCTGTTTCTCCTACTTGTTTTCCTTCTGTCTAGATTCTCATGTGATAAATGCTGCAGCCACGGTGATGATTTGTTACCAACACATTAGAAACCTTTGCAGGACGCTATGGAGCAGCCAACAAACAAAGGTCTTCCTCTGCTTTAGGCTGCAAAAGCATCTGTCTCCTGTTCGCATGGCCCCAGGGCACTAGAACTGGAGTATCCCAGAGAAGTGTGTGGTGGTGCTAAAATGCTTTGCCAAGGCTCTGCTCTGCCATGCATGAACACTGCCCCTCTCTGGGCTTACATGGCAAGGAGGTGAGGATGGGCAACAGCTGTGGCAGCACCGAGTGCCTTGTCCCAAGGGGCTGGAGGCTGCAAGGTATTTCCCCTGGAACCATCAAACCCATGCACTTACAAGCTTGGGAGTAGAGTGAACAGCCCCATGCCTGTGCTTAGCACTGCCAGATGCCCATCTGTGCTTCAGGGCTTGAATTTCTCCCAAAATTGCAACCCTGAAGTCTTAAGCTTTGGTATTGCATCATTTCTTTTCATGCTGGGTTTCTCCTAAGTCAGCACAAGAAATGTGACAGGAATGAAGCTCACAAAAGCTTTATACGTAATTTGTCTCTTTATGGACTGTTTTCTCCTGGGCTTGCTCAAGCTGACTTAATGTTATTACAAAACCAAGCTGCTGCTGTATTAAAATGTCGTGTTATTTATAAGGCTTACTGCAAGTGCAGCTGTGTTGCCATGTATTCATTTCCCCCCCTGCAAAGTTTTGAAATGTTTTGTGGTTCATTAGGGAAAATGTGCAGAATTAGGATGTGACAAGTGCATTTGTCATCCAGTTCTTCTAAAACTGCTCCTTTAAGTGGTTTTAACTGAATTTCCTCATTTCCTTGAATGTCTTGAAAGTTGGGTCCAATACTCTTGCTTCTCTAACAACAGAGCTTCTACGTGGTCACTTGTATATCATCATGACTCACAGAATGGTTTGGTTGGAAAAGACATTCGAGATCATCGAGTCCTGCTGTCGCTGTCCACTATTAAACTGTATCCCTGAGCACCTCATCTACCCATCTTTTAAATGCCTCCAGGGCTGGTGATTCAACCCCCTCCCAGTGACCCTTTCAGTGAAGAATTTTTTCCTGATGTCTAATCTGAACGTCCCTTGGTACAGCTTGACGCCATTTCTTCTCATCCTATCACTGGTTACTTGGGCAACCAACACCCCCCTTGCTACAACCTCCTTTCAGGGAGCTGTAGACAGTGAGAAGGTCTCCCCTAAGCCTCTTCTGCAGGCTAAGCAACTCCAGTTCCCTCAGATGTTCCTCCTACGACTTGTGCTCCAGACCCTTCAGCAGTTTCATTGCCCTTCTATATAAACATATTGTATGCAGCTGTAGACCAAATTCCCCTCTCACATGATACAGAAGATGGGCACAAAAAAAAAAAGTTGTGCCCCATTTCACATAGCAGTAGCCTTACAGAAAAAAATAATATCAAAACCTCTTAGTTCCTGATTCCTACATGGAGAAGATTACCTGAAAAAATTGCTGCCCAGATCTGAAGGGCTTATTATTTAAATGCAATCACAACGCTGCTTTACTGAAAGTGATGTGCTTGGAAGGAGGATGAATCAGAATACTGACTTACCAAGGCTATGGTTCTGCTTTGAGACTTCCTCTCCCACCCATGCAGATTTCCTCACATCTCAGTGGGTATCCAGCTTGCACTGTGATTTGTCCTTGTCAAGTTGTTAAATGGACATTGTGTTCTTAAATATTTGCTATTACTTTGTAGAGTAAACTTGTTCTCATGTCAGCTCCAACAAGCCTAGATACGGCTGGGGTAAATTCCTGATCAGTGGAAAAAGTTGCAGTACTTTGCCTGTATCTGATCTATTGTAAAACACCCCAAATAAGATGAAATGTTAAGTTGTAACTGTATTTTGTTACCCCTTGGAGGAATTAAAAATCAACAGGAGAAGAAATCCAAGTTTCCAAAGGGGATGGCTTTTTTAGAAGCTATCTCTTTAGCATAAAAATCAAAAGCAACTCATGCTGAAGTCACCAACATTCAGATTGTCAATGAGTTTGGTCTTGGTTTAGGGTTTTGTTGTGAAACTCTCAATAATGCAAGACATCTGTCTTTATTGTTAACTATAACCTGAATGACACCCTGAATATAGACAGGCAGTTTTGCATGTGTTTCAGTAGTTATACCTGCTATAAATGTGAGGTAACCCAAACTCTTCTCTTCTTTCAGGGTATTGAGCGTCTTAAAAATCAGAAGCCAACCTGGGAGAAGATCAGCGGCTGGGAAGGGATGAAGCTGGCATTTGGTGGTGCTTTCTCCTTGGGTTGGTTCAATCCCTTTTCAAACCTGAACTGTGAGAGCCCAGCACCAGCTGAAGCAGCAGGAGCAGCTCCTGCATCCGCAATAATGACCCAAGAAGAAATTGAGCAGTTTCTTGCTCGAGATGTTGCTGTCTCAGTGTTACATGAGTAAGCAAAGCATCCTCCAAGATGTCAAGAGAAGCGTTCAGTTTTTGTTTTTAATAACTGCTTGGGTTGGAGATTTAAGGGGTTGGTTTTTAACATACTTATGGTGCATTGAAAAATTCAGGAGTATTTATCTGGAAGCCAGGTACAGCGGTACAGCACTAGCTGAAGCAATGCAAATCTCCAGAGAAGGCTTTATAAGTGATGAGATTCATAAGCTCCTTTGTGGACCTGCAACAACTACTTTATTGAGTTTTCCTTACATGGCCTTCAAGGAAAGTTTATAATTGTTGGATTGGTCCCAGCTCCCAGGAATGTGCAGTCCTAAGGAGTCTGATTAATCTTTTGTTCTTACAACCTTTTGGAGGACTAAATTATAAGCCCTGCGCAATGGCCAGATTAACCCAGCTATAATGGTTTTCTTGAAAAATGCGTCCTTTTTAGCTCATCCCCTTCGTGCTGCCTCTGGATTATGAAAGCTGCTGGAGCTCAGGTCTTAACAGAGGTGCGATACTTGGGCTACAGACCCAGCAGATGGATGAGCTCAACCTGGGTGTAAATCCTTTGGGCTCTGAAACTGTCTCTGGAGAAAATTTTAACCCTCTATGCTGGTGGGGCTGTCCAAGATTGGTGGCACTTGGCTGAGCCACATAGAGGGCAGCGAGCTGGGTGGTGATGCCAAGCCAGCAGGAGCTTTCACCTGTGGCCAACATAGCCAAGAGCGAGCAAGTATTGGCCAGGTTCTCGAGTTGCCGATTAGGGTGAGCTTTGCCCAGGGACTGTGGTTAGCATGTAGGACATGTGGAGCGGGAACTGTCTGTCCAAACTCTGCAGCCCAGAAAGCAGGCAGCTGGCCTAAACTGGGAACTGGGCATATTTCTGTGGTCAGAAGAAGAGAGAGACATGAACACCCTGCTGATAGAGGTACTATCTCTCTCTATTTGACTCGTCTCTCTTTTTGTGTCATTTTCTTGATAGCCAGAGTTAAATGAGAATTAATATTGCTTCTTAATCTTACTGGGGTTTAACATTGTCCTATTAGTGTTTGCAATTATGCAGGGTTTCCTTACACTAATTGTGCAGCCAGCTCCTGGTGAATATTGCTAAGTACACAGAAACGAACACACATCGCTCAAGGAAGGTGTCGCTGCAGGTGGCAATAGTTGCAGCAAAGTCATGTAGAGGTGTTAGCCACTGCATTCAAACATGCTGCAAACACTTGGCATGCATTAGGTGTCAGTTAGCACAGGTTTAATTTAGACTGGTTTTCAATTTGTGTTTTTTCTGTCTTGTCATCTCCCTTAGCAGCATTGTCAGTAAGATTTTCAGGGTATTAGAGACATGCTCCTGCATTTCCCCCCCCAGTACATGGCTTGACTTCTTCTCCCTCTCCCCTGTAACATGGACCAAAAATAATTGCTTCCTCTCAAAGTAAGAGAAAGGAATTTTGGGGTCGAAACACGGAATTGTGAAAGAGAGACACGAGTTTTTTATAGAACAATACCAAATTGATGAGGTTTTTATAGAAGAAATACCAAATGGAATTTATGCAAGATTTTTTTCCCTCCAGAAGCATCTTAGCAAATATTAATGGTGCGACATTCAGGGATACTGTGGAGGGATAAGATTCTCTCCTGAATTTGTCCTCTGCCACAGCAGTCCCTTTTTCTGGGAACAAATTGAGTGCCATGACTTTTAGGAGCATAGCTTGGTTAAACCTCATGGGGGCATTTCCAAACAGTTGTCTCCTCTGATATCCCCTCTGGTTATCTCCTCATTTTCAATGGAAAATAGATTTAGAAAAAAATAATTAGGACCTGTATATTTATAAAAACATTTCTGGTAAAGGGAAATACCTGCAAATGGGAGGAATTGATGTGTCCTCTCATGTTATTTAGACATGAGGTCTTGAACCTCACTGCTCTGTGCAGCAGCGTGATAATGACAGAAGAAGCTCTCCTGCTCCTGCACCAACCTGTGTTCCTCTCTGTTGGCATCGTGCAGGAAAGGGGCACCCGGGACACACAGAGATCTGTAAGGCATTTCCTGTAGGGAACAACGGCAACATCGAAGGAGGAAAATTAAGAGTCCCATTTTAAGCTGAGGTTTTCTAATTCTGGGTTGCTGCTTGTCCTCTGTGTCCTGTTAATGTCACTGCCTACAGTGCTCTGTCTGCAGAGTGGAAATGGTGCTATGAAGTCCTAGCAGGCAAAACTAGTTGATGGTTGAAAATAGCCTTGAGGCAAGTGCATGGGGACATCAGCTTGGGCAAGATACCCTTGCCCTGCATTGTGGTGATGTTTCTTGGGACACAGATCGCACTTACCTGTCTACAGGTAGGTGTGGATAGAGGCAGCATATTTCCTCCTCCATACTCAAGCCTGGTTCACCTCATCATGAGGACAGTCAACCTTTGTTTCCCACCTCTCATGTTGCTCCTCAGGTGCTGGCATTTCTAAGTATTTTTTTTAACAGCTGAAATGGAAAAGCAGTGTGAAGAGGTGGATGCGAGCCAGAATAGCCATCTCTTCTCCTCCCACAGTGCATTTATGGTTCAAGTGAGAGATAGGACCGTGTCCTACACAGAGCCATAGGCAGCTGGCCCAGCCCCAGCTCTGATACCCCCTAGGATCTGGTGGAGCATATCTTGTTTCTGTCTTAGTGCAGTGTGGCAGCTGTCAGAAATTGCAAAAGCTGGAAAAATCTGTTATATCCATGGCTCTGGCATAAGCCTCCTTCTTTAATCACTACCTGCCAGCTTGAGTCCAAATGTGATTTTCATGAAACTGAAACCACATGCACTGTTCTCCTTCCTTTCCTTCCATGCACTCCTTGCCCCTCATTAAATTGTGCCTTCATCTTCAGGCCATGCTGCTATGGTCCTAGTCGGCTTGCCTGGCCCAGGGGACATGGTCCTCGAGAGCACTAGGCGTGCTGCAGTCCACTGGAGATCCCATTGCTGCTCTTGCATGAAGTGTAAATGGACAGGGTCATTACTGACATGGAAAGTGTTCTTGTACTTCTTATCTGGTGTCTTCTACAGCAGGTTTTCTATGCAATTAAAGAATTTACATCTCTTGAAAAAAAATTATTTTTTTGCTGTTTGTAACTCCTTTTTTATGCCTCTGGTTGCTACTGTACTTATTAAAGAATTAATACTTCATCTGCCAAGAACTTCCTGCTCCTTCCTTCCTCTCAGTTGCCACAGATGGACCCTGCACCTGCTCTGCCTGCAGAGAGGGGCTTACGCTCCCAGCCCTGGGAGGTGTCCTCGCAGAGACCAGATGCTGCCACGAGGCACCGGGGGATGCTGTGGGCAGAGAGGCAGCAGGGGCTGGGGTAGCCCAACAGCCACCTGAGACCTCCAGGTGTTCCTCAAATCTTTGAAGCACAAAAAGGGGTGGCCAAAGCTTTGTTTCCCTTCTCCCTTTATTCATCCTTCCTTTTATAGGCTGGCACATAACCAGGTATAGTCACTATTCGTTTTTTTCTTCTGTTCCACAAACCTAATAATTGAGTATTTGCTTTTTATTTTTCAAAAAAAACCCCAAGCAAGTAAATAAATCCCCATTTCCTCTTTACTTGCAGAAATGCTGGAAGTGTTCAGTTCTGGGCCCCTCACCACAAGAAGGATGTTAAGGCTCTGGAGTGAGTCCACAGAAGAGCAATGAATCTGGTGAAGGGAACGGTTNGGCATGGTTTAGTGATTGATGGGAATGGTTGGACTCGATGATCCAGTGGGTCCTTTCCAACCTAGTGATTCTGTGATTCTAAGCTCCAGTGCCTGACTGCTGCTGGCCACATTGCCGTGATGCTGTGGAGCAAAGCTATCCTTTGCCATGGGTAGGCTTGGGAGGTGCTGGTGTGTGCAGCTCAGTGACAGGGCTGTCTGGGCTCTGTGCACAGCTGTTGTCTCCTTTGATGTGGTTATTGCTGGAATTGCTCCAGATGTATATCACAATCAAGGTACAATGTGTAACGCAGCAGTGTTCAGGGTGGAAGGAGAAGGGTAGAGGTTATACACTTCTAGGGAAGCACTGATAATGGTGCTAGAGATGGTACTTTCAAAAATGCCTGAAAAATCCCACAAAGAAATTGTATAGGAGGAAAGGAAGCTGCACGAAAAATTGTGTTTGGGGACACTGTGCCAGGTTTGCTCTTTTTGTCACATCTTAAAAAAAGGCACATGCCAGTACATTACCCAGCTGGCTGGTTGTTGGGAGAAGGAATTGCTCAGGAAAGATTTGTTTAAACCTTTTTTTTGAGCTACGCAGCAGCTCACAGCAAAGTCCCTGAGTGGCCTGCTATGTAGGACCACAGCCCTTCCAGTCTGGGCAGCCAAACAGCTGCAAAACACCTCCGGAGTTCACAGCCGCTACTGAATGAAGCTGCCCCCTTTGTGAGCTACTGTCGCTGGCCTGAGGAGAGAGTGTTCCTCTCCCATGTAACAAGTGATAGGACAAAAGGAAATGGCCTCAAGTTGTTTCAGTGGAGTTTTAGATTGGATACCAGTTAAAAACTATTTCTGAAAGAGTAGTAAAGCTTTGGTGCAGGCTGCCCAGGGAAGTGGTGGAGTCACCACTCCTGGAGGCATTCAAAAAAATGTGTAGATGTAGCACTTCAGGACATGGTCTAGTAGGCATGGTGGTCTTGTGTTGATGGTTGTACTCGATGATCTTAGAGGTCTTTTCCAACATTAATAATTCTATGATTCTATAACGTTCCCCCACAGGCCCAAAGCCATCCCAACTTGGCAATTCCATACAACCCAATCACACATTCAATTTTAGCAATTTTTATTGAATCACAGTTAACTGCAATCAACACAACTGTACCCTTTAAGTGAGCTTAATTCCCTTAGCTTAATGAGATTTTTGCTCTTTACTTCAAGATTACTATCCAGCAATCAAGGAGGCAAGAAGTACTTGAGACACGCAGGGGTGCTACAGGTTTAGCAAGGCCACCATTTACATCCTGCTGAGGCACTGACCCTACTCGATGATGGTGATGGTTTTCTCCACAGAGATCGTTTTGATCACGTTTGAGATCAGCTTGGCTACTATTTTCTTCTCCCCTAGTCTCGTTGGAGTGCATATTATTTCAGACTTAATGATCTTACCAGGTTGTATATCCCTAAGGAGAAAGAAAAAGCATAGTCTTAGCATGTTACGGTTCTTGCTTGATGCTTTTGGATTGTTTCATTTAAAGATATAGCAACTGCATGTTTCTAGGGTGGGTATTTCCCTCCTCCTGTGACCAATATGCAGTAAGTGGAGCTTGGCTTGGTGGTGCTAGCTGGCGATCCTGGGAACCATCCCCGGACTTACCCATAGCTGAAACACTAAATTAATCTCTGAAAGAAGCAGCTGTGTTCACACTGGCCAGGCAGCACTTGGCATCACACTAGGAGTGTGTGGAGAACCCCTGTCTTGTTCAAATGCCCTGAGCATACTGACCTCTGCATAGGTCTTTCTGCTGCAATGGACTGCACCCAAACATGATACAGTTTCAAACATAGCTTGCAAAGGCTCCTGTTACTCCAAATCCCCTAACCACCTCTTCAAGGTAAAAAAAAAACCAAAAAAATTACAACAAAGCAAAGTCCTGCCAAGCTCATTTCATGCTTGGTTAATCTCCTTACCCCTCATCAAATGCTGCCATCTTAAATAAGCCCAAGCCCTCCACAAGCAGCTTGCATTTGTCCAAGGTCGTATTCAGTTTGTTCTTGAAGATGAAGGCACAGGTGAAATCCTGGTTCAGTTTAGCTGTTTCTGGCATCTGGCAGAGGAGGAAAGACAGAAACAAGCCCAAATACTGGGGATCAGAGAGGTAATAAGGCTACCAGAGCTGCTATAGGTTTGTTCCTCACCACCAGTATGGTTGGTGACAACCCCCTCACATCCTTTTCACCCTCCTGCAGTACCATGTGCTCTGCCCTGCTGGCTGTTTTCCAAGCTCTTCTCTCTGGTTTCTCAATGTTTTTCTTTCAGGAGGCACAGTTATGGGGTGAGAGAAGGGCCCCATACAAACTGTCCTTTTCCACACCCCACCTCCAGCAGCCCCTGCCTGCCCCTTTTAGACGGGGTAATAAAATCTTCATTTCATGGCTGCTTTCAACTTTCAAACAAAGGCTGAATAGCCAAACAAAACACCAAGGAATGAGCATCCTAGGAGGTAGCTGTTTGCAAGATCCCCTTGGGAACACTAGCATCAGCTTGGTGTTACAATCCCTGTCTCGGAGGAGCTGGACTGGTGGTTGCCTCACCTGAACTGTGATGGGTGGATACTCAAATCCCATCACCACCTCCTTGGTGAGCTTGTCATCTGTATCCTGGACCTCAGCAATGGCAATGACTTGGATAAGGAGTTCATCTTCCGCTGAGGCCAGTACCTTCATGTATGCATCAGGCTCGATTTTCAGAGGGATCTGTCTCTCTGCAGGAGAAAAAACACAATTCGGTGCTTCATCACATGCCCATGAATCAGGTAGCAAAGTTGGGGGGTGGGATGAGCTATATTTTGTGAGACCATCCCAGTATTGGCTTGACCTAAGGGGCCCTTGGGAGAAGCCCCAACTGGGTGACTGGTACCCAGTGCATGTAGCCCACGGGAAGGGTGGCTGAGCCCACACGCCATCTCTCTGCCTAGCTGAGCACTCATTTGGGCTTGCACTGAAGCATCTTAGTAGCCTTTATCTCTGGCTGTCCCAGTTCTCACAGGGAGGCAGAGGACTGTGAGGTTGAGTACATCTAAACCTGTGTCCTCAGGGTTTTTTTCCAAGGCACTGCTTGCTATAAAATTAGCATCTTTCCTTTCGCTTCAGATTTTATCTTTAATTGTCTGGACAAACTTCCAGTGGCTTGGAAAAGTCCCAGAGTCAGCAGCATTGGAGCCTGAACATTGCTCCAGACACAAGCCTTCCTGGCTTCTGGGAATCAAAAAAATCACCTGTTCTTATCTCTAAACGTATGTAGCTGCCTTTATGTCCCAGTCTGCTGCATTTTGACAGCCACAGTATGAAATACTGTGCATGAAAACACTCAGCAATCACCAGCAGCAAAGATTTTTTTTTTTTTTTTGTAAGAACGACTCATGCTCGGAATGAGCAAGTGCTATTAATTATTCATCACTTGTTAGTCTCTTCTTTAGCAGTTTTCAGTCATATTGCTGAGGATCAGAAATGCAACCCAGGTTGTGCAAAGTAACATAATACACAGTAAATCACTCTTGGGATCAGCCAGGCAAGCAGTCTTGAGGCTGAAATTTGCTTGGGCAAAGAACGCAGAAAATAACACCCACCAGCATCGCCACCAGCTGTTCATTAGATTGGCAAGCACACGAACAAAAAAACCAAAGGCTGAAATTTCCATCCTGTGAGTGATCTGACCCATATGGACACACTCAAAGCCTGCAGTTGCATCTTTGATGCTTACACAGTGAGGATGGGAGGAAGATGCTTCAGCACACCTGGCTCATACCATGAAAAGGTCTGTCTGCCCACAGTGAGGTATTTCTGTCTCATTGAAGCTGCAACAGGGACAGGGCCTTCACGTTTTGGTTCCTGCTGTGGATCCCACTCTGTTACTGAGACTCTCAAATGCAGTAATGAGAGAGGTAGGTAATAGGCAGGCAATTTCTGCTCTTCGTGCCTTACAGAGCCATGTACTGACCTATAGCTGAGCTGTTACAAACCAGCTCATGTGAAATCCACACTGCCACAGTAAATAGCCTATAGAACACAGTAAGTTTGCTGTGCCTACCAGATTTGCCTTCAAGTTTGACAGTCTCCTTGATACGTCCAAGATTGGCCTCAATTTTCCCAGTATAGCACTGCAGCTGGCAGGAGCTGAGAAGATTGATGGTCCAGCTCCCAGAAGCAGAGGTCTTCACTGTGATGGCCAGTTCAAGGGGACTGCCAGGATACAAAGCTGCTTTATTGCTTATCTCGAGATGGAGGCCAGACTTGGTGATCGCATCCTGCTGGACCACAGGTTTAGAGCCTGCCTCTTCCCTGGGCCCAGCTAAAGCATTGCGTGCACGAGGTACCGGTCGTGGAGGGTTTATGAAGGAGGTAGCTTTCTCCATGGATGATCTTTCCTGTTTGGAACCTGGATGACAAAAATAGATGGGTGATAGTTGTATCTCCATCTTACTCAGAGCCACCTTCCCTTTATTTACGCTTCTGCTACTGAGCAGAAAGGATGTCATGGCATCTCTAGCCTCTGCTCAGGAGATCCTCTTACTTTACACTACCCGAGAACAAATCTTATGAAGGGCAGCTGAGGAAACTGGGGTCATTTGGTCAAGAGCTGATGTGGGACCTTATTGCTCTCTACAACTATCTGAAAGGAGGTTGTAGCAAGGTGGGTGTTGGTCCTTTCTCCCAAGCAACAAGTGACAGGATGGAAGGAAATGGCCTTGAGTTGTGCCAAGAGAGGTTTAGATTGGATATTAGAAAACATTTATTCACTGAAAAGGTTGTCAAGCATTGGCACAAGCTGCCCAGGGAAGTGGTTGAGTAACCATCCCCAGAGGTGTTTAAAACACCTGTAGATGTGGTGCTTAGGGTCATGGTTTAGTGGTGGAGTTGGCTGTGTTATGCTAACAGTTGGACTTGATGATCTTAAAGGTCTTTTCCAACCTTAATGGTCCTATGATTCTAACAGTAGCATTTTGGACTGGAAGACTTTCCTGAAAGGGACACTTTCAGAGCATGACTGCTCTTCAGATTTTCAGCCTAAGATTTTCCTGCTCCTCAATAGGAAGGAAACATCAGATATTGGGGGAAGTCACCTTCAGGGAACTTGTACTCCGCGGTGATGTCTTCTCGTTTGTTCTGCCCCACAGCTTTTGTGCTTATGTTCACACCGATGCTTTTGGTATCTGTGCCAACCTTTGTGTACTTTTTCTTGCCATTCACCTCCTTGACGACCCAGTAGACTTCATCAGCGTTCACTTCTGAATACACAAACCTGCTGTCGAAGGGCAAATACACATCTCCATCTCGGACAGCCTTCACTGGGCATGGACCACACCGGAAAATACCTAGACAGTGCATTCAACACCATTTGCTTTTCCAAATATGAGCAGAGCCTGTGATTTTCCCTTCCACCCTCAGACCCACCCAAGCAAGAATCTGTGGCCGTGGTAGTTGACTCTTAGTATAACAGTAAATGTTCCTCCAACTCAGTGATGAACTCTAAAAGACCCGATTTATCCCATAGCTATTTAGGCTTTTTTTTAATAGATGGCCAAGTTCTGGTAAGAGGTTTTAAGTGTTTTGCCTCACCTAAATGATTTTAAGACTTGAAAGTCATGGCTCAGTGATGGAGTCAGCCTAGTCCAGCCACCTGTGTTTGAGCTCCTGCCAATACTACACTTTCTGCATAGCCTTGAGGATTAATTTTTTCTTTCCCATCTCCAAACTCCCTGCATCTGTGCAGGGAGGGTAGTCACTAATTTTGGCAGTCACTCCTCTCACCAAGGAATGGACTTGTGACTTTCTGAGGACAACTCTATGGAAAGCATCTTTACTGGGGAAAGCTGTGTCATGTTTTAGTATGTACTGCTTTGAGCCCTCAACTTCACCAGAGAAATCAGAGATTAGTCGAAAGATAAATTATCTCTGATTTCCATTTGTGTGCTCTGACCTCTGAAATGTCATTTATGTCCCCATAGCATCCTACAAGGTTGATTTTCTGCCTGCCAAGAAATGCTGTTGCTCCCATGCCAGGCTGAGACAGCAGGAGTAAGACCTCCAGCTTTAGGATGTCACTGCCCAAGTGCATGAAGATGTGCATGGGGAGCATGTACTTTGCTGACTGGGGGCCATGGTTTTCATAGTAAATGCCCCTATCCCCATTTGGACCTGCAGAAGAGCCTTCCTAGGCAAATTCTACCTTCACTTTGCTCTTGAGGGGTTGAATCAATTGCCTGCCAGCCATCAAAACCTGCTGGTAGGTCTGTCCGCTTCATCCAGACATCATTCCACACATGGAAGTTCCTACATGCATTGGGATTGGAAAGAAAATGAGTGAGTTGTTACAGCCAGAGGAGTCATAATCTCCTTTCTTAATCCTTAAGTAGGGCAGGTTTAATGGGGATTTGCATGTAACCCTGTGAAATCCCACACTTTCCCTCCCTCCTGGGTAGCAAACCTGAAGCAGTAGGGAAAGGCTTCTGGGGCTGGGGAACATGGTACTGAGGAATGGGGTGGAGGGGTATGAAGCATTAGCCCATTTTGACAGTACCAGACAGAGTCAAAGGACATCGAGGTCAGAGGTTCTCCGGATGCATTCAGGTAAATGTCAACTGTCAGATTGTTATTCGTGTCATGCGCTGAGTTGAAGTTAGTCACGCAGCGGGATGGGATCCCCAAGCAGCGCATGACTGTGGCACAGACAGACAAAACACAGGGTCACAAATTCACTCAGGCTGGTGGGAGCTTCTAAGGATCATCTCATTCGACCCCTCTGTCCACCCAGGGTCCTTCAGAACAGGTACCCAAGACTGTGTCCAGACAGCTTTTGAACATCCACAAGGATGGAGATTCCACCATTTCCCTGGGCAACCTGTACCAGTGCTCCATCACCCTCACAGTGAAAAAAGCTTTTCTCCCAGTTCAGATGGAACATTGGATGTTCCAGGTTGTGCCCATCACCTCTGGTCCTGACACTGGGCACCACTGAGAACAACCTGGCTTTGCTTGTTCCACTCCCTCCTTTTGGATATTTATACACATTGATAGGATCCCTCATGCCATCTCATTTCCAGGCTGAGCAGTACCAGCTTCCTCAGTCTCTCCTTACATGCCAGACCCCGCCACCTCTGACTCTCAGACTCATGACAATTTGTCCTACTGGCACAGTAATTTAGGGTATCAGAGAAGCAAGACAGTTCACTGTTTACCTGTGGTGAGGACTCCTGCGAAGACCCAACATTGACCATAAAGGACAGGCTGCTTTGTTTTGTAATACTCCTGCAAAATTAAGACACTCCCGAGCCAATCTGTAGGAGAGGTCCCATTGCTGTAGTTCCCTGACCAGTTCCCCAGCAGGACACCACTGTCATCATTGGCATTAACCTGCAACCATACACACATGCAAAGGAGAAAAATACAGAGTTGAGGCTGAATGAAGCTTAAACTCTGGGGTCTCTGCCAACCCTGAGGCTCCCTAGGTGATCCACAGCCCTGTGATACCCAGGGAGGTCACTGGTGCTGGTTGGAAACCCTCCACCTGGATACCTAGGATACCTGGATACCTGCTCAGGGCAGACATAATGCACTTTTCGTCTTATATCCTAAACCACAGACCTCCCAGAAGTATCTCCCTTGTGTTGGGCCTGCCAACCCAGCTGGTGGGGAAGGAAAACCGCCAAGGTACATGCAAGCTTTGGAGATGGAGAAATACTGTATTTTGCTTGCCTCTTCTTCCCACCCAAAATGCCTCATGGTTTCCCAAAGCAACCCATTTCAGATGCATCACGAAATTGTGTTCCATGCCCCAGGGAAAGGAGAACAAGTAAAAAAGAGGACGGAAAGCTGGAGGTGCAAAGCTTCTCATAGAGAGCCGTACCAAAGCAGACATGGCTCTAGTCACAGGCACAGGATCTCTTCTTTCACTCAGCTTGATTTTACTTTTGTCCAGCAGGTACATGCAGGTATCCAAAATGGAATCCTCAAACTGTTTTGAAGAGAAAGTTGAGAGTTGTTTTTACACAATTCTAAAGCAGAATTAGCCCGAGCACTACACAGCCGCCTATCTAAGTACTTGGAAGAAACAGTCTGAGTAGTCCTAACTTCTAAACTTCCTTTATGATATTGAATTTTCAAGCTTAGGGGGTGGCCCAAAGATGTTCTCTTCAAAGAGGGGCTTAAACAAAACCCCATCTTGGAAGAAAAAAGCTTGTTTCATATGTCTTGCAAACACAGTTGGAAACAGCAATATTTACTTATGTGATATTCCCAAGTCACATACGTCATCTCCCTGCAACCCTGCAAATTACTCATAAGAGTAATGAAAATGTAAGTGCACTACAGTTATTCAGTCTATTGACACAGCTACACAATTAATCCAGTGTAGGGGGTGGGGGGCACATAAATGCATATTATTACAGTAAAAGTTTCCTAATTATTATAGCAATTACTCATTAAGGTTCTTTAGGTCCAATTCACAGAGATGTCAAACGTTTGATCCAATGAAACCTGGCAGAATATCATATCAGTTCTCATTGGTTAATGGCAGAATAAATATTAGGACAGGAACAGTCCCTGTGGAATAACACCCTTTAGCCTTTTCATGGAAAAGGCATCATCACATCATCATGAGCTCTTTTTCTGGGTTGTCTATATCTTGTAGCTTGAAATCACAGACTTCTAAAACAAAATGAAAAATTAAAAAAAAAAATGTTCAAAAAAAAACAGGTTCCAGCATTTCTTAGTGAGGAAGTTTGTCTGGCTAGGGTGCAGGATGCTCTATATGGGTGCCTGTGTGCTTTCTACAGAGTGCAAATAAACCTGCTCTGGCATCCACCTCTTATCTCCAGCCTGAATGAGTTTGTCATTCCACTCCACTGGAGTTATCTCAGAGGCAGAATGAAGGAACACCCTTCCTGAGAGTGCAGGCTGATTCTGTCCTGCACCCAGCTCTTGACCATGCAGTCGGTGAAGGCACCACTGGAACAATGACAACCTCAGCCAGTGCTTTTCCCCCATATTTTCCCAATCACAATGCAACAGGTAGAACATCGGACCTTTTTTCCCTCTCTCCACAGCTCCCAAGCTGGTTTACCAATGGCTGCTGTGTTGCATGAGAGGGGGGAAGACTCCTTACAGGAATCTTTTCAGCCAGAAATGTTCTATGTCCAATTTTCATGTTCCTTGCCAGAGGTCTCATGATCTGCTTATAAACATGCCATTAAAGCCTTTTCTTAAGCTGTGGCTGGGGAAAACACTTAAGGATGGAGATTATTCTAATGAGGTGAGCTCTGCCAGTGAAGCTGGCAGGATCATTCAAGTGCTTTGAGCTACCCACAGGTTAAGCTGTTTATAGGTCTAAGTCATTGAAATGAATGTCTAAGGCAGAAAGAACAAACAAGGGTAATAACACCAAGAAGACAGCTGTATTTTACCTGTCCGAAATTCCAGGGTTTACCATATATGCTGTGTGCTGACCCAACGTAGATGTAGCCTGTATCATTGAGCACGTACTCCTTTCTCTGCTCCTCATTGGCCAGGAACACAACATCATCTGGAATGAAAAAAATCTCTCAGGTGCAAGGTTGCACTCGCACTATGCAAAATGTTTCTTTGAAATCTAAACTGGGGGACCTGGTGCTCTGTAATGTTCACACCAAATGATGACTATGCAGCACTCACTGTTTTTCTTATAGAGAATTTCCAATAAGACTACTCCTTATTTTACCCCTGTAGGAGTATTGCTATATGACCATTGCTTTATCTTAGCAAAAGGCTTCCTTCTGAACATTTTAGTGGACTAGGAAGACAGCAAGGAGAACAAGGGGACTGCTACCAATCAACAATGCATGAGTTTTATCTGTTTGGTTTTTTTCCTGGTTTCTAAGCCAACCCAGCCCTCTCAACTAACATTTGTGCTGACCCAGGTTAACAGAGAGGGGTAAGACAGAAGTGATAACAGGGGTGACAGAGGGATGATCCTTAACCTGGCACTGGGGACTCCCTAGTGAGGAGCTGGCTCATTGCTATTGCCCAGTTTCCGTTGCCTCTGAGAGGGTGCTACTTGTGGTGTTTAAAGGAGAAAAAGCAATGTGTGTGGCAAAGAGAGGAGGTAAAATGTGAGGAGCAGCTCTACCACAGACAATCCCTGGCAGCAGTATTTATCACCCTCCAGTTGCAGGACCACTCACCTTTGCACCAAGGATTGAACAAAAGGTAGATAGCATTGTTTGGGGGCTGGTAAATGTTAGTCCCGGTCTTCACGTTCAGGGTGTATTTTCCCACTGGGGCCCCAGGGGAGCTGGTGACAGACAGCACGCACTGGGGAAGCAACAAGGAGAGATGGTGTGACAGACCCTCGGCCACAGGCACTGCACAAGTACTGAAGGTGGTGGCCACAGGGATGCATGTGGAAGAGAGGTGGGGCACATCCTGCTTGTGCCGTGGGGGGAGCAATGAATCAATCACAGCAAGGCTGCTGCCCGTTTGGAATTCCAAGGCTAAGGGAAAGCGGGACAAGGGTGTGAGCATTTGCTCTATTGATCCAAATGGTCTCGGTGTTGATACCCTCCACCATTGCCCTGCTTGGGAACATGGTCCACGAACTCTACCTCTTTGCCATTGATCTTGATGACGGAGATAAGCCACCCATTAGCATCTTGCTCCTTCTTCGGGTTCAGTGACATCAGCGTCCCCCTGTTTTTCATTGGCTTTTCACCTGGAAACAAATCCAAAACAAGATGCAGGAGGGCTGCACAGATCTGCAACCACTGTGCAGTGCCAGGGATCAGCAACAGGCAGTCAGAAACTGCCAGGGCTCTCCCACATTGCCTGAAGGCCATGAAGGGAGGACCAACTTACCGATGCCGAAACGCAGTGACAGCTTGTCAGAAGATTTCAGCTCCCTGCTCAAGGTGACCTGCATCTGAAAGGCCTGCCCACGCCGCACCACCAGGTTCTCAATGTTGTACGCATCTGTGTGGTGCAGGAGGGAGTTCTTGCTCTTGAAAAAGTCAATCCCAGTGACCTTCAGATCAGTACCTGGAAAGCATTTAGCAGCGGGGGAGAGCGAACAAAGAAAATTAGGTTGATGGTAAGTGGCGCAGTGAAGACAGTTTTCTTCTCAGTGGAGCCCCATTAGTCTTTAAAACACCAAATGTCCAGTGCTCTAGCACAAGGAATCACATCAAGGACCATCAGAGCTAAAGGATGGACAAGGCGCTGATGTGCAATGTTTAGTATTTGATAGGAATGGTTGGACTCAATGATCTGGTGGGTCTTTTCCAATCTGGTGATTCTATGATAAGTTTATATATGTGTATATATACACATATGATACTATGCAGATATATACACACATGATACTATGCTATACTATATTATATTTAATATATAAAAATATAGTATTGTATAATATAATATATGCAACATAACATAACATAATGTAACATAACAACATAATTACTTAGCATATGTATATAGAGATATATAGTTCTGTTGCTGGAATGGGTCACAGAAGCTGCTGGTGGTGAGCTTGCTGCAGCAATTCATCATGAGCAGGGACAAATGCCTGCCTTGCCCTCCGACTATTTGGCCACAGGTGTCTGTGGCATGCCTCTGCCTCTGTCCCTCCCAGCCCATGGAATCTAAGGGATGTTTGACCTCTGGGGTGGCCCTGATTGAGTGGGGAATGGGCAGCTTGAGGGAGGCAGCAGGAGTAAGAGGTGTAGCCTGAAGATTTCTGCCCCCTGCCAGCAGCCAGACATCCAAACGGCACCCCAGCATCTCCATGCATGGGCATCTTGCATTACCACACACTTTTGGGGCTGCTTTATCAGCAGCCAAAAGACTGCAAATGGGATCTCATTGGTTTGGAAATCCACATCTGCTGGACCTCTGCCTGCATTTGGATGCTGCCAGTTGGCCGAGGGCCAGCAGCTAGGAGTCAACTCCACAGCTTGCCATGGGCCAGGAAGAAGGCATGACTGCAAGTTTTGTTGCAATACTTAAAGTCTTGCTTCTGCAAAAGTCTTGCTTCCTCCTTAAAAGTGGAGTGGGGACAGTACACCCACATCCCATACTCACAGCTGCTTCAGGGCCACTCTGTTTCCCTAAGCGTTTCGCATGGGATGCCACTGAAGGTCCTGACCATTGCAGCTTGCCTGTGGGCACCACCCATGGTCCTGCCATGGCTCTGAGCCCTCTTCTTCTTGCCCTCATCTGCTCAGCTGCTTTGAGGTTGGCACCTCATCAAAACCAAGGCTGTGACAGCAACTCCTCTTTGCTGTATGACTGTGCCCTGCCAAGCACATGGTGCCTCAGCTGGAGTATTACAGATTTTTCTTTGTTTCTGCAGGTATTAACAGGAGTAGCAGTAGCAGTAATAGTAATAAGGAGAGGTGAAGAAAGCATTACTTGCCAAGGTGTGTTCAGAAGTGATGCTCTCAAGCAGTTCCCAGCTTGCACAGCACAGCTTAATAGTTAAACCTCACTGTTTATCTCAGGACATTTCCCTCTGGTCAAAGACTTGCCTTATATTAGCATTGAATACATCCTTCATGATTATCAAATATTAATTAACAGTCGCTTTAATTACAAAACATAGCACACAGAACCTGTAAGTGAGCCAAATACATTGAAACTGGTCTCCCCTTTACTGCTGAGATCCCCAGTGTCACTGAGATGTCGTGAACCTGGGGAATGTGACTCTTCAGGACTCTGAGGATGACTCTGTGTTTTACCCTCAAAAATTACTCTGTGTCCTGCTTCACACCAACCGGTGCTTTTGCCTCTTGACTTCAGTACAGCTTTGGACTCCAACACGAGACCCAGCCAGGTGCCTTACTCTCATTCATTCCTAACGCAAGAGCCAATTTTCACAGAATCACAGAATCACCGGGTTGGAAGAGACCCATCGGATCATCGAGTCCAACCATTCCCAACAAACACTAAACCATGTCCCTCAGGACCTCATCTACTCGTGCCTTAAACACCCCCAGGGAAGGCAAATCAACCACCTCCCTGGGCAGCATATTCCAATGCCTAATGACCCTTTCC
>WAAB01013392.1:35346-63072 GCA_013389865.1 Piaya cayana | reverse complement strand
TCAGCCTTCTCATCATCCCCTGTCACTGTTGTTCCCTCTGTGTCCAAAAGGGACTGTATGGTCTCCCTAGTTCTCCTTTTTTTATTTATATGTTTATAGAAAGATTTCTTATTATCCTTCACGGTCTTTGCCAACCTGAATTCTAGTTGAGCCTTAGCCCCTCTGATTTTTTCCCTACACGATCTCACTTCCCTCCTATAGTCCACCCAAGAGGCCTGCCCCCCATTTTGAAGCATGTAGCATTTAAAATAACCATATTCTGAGCCTCTCTCCCCTTCTGCAAGTCCACATGGGAGCAGGGCTGGGAAAGGATGTGGGGATCCAAAAAGCACAACCTGGCACCATGCTTGAGTAAAAACTGAAGCCCTTGAGCAAAGAGAAAGCCCTTACCTTTCAATAGAGATAGGGATTTGGGGGATGCTGCATCAGGCCTCGGCAGTCTGCCTGGGTGTGACAGGGAAAGCCAGAGCATGCCAGAACATGGCCAAGCTGTATTTCTTTTGAAGTGTCTAACCTGTCTTGTA
Source organism: Piaya cayana (assembly GCA_013389865.1). Lineage (NCBI taxonomy): Eukaryota > Metazoa > Chordata > Aves > Cuculiformes > Coccyzidae > Piaya > Piaya cayana. The sequence continues at coordinate 62,548 of WAAB01013392.1, read as the reverse complement.
ACTGCTCATTAAATAGCCTTAAAGGATAAATTCCGTGTAAACAGGAGGGAGTAACAATACCTCAAAAGCACTTGCCTTGTGACTGGTTCAGACAAAGATATGGGAGAGTGAAGAAACTTAAAACTACTTATGGTAACTTAGACATTAGTAAGTTCAAAGGCATAATGGTTTGAAGTGATCAGTTCACAAAATGTCTTGACAGATTCACACGGTATCGGGCAACCGTGCTAACTTGAGTATCAACAACAGCCACCTCTCACAATGAAGAGGCTGAAGTCTATTGGTAACTGCAGAGGCATGAGAGATGCCTTAGGCAGGGCTGGCATCAGTGGCAGGCTTCCTACTGTGACCTATGCCAGGCAGTGACCGCAGCCTTGAGTAAACTGAACTGATGCCCATGGATCCCCACCAGATTATTGCCCTTGTGTATTTCTTCTTAGCAACTATATGAACCATATTTATCTTAATTACATAACAATTACCAGTGGCACACCAAAAAGATTTAAAATTGACCATCGCTTTTCATTAACTGATTTCATTTTTGAGTGCTTTTTGTTTGCTTGCTGCTTGCCAGATGCCAGCCTTGGGCAGATGTTTTGCTCGCTGAGGTGTGTGAGTGTGTGTATATGTCAAAAGAATTCGGCTCCCTTCAGAAGAACAAGGGGAAGTGCATGTTCCTCAGCATTAGCAAATCTCCAGCCACCAAAGCTGTTCAACTTTGTTTCTTACAGAAACCCTGATTCAGGGCTGATAAGCTACTAGAAAACAGTCCTGGTGAAGGGAGAGGGCTTTGGAGGGGTGTGGGAGTGATTACATCGGATGGCTGTGGAACAGGGCCCTGGGGAATTCTTCTTTCCAGCATCTCCTAATTCCTTCCTTGTTTCTGGAAATGGCTGATTTTGAGGATGCACAGAGAAAAAACACAGAAAGCAGATGCCTTGGAACACACACTGACAGTGCAAAGCATTGTGCCAAAGACCGATCCCCATGCAGTGCTGCCCATCAACCTCCCTGCATTTCATCCTGTGCAAACACACTTGTGATACCCTGTGATCTGGTTGGCACGGTGTGGTGTGCTGTCCCGTGCCAAGAAACGCCACAGAGCAAGCTGGTGACGCACACACTGCCATGTGCAAGGGGGCTTGGCTGCAGCTGCCCTCCCGTGCAGCTCTTTGCTTCCTGCTCTGCCTCCTGCCCCATACCTGGCTGCCTGCAGGCAACTTGCTTTGCTAGCATGGGAATTAATAACTTCCAGCAAAGTCAAGTGTGCCAAGAATGAGTCTGCTCACATGATGGAGGCTGGAGGTGCAAGAGGCAGTCCTGGTTGTGCTCATTCCTTGGGGCAGACCAGAAGCAAACCCAAATTCCATCAGGGAACTTTTTTCCATTTTTAAAAGACATTTCAAGACCATATTTGTATTTTTGTCTTCTAGTGCTGTGATTTATCATTTCTAGAACTCCTTCCTATGCCAACCCACTTGCTCCACTGCTTACCTTCCTGGGAAGATGTTCAGAGCTTTGAAAAGCACAGAGATCACCCTGAACATGAAAGGGAACATGGGGGCTATGCACTGGGAAAGATCTAGGGCCTTTTTACTATGAGGATGAGGTGATGGGGTTTTAAAAAACATCTTAATACAGAGAATAGTGTTTATAGCATGCCTGGCTCCAGTAGAAACAAGAACTGCTCAGGACAGAAGGGAAGTGGGATGGAAGTGCAGTTTTGCAAGAGAGCAAAATTTGAACACCTGCATTTTACTCCTCATCCTTGTCCAGCCTCCAGCAAACACTCTCTCACATCGCAGAGATGTGAGATCACATCCCAAAGATGAAGTTTCCTAGAAGATTTCAGCTCATCAACATCTGGAATATGGAGGCATGAAATAGAGGGTCTCAAAGCACTGTCAGGGCACTCTTCCCCTGCTGATGGCTGTGGAGACCTGCTCCCAGCTCCACTGCAGGCATCACCCAGTACAGCTGCTCAGCTATGCCCCAGATCCCAGGGATTTTGGGCATCCTGATGTTGGGCTGGCCCCAGGAGCACAGACAGCTGTCCTGGTTCAGCAGCTGATATAGGAATGATTCAGAAATCTTTCTAGGTAGATATATGATCTTCTAACAAAAGAGCAGGCAACACAGCAATGTGTTGCAGCACGAGTCCAAATAAATCCCTTTTTCAGTTATTTTGAAACTTCTGTCAGATATGATCAGTCATTGCTAAGGAGCAATAATCTACATGATTAAGTAGCTTGAAAGAAAGAAAATCCTTCCGCCTTTAAGCATAATAAGTTTAGAAAAACTGCACTTCTTTCCCATTATCTTCAATAAAGCTAGATGTCTACAGGTTGATGAGAAGTGGGTTTCATTTTTCAGTTGTTTTATCAATCCATGAAAACCAGAATTTGCACAACCAGAGCAAACCTATCCCCTGTGAACAGTGGTGGCACTGAAGCACCTTTCCCCTAGCATATCACCCATAGCAATCAGAGGGGTGAGAAACCCCCATCACTAGTGAAGCTGCCAACCTTCCCGCAGGAGACCTGCCAAACTGTGAATCTAGCAGAGGCTATTGTACTGAATTTTAAAAACTCACCACTCATGGTTCTTGTTGGTATCTTGGTCCGAAGTGCCTGCGGTGCCAGCAGCTTCTGAGCTCCTGAGTAGCCTCTGCCAGTTGCTTCTGAGCGTGGAGAAGGAAGCCCTTTTTATCAGGGCTCGCTCTGAGGTGTCAGCAGGTCCATTGCCAAGGGGTGGTGTTTAGAGAAAGGAAGTTGCTGCAGTTAAAAAAAAATGACTACAACTCCCTTTGCACATATTCAGGCAGTGAAAAACAGTGAAACTTAAATCCCAGCTCGTATGGAAGATGGATTTGCATAATCATATGACAAGTGTACAGACCATTTGCTGATAAACAATAAAATCATAGGCTAGATGAGTAACAAGAATGCACCTATGCCCTAACTTCCAGGTCACCAGGACTGCAACTCAAGGGCTAACTATACAAGGCAACCCACAAACATTTGATCCTTTAGAAAACAGAATTTCCCAAGAGGACCAGCCTAAGTTTCTTTGAAGTTAATGGTATTTCTGTCATCATGTTTGTGATAGATGCACTTGGAGCTGTGGACTAAAATCCAGAGTTTACATGAGTGGGCTGGAAAGCCCAAGGATCTTGACATTAGCTCCCTACCTGCAGGATCAGGCAGATGCCAGGGGAGGCAGCCCAGTGGGAGCATGATGTGGGAAATGAGAGAGACAGGCCATGGACAGGAGGACCAAGAAATGTGGTGGATTAGGAACTGTTTGCCAGCTGCTTTTTGTGACAGGTTGTACCAAAGGTCTCTGCCCAGGAGGTGGCTGGACTTCATGCGCTCCACTGTCACCCCGGTCCTCAGGGTGACCAAGATGGAGACATGAGTTTACTCCACAGAGGGGAGAGCTGGTAACACACAGGCCAACAGAGTCATGGGGACAGTGACCAGAAAGAGATACAAACACATCCCCAAATACCCAAAAGTGAAGAGGCAACTCAGTCACGGGAGCAATGTAAGCACCCCAAATGCCTCCCTTCATGGCAGCAGCCCAGGGTCCTACCATCAAGGTAGGATTCAGTCTGCAAGGCTGGCACATCTAATAGAGGATCTCCCTAAACAAGATCTCCCTATAGAAGCTTTCAAAGGCATCAACTTTTCTCCATCAATTCAGGTAGCTAGTTATTTACTTTTGGAGGACTGCTTAGTTCAAGCTAGGTGCTGAATTAGCAGATCCCACCCTTTGGGCATGTCACTGCTTGCTGTCAGGTGCATGTTGGGTGTCCTTACTTGAAAGCGTGACTATTGCATCCCAGGGCACTGATGGTTCAGCACACATCTATTATCTCACAAGACATCTGTATGACCATCTGAACTGCCAATGTTATTAGCAGATGGAGCATCACTCCCCATTCAGCACCAGAAAATATGCTGGCTAGTATGTATTTCACCACTGAAAAAAACCCACTACAACCCCAATTTACCTTTTGGCATTGCTTTTACTCTGTGTTTCTTTCCTCCCTGAAGATAAAAGACATTCTTCTTTAGAACTAGTATGGGATGAAGTAAAGTATAAGTGGAATGTCAGTACAATAACATAACCAATAACATGCAAACTGAATGTTTATGGTGTATATTACTGTTTTCCTCTTAACTGCAGCACCAGAGTAATCCACTTCATCTGTGCTACTGAGAATAGCTTTCTAGTTCATTCTCAATTTATACCATTCTACACTTGGTTGAAGGCAGTTTAAATTGTGTTGACAATTAGTCCTGCAGCAAAAATGACAGATTTTGTACACAGGAACACTTTGCTCCTGAAAAAAATGTTATGTAGGTGCATGCTGGAGTAGGCAGGGTATGTATTCACCAGAGACAGTCACATTTCCAGTCTTATAGGGTTTTGCAAAAGGCTGATTTCAACAGCATGCATGTTCTGACCTTCACTTTGAACCTCAGAGTTCAAGGAAAGAGTTGCAGAAGTTAGATGGGTGTGGGTTCTGCCCTGCCATGAACCTGCTTCATTCTGGAAGGTGGTTGGCCTTTATCTACAAAATTTTTGGTATACTCTAGCAGACAGTATTTAGGTTTCAGTTCTCCTTTCACTTTGTGCCTCAATGGTCTTGCCTGCTCCCATTATCTTTTTCTATGCACTAGCATATAGTATCTCAATTGAACGGCACTAAACTTGGCACACGGTACAACGTTTGAACGTGAGCTTCCTCCCCTGGCTCATACAAGCTTGCCCTGCAACAAAAGGCTGCTGAACCATAATACCTACGAGACAGCTGTTGGCAAGGTCTGAGAAAGGGATTTCAACTTAAACTGTGAGAATGTTTTTAAAAGACATGGCTTCAGCTTGTTTCATGTTGTCAGTAGGTGATCTCTGTCCTCCCTACAGGCAAATCTCCTTTTGGTTTTGCTGGCCAGAGTGGCCAGAGGGGCTGGCTGTGGTTCAGCAGCGTGGCTTTTTTTAACTTCTCCTTGTTGAAGCTATGAAAATTACCATCCCTCGAATTTTTTTCACAAATATTTGCAACACTTAATCACTTCAGTCTGTCTCATAAAAGTATACTCTTCCAGTTAACAGAAGCAGGAGATTATATCTTTTTTTACAGGCAATATCTAGCTAATAACGTTAGCGACTCACAGCCCAGCTTGCAAAATCAGACACCAGAGGCTATTGGCCTTATCTGCATCTATGGACTGCATGGTAAGTCACCTTATTAGCTGGCATAAGAAGGTAATAAAATGCAAACAAATAAAATCAGAATTCCCCTGTGGCTGCTCCCCTATTTACAAGCTTGCCCTTTGTCTCAGGTTTTGTTTGCTTTGCATATAAAAAATTACAGTAACAAGTCAGAGTTCCAGAAGATGACCACAGATACCAATGCCAAGCAGGAAGGCAACCCAATCCTTAGCTTTACCGTTCCATTCTTTTGTGACTATATGTCTAGTTACGGAGAAGTTGCTGACCTACATTTTTTTATAGCCATATAAGGCTTCGTATTGTTTCTGGTTTGTCTTTTTTTTAAAATATGTCCAGTCAGAAAAGACTCAAAATAAAACACAGATCAAACTCACTGCAGGTTTTCTTTTTGGTGCTCTGTAAATATGAGCTAATCCTTCCAGTTAACCTGCAAAGTTGCTATGAGATGCCATGGGGTGAGTGGTGCATCTACCAAGGTGCACACACACACAACCCACATCTGGGCACCATGGGGCCCCACGGCAAGAAGGTCACTGACCACAGCAGGACTGTTCCTACATGTACCATCTAGTATGTGTTGAGTCCCTCCTGAATCACAGCCTCGGAAATGATAAGTAAGGTGAAGTCTTGTGAGGTTAAAAAGAAAAAACCAAAACCAGACAGAGAATAGACGAAGGGTTGGTCTCTCCCTTTTGACTTGGACTTTATTATTTGAGGAGCTACAGTGGTCCACCCCTCACCATTTCTTTACACTTGTATCTTAGTCATTAAGAATTTCCTACTAGTGACGTGCATCTTATCCACATCATGACCCTGACATGCTGTGTTGCTTTTACTCTGAAAGGAGCATTGATCCAATTACTTCTCATCCACGTACATCAACCATGGGCTACGACAGTGGCTGTCAGCAATGCCCTGAGGGCATCCCGTGTTCCCAGCTGACAGATTCTCTTCTGGTCTTACATGAGCCAACTTGTGGCAGGCAATTGGATGTCAGCAGTTGATGCAACATGGCCAAGCCCAGATCTTGACTAATTCCAAGTCGGCTGGCACAAGCTACTTGGTAATACCAGACAAATACCAGAGAAGTGATTGACGCCAATAAAATTATTATAGAAATCCAGTTGTTTCCTTTTCACTAAACCCTGAAAGAGGATTTTGGACCTAAAGTTAAGGATGTAGGTGACTATCTTTGGGCATTTACCTCTAGAAGGAAAGAAAACCGCATTGCTCTGTGCCAAATCCAATACCATCCTGGGATTGTGTTCCTGAAGAAGGCAAAGACAAAGTTAAAACAGATGCCACAACTACACATATACCAGATGCAGGCTTTTTGCCTTGTAACCCCTAATTAGGTAAAACACTCTTATCTAGCACTTTCCCTGCCCTGAAAAAGAAGTCCTGTAATCATCACAGGAAACTGAGGTTTTAGGCCAGGCTATCTTTGAAAAAAAACAGCTGCTTTAACAGCAAGCCAAAACACTAGAATGTAAAAATGTCTTTTCTGGTTATTTTTCAAGATGCCTTTCTCCTTCTCTGGCTGATATGCAAGAAGCAAAATTGCAAAATCAATCTAGATATTGGGAGCAACAAAGGCTGAACTTGGGATTTCAGTCCTATGACTGCTTGACCTTCAACTCTGGTACAACTGTTGCACTGGAAACACCAAAATAAGCATGCTCCTGTTCTGAGGAGATTAGGGTATGTATGGGGCTAAAATGACTCAATATGAGGTACTTCTGCTTCTCAGCATTTTGTGCAAGAAGCGACGAAAAAAGATCTCCATTGTGTTACTTCTTCCAGGCAGCAGCTTTTATTAATAATAGAACTGCCTCCTTTTTGAACCCAAGAAACTCGTCAGCATCAGCTGCATCCTGTGGGTAGGAGTTCCTCAGCTGAATGACACACTGTGGGAGAAGGAAGCTTCTCTGGCTTTGAAGATGCTGCTTGCCTGCTTCCCTTGTGGCCCCCATCTTTGTGGTAGAGGAAACAGTCAAGAGCACGGCCAGCTTATTTTCTCCATGCAACTCATGGTCTTCTCAGATCCTATAAGAAATCACCACCATCTCTTTTCCACACTGAGTGGTCCTAGCTGGCTAAGTTGCTCCTCACACCTTCATCCCATGCTGTCAAGACACCCAAGATGAGGAGAAGGACCAGTCTTACAGTGTGATCCTGTAGTGTGTGCCTGGAAAGAGTCCAGCGGGGTGGGTGCAGATACTCCAGGGCTGTATCCACCCTACTGTCACTGACCCATGAACTAGCTTTGAGTGAACATGTATGACCACACTGACTGATTGCCATGTGGACGCATATTCACAGCCTACACCTAAAGCAAACAATACGAAAAGGTAAGAAGGAAAATAATGCAAAAGAGAGCTGCAAAGAATAAATGGTAAGGGCAAGTAAATAAATAGTGCAAATATTGAATCAGGGATAAAATAGTTTATCTGTATATTAAAAACGGCTTCACAGCACAAGAGAAATACTGACAGAATAGCTTCCCACCTACAGGATATGTGTTTGGTTGCACACATCTAAATGAGAAAACAGAAACTTGCATGCCAGTGTCTTCGAGTAACATTTCTTTCTGCCGGGGTGGTGCGACAGCTTCTCCCATCTGTCTGTGTGGGTGTGCCTGTCTATACACTTACAGAAGTACACAGACTATGGGCCAGATTATCATAGAATCACCAGGCTGGAAAAGACCCACCGGATCATTGAGTCCAACCATTCCCACCAATCACTAAACCACGTCCCTCAGCACCTTGTCCACCCATCCCTTAAACATCTCCAGGGATGGTGACTCAACCACCTCCCTGGGCAGCCTGTTCCAGTGCACAATGACCCTTTCTGTGAAAATATTTTTCCTAATGTCCAGTGTAAACCTCCCCTGGCAGAGCTTGAGGCCCTTCCCTTTTGTCCCGTCCCCTGACACTTGGAAGAAGAGGCCAGCTCCCTCCTCTCCACAAGCTCCTTTCAGGTAGTTGCATGCTGTGCTGCACCCCCACAGCCTGCAGCACAACTGAAACGACCACACAGTGGGAAGGGACAACCTTCGCAGACCAGGAGGATTTGTAGGAAGTCCTGCTCAGTGCTGAAGATCTGGCTCACATGCTGCACAGGAGCAGACCCAAAGCAAAGCAAGTGTAAAGGCTTTGGACCACCCTGAACGTGCTGATGTCACATGCAGTAGCCTTCTTACTGTCTGTGGTTATTTGTCCTGAAAAGCAACCAAGCCAGCATATTCCTGCCCATTTCTCTTCGCAGCATCCAGGCCACTGCCCTTCAGAACAGCATGAGATGCTCTCACCTGGCAGGCAACTGGAGTAGCTCCATGCTCACCTGTGTTTCTTAGGAAGAGTGTTTTTGCAGTGCTGGCTTCTGGCTGAGCCAGGCCTGTGAGTTGCCTAACTCAGGAGTGTCCTGAAAGGACCAAGTCATTCAAGGAAACAGCCACTTGGCAGGAGGAAATGTGGAATTCCTAATGCCTCATTCTTCCCTAGGGCACTGCCTGTTCCTCCACGAGTGTTGCCTTAACTTACTGACAACAATCAGGTTCAAACACCTGGCTGATATTCAGACCTGCACACGCACCAAGAGCAGGTCAAGATGCCAAGCAGACTTTTTTGACTCCTATCTCTTGGTGCAAAGACGAAGAGGCTCTGCTTTTGCTCCTGTGGCCAAGCCCCAGCCTGAACTCCTGTAGGCAGGATGAAACCCCAGTCTGCAGCAGCCTCTGAGCCAAGTGAAACCCAGAGATGTGTTCAAAATGTATGTGCCTCCAAAAAAGTGGTGGTACCATCAGCCACACCCCACTTAATATTGAGTCATCCATCCTTCCCTTCCCACTTATTTCCATTGTTGCAGTGGAGCCTCTGTGCCATGCAAGACCTGTGCAGAGGTGAGCAAGGTGTGCATCATCTTCCTCAGCAAAACAGGAGCAGGAGGTCCGGCCCAGGATCTTTCCAGGCATTAACAAAGCACCAACAATCCCTGCGGATTTCAAGTGTGTGCAGTAGGGCCTGGAGCTGGTTAGGAAATCTTAGCAGTTAGTACAGATATTCAGTCACCTTTTCTTAAATGCTGAGGAAAAATCAAAACAACTAAGAGAATTATTAAACAGTCAGAAACCAAGAAGTTTTTTTGGAGAGTGAATAGGGTGGCTGGTTGGTTGCTCAGCAGGGCAAAAAGTTTTCTGTGCACGTCAAGTGCTGCCACTGGGCATGGATCACTGTGGTGCTACATGCAGCTATGGGACAGAGCACGGCAAGGTCCAGGCTTCCTGGTGCTTTGGTCACTCATGCTGGGCTGCTGCAGCTGGTCTGTGTTACCTTGCCCTGGGAACCACCTCTAGTTTTGCACATAGCAGGCTCAACCAGTAAAGGGTCAAATGCATAAGGCACTTCCCTATCAGTAGCTGAAATGTGGTCTTCCTTTGATACCAGTGCATTTGTTTTCAGGATACAAATGCATACGCAAGTGTTTGTTATGATTTTGGTAGCCAAAAAACCTCTGATGACCTGTGTCTGCATTCTGCCTCAAGGAGGAACCTTTCTGTGGCACAGCAGCATTTAATGGGAACTGCCAAACTCAGAGTCACTTGATGTTGCCCATGAAATCCATCCATAGGTCGCAGGATGTCCAGTCTCCTGCCCAGATATGATGACCGACAGCAGGTTGAGTCAGTGGAGGTCCTGTCTAGCTGAGCTTCAACAACCTCACAGGTGGAAGCGGCCACCTCTCTGGGCAGATAACCACCTGGTGATGTTTTTTCTCCGATGGACAGCTTCAAAGTCCCAAGATGTAACCTACTCCTGCTGCCTCTTCTTGTTCTGGCCCCATTGTCTCTATAACTCCTCTCCAAGCACGTGTCAGCAGCTACCAGGTCAGCCTGAGCCTCCCTCTTTCCAACAAGCCCACATTCCTCATCCTGTCCTCATAGGACCCTGCCATCTTGGTAGCCTTTTGTCAGACCAGTTTCCCAAAATCTGTCTTGAACTAGGGGAAGAGGGACAGAGCTGAAAACAACACCCCAGGTACAGCCATTGACTACTTCAGGGCTCTGAGGACGCCACGGGGAGTGACTGCCCCTGCCCAACCCCTGGGGCCTCCCACCCAACCCTCCTCATGGCTAAGTTTCCCATTTCAGGTTTTACAGGAAAGTTGCTGATCCTTTTTTTTTTTTTTGTATTGAAGTATGTAGAAAGATATTTGCCTTAGATATAGCACTGAAATACCTAGCCTAAAAAACAGGAGATGTTGCTTCGCATTCTAAAATACTGTGCTCCGTCTGCAGGACCACATCTTCAGAATGGTGACTTTATGCAATCCTTTCCTTTAAAAAGTGATACAGTGCAACACATCATGCACTTAACTTTTAGTAACAACCTCTTGGATCTTGTGGAAGGCTTTTACTACTGACCTGAGCTCACCCTAGATTCTTCTCTGAAACTGTGTGAGCTATAGGCACCTCATGATTTGCTGTGCCCAAGAGCCCACCCTATGCAACTCCCCTCTGCAGCTCTTGAACTCCCAAAACAAAGACTTCCTGCTGCTTTTCTCCAGAAGAGGAGCAGATCACTGGGCACCACAAACACATGAGGACAAGTACCCATTTATTCATAACTTCATGGTTCTCCCATGTCAGCCAAGGTCAGAGCCATGGCACCACTCTACTAGCTTGTTGAGTCACCATGAATTCCTTCTTCAGAAACACTTCACTGCTTAAAATATTTTAGTGGAATTAAGCAAGTGCGTGACTTCCTTGCAATGCAGTTGGTATTTAAGGTCTCTGAGGGTGAACAGAGGGCACTGAACCAAATTCTTTGGAAGTCTTAAATATACCAAATCCAGCAGAACAATATATCAATCTAATTCATCGCATCCACTTCTACTCCTTGTTGTCTGGGTACATATCCCCTCCTTCAAGTTATTTTGATATATGTTGTGACCGACCTGTTGTAAAAACCTTCCAAGTTTCAGTGGTTCTTTGTAAATGACAATAGGGACATTTCTCAGGTTTTACGCATAGTTTCTTATCTAATCAGCCAGACTATGCTTTAAGGTTCAACTGCAATTACAATTTGATTTGGCTTTGATCCTTGTAAAGTTATACAAAGTATTATTTACCTTGGAATATAACATTCTTGTACCATGTTTATACAACAGATTTTTCCAAATGCTTCCCTGCCATTAATTCAAGAATACTTTGATCTTCATGAGTGGCATTGTAAGTCTTGCTGCTAACCATGCACCTGCTTCTCCTACTGTTTCAAGCGTGACATGGTATAGTGCTGCTTGAGGAAAATCTGATGAACAGATGCTGAAAAATAAGGATTGTGTTTGGGAAGGAATAGTAAAGATTCATTACAGCCAGAGCCTGGAAGATGTGCAAACAAATGTGCGTTTTGCTGGAACTTGAGCAGAGTTGTGTGGCCAAGACTCTTCTCTAAAAATACCTCAGCTCAAGTGTGTAAAACAACACATGAGCACACAACTGGAGGTCCCACATAAGGATAACCCATCTACTCTGGTAAATCAAGGTCTTACGGTTGGTCATGATCTTCAGCCAGCTTACAGAGTCTACCACATTTGAACCATTCACTCTTTACACACACATACAGAGCTTGCTCATTACTCTCACATCACGTTTTGGCGTGTGGTATAAAATATCTGTAAATATTAAATTTCAGCCTTTGGACAGTGTTTTTATTTGGAAAGTCTGGCACCCCTTTTTGGGATGACCATACATGTACCATTTACTACAAGCACGCCGCTTTCCCATACGGTGATTGCAGCCTTCCTCACAGTCATGGCCTCATGCTGACAGGCAACACCAGCAGACGTGGGACAAACCCTCTGTACACAGAGAAGAGGGAGACTGCCAAAAACCACAGTCTGCCTGGCAATCTTTTCCTCCCACGGGAACTGGAGGAAAACTAATTTCCGTTCCCAATGTCAAGAATTTATGACAGCAGATTTACAGCCCTACTTTATGTTCTTCTGCCTTAGAAGTGAGCATGACCAAATAAAATATTGCCTGTGTGTGTTGGGTTGACCTTGGCTGGATGCAAGGTGCCCACCTAGGCCGCTCTATCACTCACCCTCCTCAGCTGGACAGGGGAGAGGAAATATAATGAAATGTGCATGGGTTGAGGTAGGGACAGGGAGATCCCTCAGCAGTAACCATCATAGGCAAAACACACTTGACTGGGGGAAATTAATTAATTTATTACCAGTCAAATCAGCAAAGATAATGAGAAATAAAAATGAATCTTAAAAACATCCTCCCCCCACCCCTCCCTTCTTCCCAGGCTTATCCCCACTCCCAGCAGCACAGGGGAATGAGGAATGGGGGTTGTGGTCAGTTCATTCCACAATGTCTCTGCTGCTCCTTCCTCCTCAAGGAGAGGCCTTCTCATGTTCTTCTCCTGCTAAAGAACGAGTGGTCGCCCCCATGGCAGAAAGTCCTCCATTAACTTCTCCAACAAAAGTCCTTCCCAGAAGCTGCAGTTCTTCACAAACTGCTTCAACATGGGTTCATTGCACAGGGTGCAGTCCTTCAAGAATGGACTGTCACAAGTCCTGCCAAAAAATCTGCTCCAGCATAGGCTCCTCTCTCCATGGGTCCACAGGTCCTACCAAGACCATGCTTCCCATGGGGTCACAGCCTCCTTCAGGAATCTACTTACTCTGGCATGGTGTCATCCACAGCCTACAAGTGGATATCTGCTCCAGTGTGGACCTCCATGGGCTGCAGCGGGATAGCCTGCTTCACCAATAGTCTTCACCACCAACTGCAGAGGAATCTCTGCTCTGGCACCTTCTTCTCCTCTTTCTTCACTGACCTTGATGTCTGTGGAGTTGTTTCTGTCACATATTCTCAATCCTCTCTTCTAGCTGCTGTTCCGCTGCTGTTTTTTATTCTCCTTTTTAAATACATTATCCCAGAGGCACTACCAGAGTCACTGACTGGATCAGCTTTGGCCAGTGGCGAGTCTGTCTAGGAGCTGACTAGCATTGGCTCTTATGGACACAGAGGAAGCTTCTAGCAGCTTTCACAGAAACCATCCCTGTAGCCCCTCTGCTACCAAAACCTTTCCATGCAAAGCCAATACATCGCTATTTCTGCACATGTGCAAACATCTCCTAGAACTTGACCTCAAACAATGACTGTAATAAAGAAACGTCACTTTTTGAAATAGTCTATGTTAAAAAAACTTTTAAAAAGGTTTATTATGAGTACAAGCAACAGCCAAATTAACCAGAGAAGAGAGAGTCTAGCGCTTTTCCTGCTGTTTGCACAACAGTGGCCATAGCTTACAGTTGGCTGAGTTAATAACAAGGGCAAACAACTGAGGCTTCTAGCCTTCATTATTTCTCCATAGTGTACAAAGGTCTAAGATTTGATGCACTTAGCAATGCACGACTCCTGATTGTCATCTCCACAAACCCATAAGGGATGTTAAGTCACAGTGTCAAGTCCCTGTTTCAAAGGCAGGTAGATGCATTCCACTCTTTCTACCTCTATTGCTAAACAAATTGCCCCCCGGGTGTGAAGACTCACACTGGCAAGGAGGAAAGGCACTCAGAGCACTCTGCCCTCTTTATCACCACATATGCAGCTACTTTGTTTGGAGGGGAGACTTACAAGCACAGCAAGGGGAGAGTCAAAGGCTTTGTCCTTCTTGGAACACAGCTGTCAGATGTGATGAGCTAGGATGCTCTTCTGAAGCAGGGGGCTCAGAACAGCTTCCAGCCTCTTCTTGGAATACTGACTTCATCCAGCTGATACAAAGAAAGAAAAGGCACAAACCCAACTCCAAGGGCATTTCCACCTGCAGGTCTATTTTTATGCTTCTGTGGGACAGGATGCATAGCTGCCAGTCATGACAAATCCGACAAGTTCCGATACGGAGGCTCGCAGAAACGTGTCCTTAGGTTTTCTGCACATGCCACAACTGTGACTCACTTTCTGTGATTACAAGACAACAGAGTCAACCTGGGGAGCCTAGAGCAAACAAGTTGCATCACTGGCATGATGCATACGCTTCTAGGTATCACTGTATTTCTCGATTAGAATCATAGAATCATAGAAACATAGAATCATAGAATCACCAGGTTGGAAGAAACCCACCAGATAATTGAGTCCAACCATTCCTATCAAACACTAAACCATGTCCCTCAGCACCTTGTCTACCCGTGCCTTGAACACCTCCAGGGAAGGTGAATCAACCACCTCCCTGGGCAGCCTGTTCCAATGCCCAATGACCCTTTCTGTGAAAAACTTCCTCCTGATGTCTAGCCTAAATCTCCTCTGGCGGAGCTTGAGGCCATTCCCTCTTGTCCTGTCCCCTGTCACTTGGGAGAAGAGGCCAGCAACCTCCTCTCTACAACCTCCTTTCAGGTAGTTATAGAGAGCAATTAGGTCTCCTCTCAGCAATCCTTAGGATTGCAACTAAAAAAAATTCCGAGTAAAACAAAATGTGTGGGCAGGGAAAAGAAGTCGATACCTTAAGAATGATGATTCCTGACATATACACCTTTACAACATGTCTCATCATGAACACAGTGTAATCGCTGACCCAATATGTAGCACCTATGTGGGTACTGGTGATCTGGCTGATTACACTGCACTAATGCGGATCAACATCATCCAGAGGTATGAAAACCCGTGTTGCTTGAGAAACTCCATTTTACCAAATATTAAAACAATTTCCAGCTAAAAGGTGAGGGGATGTGTTGAAAATGGACACTCTCAGTGAAAGGAGCTGACTGTTCACCTGCAGCTTGTTGTATTCCCCAAAAATTAGTTTGACCTATACATAGCAGGAACGGTAAAAAGAACCCATTCTGTTTAAGAGTTTAAAGGACAGAGCAGGAACCCTGCAGTGAATAAGGAACCTTACAGCGAGTTGGAATTACAGGTGTTAAATCCAAACGGCAAGTTAAAAGACTTATGTGACAGATAGGGGAAGCTGGAAGAATTAATGAAAGGCTCCAGTAGCAGGAGCTTAGGGTAGGTAGAAGGCCATTTCAAGAGGCAGAGAGGAAAGTCAAACACAGCAGAGCAGAAATATCAGCTGCCTTTGCTGTCTGCTTCTGATCGCTTTTCTTTTTTGGGAAGGGTGATCCTCTTATGGAAAAGTACTGATGCATGGGCACCTTCTATGGCCACTATGTTTACTTTCCACCTTCCCTGAACTGGGAAAGCTCTGCAGCTGCTAGGTGTGAAGAGAAGGAGCAGCTGATAAGTCTCTGGCCCTGATTTCCATGATACTGACTCAGAGCAGACCAGCTTCCTCTGAGGCTGTCACTGCCACCACCCCAACACCAGCCTGCTAGGAAAGGTGCAACCAGCAGGACTTCGCAAACTGCCAGATCAGCAGATGAGCAGGGGACAGCAGGTCTGTGGCTGGCGTATTTGGAGTCGGCTGGGGACCAGAGCCACCATCATGAGGCACAACAGCAATGGCTAAGGGCCATTGGCAGTGTGTCCCCTCCAGGAGCTATCACATCTCCTTCTTCTCTGCTGGAAACTGCACCAGCTGGGGTGCAGCAGTGTGCAGCAGCATGAGGCCACATAGTGTCACAGCAAGGCCGACCCACCACAGAGGCGTCCATGTCTCCCCAAAGAGAAGCTTGCCCAGGATGGCCTGAAAGAAAAGACAGAGACAAAACTTAGCTTGACCAAGCCACTCCTAAGTCTCCTGCGCTGCCAGAGCTATGAGAACTTCTGCTAGGAGAGCCGGCCCTGGAAAAAAAAATGCTTAAGAAAACTACTGCTGTGACCACCAAGAGAAATAGCTGCTGCAGGTGATGCTGGAGATGACATAATCTACAATCCAGTCTGGAATCACACCCATATTGTGGTCCCAAAACAGCTTTTTGGCAGATGTATGTGTGCTTTGCTGCCTTCTCAGCACCTTTCAGGAGCCAAACATCCAGCTGACTGGGAGACTCCAGTTGATAAAAACAGGGCCCCACTGACTTGAGTTTTGGACGCCACCATAAGCTTGCTGTGAGTTGTTGGAGCAAAGAAACGAATGTGGCCAGCTGCTGAGCACGAAAAACAGGCAGAAAAGCCTGCAGGTCAAAAATGCTCTTGCTCTCACTAGAGGCAGTGCATCTTGATACCCTGCTAGGGTGGCTTTGGCTTGTAACAGGTGAGGTGCTGCAAAGGAAATGCAATACAAAGCAAAGCTTCTAGCTCCAGCTTTCACTAACAATTAGAAAAGATCAATAAACCATACAGTGGTTGCCCCTCTGAATGGGCCTCTGCCATGAACAACAGGCAGAGCAGCTGAGGTCCAAAGTGATCATTTCATGTCTGCCTGTAACTCCTGCTTTGCAGCCAGTGATGCTGGCTACACATCCAGCGTGACCATTCCCAGATCGCTGCACTCCCCCAGGCCTCAGTGCCTGGATATACTCACCGAAAAGATGAAATTGGAGGCCATTGTTGTCACAGAGGCAGCAGCCGAGGAGGAGGAAAGTCGCAGGGCTTTTGCAAAGATCGTCCACATGACCGCATTGCATGCAAACACCAAGCCAATGCAGCTGATGCGCAACAGCACAGGCAGCTGTAGGAAGAAAGGGAAAAACTCATGTATTCTCACCAACTACTCATTCACCCTCACTAATTCATGGGCATTATGGAACAAAACCTAACGGTGTGGGCCTGAAGTTGAATTACATCTGGTATTAGATGAAGATAAATCTATTAAATTGCAGAAGACAGCATAAGTGAGGAAACAGACCTGGATGGAGCATAAACCTGGCACATCCTGCTGTGAGTCGAGGCTCAGACCACAAGCTGGGAAGTGCTGCTCTGCCATGCCAGAAACCAACCACCAGAAAGCTCTCAAGCTCCTCACGTGATGCACATGCAGTCCAGTGAAATGCTCTTCACTCTCCATTAGATGTATGGAAGAACTCAGCACTGCCAGAGAGGAACACTGATGCTGTACATGCTGGCTCTGCAAGTGGTCCAATCACCTCTGAATTTGGGCTGAGACCAGTGTGGTTGCAAACCACTCGTCCACACCACCTCCATGGCCTGGCCTGTCCCACTGCTGCAGTAAGGTCATAGCAGGGTCCTCTGAGGGGAAACCGAGAGCTTTGTGCCTTGTTTTCATAGAATCATAGAATCACCAGGTTGGAAAAGATCTCTTGGATCATCAAGTCAAACCATTCCTATCTGTCACTAAACCATGGCCCTGGACACCTCATCTACCTGCCTTTTAAACACCTCCAGAGATGGTGACTCAACCACCTCCCTGGGTAGCCTGTTTCAGTGCCCAATGACCCTTTCTGTAAATTTTTTTTTTCCTGAATTTTTTCCTGTATTGCAGGCTTGACAGAGAGTTGATTTACTACTAGCTCCCTGCTTCAGCACTGAGCAGCAACAAAATCACCTCTTAACTCAGGGGCCTTTAAGGTCAAGTAGTTTCTAAAGAAAGACCTCTCTCCTTAGACAACCTGACAAGACATGTAACAGCCTCACTCTGAAAAAAGGGTAGAGTTTTGCCTAAAAATCCTTCACAGGATTCACAGTCTCTCCCCACGCCCATAGTTTAGCTGCAGCAGCCATCTCCCTAGCCCCTGGGTGTTGTGTACTTGAAGGGATGAAGAAGACACCAGGGGAGGAAATCACAGCCAGAACAACATTCACAAACACGGAAAGACCAGATGAGGGCAAGGCAAAGCAAGGCACTGTCTAAGTCCATAGCACTCCTTCATGGACTGTTGTCTCACTCAGTCTATGGTGGGATCCATCCTGAAGCAGACAGAAATACAGATGTGAAGCCACCAGCCAATGCAGCTGAAAGGCAGCACCTGCCCCATGGGAACAGCTGCACTGTGGCCCCTTACAAGCCACCCAAATCAGTGGGGCCACCACCTGTGCTCTGCTTCCTCTCAGAAGAAATTACGAACTGCAAGCCAGGGGATGCCACAGGGATTTCTGAAGCAAGTGATGTAGCAAGTACAAGGTTAAAAGGAAAAGGCTGTAAAGCCACTCACTGACTGGCATGAGCTCTAGAGGTTAACCCCATGACAGAGAGGGATGGTTATGGTGTTGGCCTCTGGATGACCCTCTTGCATAAAAGTCTTCAAACTTTCTAAGGGCAATGGTAAATGATCCAAAACAATTCCCACCACTGAAGCACTTAGCTTCCCAACGACTGCAAACTCCACAGGGAGGTGTGTTACAACCATGCCCAGCTGCTACTGGCCTTCCAAAGAAACCTGCTGATGTGTTACAGCTCACTGTGGGACGAAGGTTACTTTCCAGCTTCACCCTCTGCTTGTGTGATCAGTTTTACCATGCTCAGGACAGTTGTGTACATCCACCTACACCTCTAGCGGGCTGGCAGACTTGGAAGTAAAGAAATGAGAGGGGAAACCAATTCTCTGTGTTTCACTTAAATTCAGCATATTGTTTCTGGATCAGAAACAGCCTACTGAGCTTTGCTGCTAGTAAAAAGGGACTCAAGAAAAACAAATCTTAATATTGTCTTTAACCACCTGCCTGAGGGCATAGAGAGGATGGGAACCAGGCTCTTCACTCAGGTGCATTGGGATGTGACAACAGGCAGCAAGTAAAGATTAAAACACATGAAGTGTTGATCTGATACAAGGGAAAACAACAGTGATCAAACACTGGAACAGATGTCATGGGCTCTCCAATCCTGGAGATATTCAAAGCTTGACTGGAGAAGGACATGAGCAACGTGTCCAGGGGTTGGACTAGAGACCTCCAGAGGTTCTGCTTGACCTAAATAAGTCTGTGAGTCTATTAGTGCTGGGTCAAAGCTGATTCCCACCATCACATCAGCTAAATTATCTTTAAAAGTGACCCTGAACCCATAGGTTCTTCTCATCTTCTATAGCCAGGGAAATGTGTACCCTGCAGGTGGCATATGCCTAGAAGGAAGGCCAGAGCCCTTCTTCCTCCTGGGCAGAGGAACAGTCATCACAATGGCATGCAGGCAGAGAGACATCCCTAGGTGTTCCCCACAAGGAAGGAGGGAGGTATAAATTTCTCCCATGCTAAGGGTTCAGCTGAGCCACCCCAGTGAGTCAAGGATTACTGTTCTGATTACTTTACTAAGAGATTAATTTCAGTGTACATTTCAGATAATCAAGAATTCCTCCTTGCAGTGCAGAAGTAATTTTAGATGAAGTTTGTCAGGGGAATGTAAAGGAAACCTTTTGTTCAAGTGTAATGACCCCTCCTGGTTCAGGCTGCTCTCAGGCTGGGCCATCACAACACACCCTTCTGGCCAGGAAATCCATCTTTGTGCTGTTGTCGAGTATCCTGCTAGCCCACATCACAACCCCTTCAGAGTGTCAATACACTTTTAACATTTGCTGCCACTTTCCAAGCTGCACAAGTGATGGCTGCTCTTTCAGACTTATTTTCAGATGTCTGTATTTCTCTCTCAAACACAAAACCCCTTGGATTTTTGTCACCCTCTGGCTGTTCTGCAGAAACACCTCTGTAGCAAGTGTGTAGGATTCAAATAGTGACCCCGCTGAAATGTGTCTACAGTACTGTGCAATTTAAGCTAAAAGGAAGATTATGGCATTTACCTGAAACTCAGTTTTACAGCTAAACTGATTAATTTAGTTCATAACTATCACCTAGATTGGCCCTCAAAGAAGTAACTGAGGGAATCAATTTGTCCAGAAAAATGAAACACAATCACAGAAGCACAGCATGGTTGAGGTTGGAAGGGACATCTGGAGATCATCTGGTCCAACCCCCCTGCTCTTAGGACTGGTTGCCCAGGATTGTGTCTAGAAGGTTTCTGAATATCCCCAAGGACGAAGACTCCATCACCTCTCTGGGCAACCAGTAACAGTGTTTGGCCAACCTCATAATGCAAAAAATGTTTCCTGGCATTCAAGGAGAACCTCTTGTGTTTCAGTTTGTGCCCATCACCTCTGGGTCTGTTTTCTGTGGGCCTTCCCTTTGGGTATTTATACACATTGATAAGATATCCTTGAGCCTTCTCTTCTCCAGGCTGAAGCCTGGAGAAGTTCCAGCTCTCTCAGCCTTTCCCTCATAGGACATATGCTCTGGTTCCTTCATCTTTGTGGCCCTTTGCTAGACTCTTTCTGGTGTGTCCGTCTCTCTCGTACTGAAAAGCCCAGAACGGGACAAAACACTCCAGGTGCGGCCTCAACAATGCCGAGTAGAAGGGAATGATCACCTCCCTTGATCTACTGGCAACATTCCACCTCAGTAACATGATAATTTGTCACATCATCTTAAAAAAACCCCAAACAAACACAACAAATGGGCAATATTTCTATAAATTTCAAAGAAGAAAAATACTCAGAAAAGAAGCTGTCAACATTTTCAGCAATTCCACACTCTGCTTTCTGTTGCTTAAGAGCACAACACTTTTGGGGGGATCAGAAACAGTTATCAGGATTTAAAATTTTTTTATTCTTCTCTCCAGCACCTTTTCTTATATATTGGAAAGGATCAACAGGATTGGCAAGTGTTGAGGTTTTGCTTTTTTAACGATCCCTGCAGTCACACAAGTCGATTTCTTTTCCAATCTATTTTCTCTTGTGGGCTCTCCTTCGGATTTTGTTGTGTCCAAATGTACCTTTGCCATATGAAAAACAACCCCTGTGCTAGATCTAAATGGATCTCTCCAATGTCTTTTTATGCTAGGGAAGCTATCATCCCCCTGTACTCAGTACTGGTGAGGCTGCACCTTGAATATGGTGTTCAGTTTTGGGCCCCTCGCTACAACAAAGACATTGAAGTGCTGCAGTGCGTCCAGACAAGGACAATGAAGCTGATGAAGAGGCTGCAGAACAAGTGCTATAAGGAGCAGCTGAGGGAACTGGCACTGTTTAGTCTGGAGAAGAGGAGGCTGTCATTATTGCCTTCTACAGCTACCCGAAAGGAGGTTGTAGTGAGGTGGGTGCTGTTGTCTTCAGCCAAATAACAAGTGACAGGATGAGAGAAATGGCCTTCAGAGGGCCTGAGAGGTTTACACTGGACATTAGGAAAAAAAATCTTTACCAAGAGAGTCTTGTAGCATTGGAAGAGGCTGCCCAGGGAGATGGTGGAATCTGCACCCTTGGAGCTGTTAAAAAAACCCATGTAGATGTGGCTATTCAGGTCATGGTTTAGTATGGACAGTGGTGTTGAGTGGATAGTTGGACCTGATGATCTTAGAGTCTTTTCCAACCTTAAGGATTCTATGATTCTGTTCAATGATAAGTGTATGATGGCTACCATTTCAGCATCTCCCCATTCACGCTGCCTGTGCAAGAGATCTCGGGAAGTAAGCACACTGCCAGGTCACCAGTCTCAAATAAGCTTAAGCACAACAAGAACTGAGAAACACAACTGAGATAAAGATCATCCCTTACAAATACCCCAGCAGAGCTCACCAGATGAACACATCAGCTGAGCACCACAACGGAAATCAACTGCTCTGCCTCTCTTATCTTGTCCTGACTGAAGAGAAACAGAATAACACAGAGAGAAGGGTGACCAGGGAACTTATTCTGCCCCTGTACTCAGCACTGGTGAGGCTGCACATTGAATACTGTGTTCAGTTTTGGGCCCCTCACTACCAGAAAGACATTGAGGTCCTGGAGTGTGTGCAGAGAAGAGCAACAAAACTGGTGAAGGGGCTGGAGAACAAGTCTTATGAGGAACAGCTGAGAGAGCTGGGGTTGTTTAGTCTGGAGAAGAGGAAGCTGAGGGGAGACCTTATTGCTCTCTACAACGGTGGGAAACCTCAGATGGAACATTGGCCTTGAATAGATGCCCGTGTATCCTTGGAGAAGCTGGAAGGTGCCAAGAAGAGCCAAGTAAACAAGATTATGAAGCTGCCAGGACGCAGGTGGAATTACCCAATTATGAAGCTACAACTGAAAAGGAGTCAGCCAATTATGAACTGCTGGTCTTCAGCTAAACCAATCATGCATGGACATGCAGTTCGGGAAAGGGTATAAAAAGTCTTGTAAAATCAATAAAGATGTCCTTTTGCCCACAGATTCTACGTGTCGTGGATTGCCCCGACCACAACATCTGGCAACCCTAAATGTGATTGCAGTACTTGGGCCATAGATGGTGGACTGGAGAGCTATGAGGAACTGAACAGTGGATCCAGAGAGACATAAAGAACACACAGCAAAGCTGAGCAGTGGAGGAGTGGGGCTCCAGAGCTGCAAGCTGAGCAGTGGAGGAAAAGCATGGTTAACAGAAGCTGGTTTGGGTGGATCAGTGGCCCCTCAATTGTGACAAACTTATAGCCCTGCAGACTTTGGTAGCAGAACAACTAGCTGCAGGTCATATTGAACCATCCCATAGCCCGGGGAATACCCCAGTGTTTTAAGTTCACATGCTCTAACTCCCCAGAACAGCTGAGGTTTCCCACATAAAACTACCTGAACGGAGGTCGTAGAGAGGAGGGAGCTGGCCTCTTCTCCCAAGTGACAGGGGACAGGACAAAAGGGAACGACCTCAAGCTGCATCAGGGGGAGTTTAGATTGGGCAGGAGGAAAAAAGGCTTTTGAACCAAAAAGTTTTTGATAGGAATGGTTGAACTCAATCATCCAGTGGGTCTTTTCCAACCTGGTGATTCTATGTTTCTATGATAAGGGTGACCGGGAGCGGGGGCTGCCCAGGGAGGTGACTGAGTCGCCATCCCTGGAGGTGTTTAAAAACACGGTAGATGAGGTGCTTGGGGACACGATTTAGCAGCGGATAGGTGCAGTCGGAGCTGGTGATCTCAAAGGTCTTTCCCAACCCAGCGATTCTACCGCTCCCCGTACCACTATCCCCAAATCAGGCGGCGGAGGGCAAGCGTTTGAAGCCAAAGCGTACCAGCACCCTACTTCGCAAGCAGAACAGACGTAAAACCACGGCCAAGGCGCTCTGGGAGCCGGGTTTGGTGGCAGGAACCCTCGCCCCGGGCCGCCCCCTTACCCACGAACTCAGCGCCAGCTTCGCCGCCGCCGCCGCCGCCGCCCCCAGCAGCCCCGCGGCCGCCGCCGCCGCCATCGCCGGCACCAGCCCCGCCCGGCGGCCGGACGGGAGGGGAGGAGGCGGGGAATAGGCGATCTTTAAGGTCCCTCCTAATCCAAACCGTTCTATGATTAAACAACCCTCAGCTCCAACTCCCCTGCCCTGGGCAGGGACACCTCCCACCAGACCAGACTGCCCAAGGCCACATCCAGCCTGATCCTGAACCCGTCCAGGGATGGGGCAGCCGCAGCTTCCCTGGGTAACCTGTGCCCGTGCCTCATCACCAGGAATTTCCTCCTTATGTCCAGGCTAAATCTGCCAGCCCTCCCCCAATTTAAAGACACTACAGAATGGTTCGGGCCGGAAGGGACTTCAAAGTCATCTGATAGATGAACGCTGACGATGGGAGTGAAACAAAGCACGTCTTAATCCTGCCGCTGCACCCAAAAGAAGGCCATGCTAAAGTTATGTCAAGTTGCTTTAAAGCAGTGTTTAATAAATCCTAGAGAAGCCGATGTTTCCTTGTGGATTTTCAGATTGCTCAACCAACCATGTCCTGCTTATGTTAGTAGGTGTCAGGTACCTCTTCTGTTTCCGTGCTTTTGAAAATGCCATAGACTCACAAACGGTTGGGGTTGTAAAAGACACTGAAGATCACGCAGTTCAACCCTCCCTGCCATGCGCAGGGACACCTTCCATGAGAACAGGTTGCTCAAAGACTCAGCCAAGCCGGTCTTGCACACTTCCACGGCTGAAGCATCCACAACTTCCCCAGGTAACGTGTACCAGTGCCTCATCACCCTCATGATGAATTTCTTCCTAATGTCTAATCTAAATCGTCCTTTCTCCAATTTAAAGCCATTCCCTTCATCCCATCCACTCCATCCCCTCGTAAGCAGTCCCCCCCAGCTTTCTTAGATGCCCCCTTCTGGTAGTGGAAGGCTGCTACAATGTCTCCCCAGTCTTCTCTTTTATGGGCTGTACAACCCCGACTCTCTCAGCCTCTCCTCACAGCCGAGTTGCGCCTGGGTGAAGAACTGCAGGGATAAATCAAGTCATGCTGATTTACTGCGTTCCCACAGCTCCCCTGGACCGCACAGCTCAGGTCTTTCCCCTGATGCTCTGCAAGCACTGTGTCACCTTTGGCTTGACACAACCCCTACAGCTGGGAGGCTCAGCCCTAAGTTGGGCTCCCAAACACTCATAGATTGGTTTGGGTTAGAAGGGACCTTAAACATCATCCAGTTCTATCACATCCTGCCTGTGCAGGGACTACTTCCCCTAGG
Source organism: Piaya cayana (assembly GCA_013389865.1). Classification (NCBI taxonomy): domain Eukaryota; kingdom Metazoa; phylum Chordata; class Aves; order Cuculiformes; family Coccyzidae; genus Piaya; species Piaya cayana. Next base: position 38,011 of record WAAB01013392.1, on the reverse strand, counting down.
TCAGGTTGCTCAAAGCCCAAGGGTGTGCTCAAGCCCTCTGATCATCTTTGTGGCCGTCCTCTAGACGTGTTTGAATATTTAAATACACAGTAAATATATACACAACTTATATGCACAAACAATTTATATACACAAATACTTTATTTCTTATAAAAAGAGAACAATCCAAGTCCTAGTGTAGACAGACAACGCAGAGACAGGCTCACATGTAAACAATGCACAGCAGGGACCCTGCTTTCCCAACCAGGGAGTGACAGAAAACCTTGCCTGCATGGAAACAGCTGGGAAACAGTAATACAAGACAGACAGGGGCTCTAAGAAACATTTGTAAGCCCAGAGCATGCAAGGATAGAAAATAGGAGTCTACAGAAGACACCATTTGTGTGGTCCAAGACAAACCCCTCTAGACTGCTACATAATCACTGCTAGTTACTTCTGCTCTGTTTTTTTTTTTTGCAGACAATAACCCTCCCCAGTTTGAGATCTGCTTTTCATACTCCACATCAAAGTTTAAAAGGAAACAAATGTGCAGGATAAGAACTCCAAAACTGATAAAGAAGCCAGGGGAATCCTTCTTTCCCTCAAACAAATGCTGAAGAGATTCTTGAGGTATCCTGCCCTCGACTTCTTTCTCTGCATTCCAGTTTGCTCCACCACTTGTGGGCAAAAGTAGCAATGTACAAAGTAGCCAAAACTCAAATGATTGGCATTACTGATAGGTAAAAAAACCCAAAACAACAAAAACAAGCAAAAGATCCAGGTGTTTGACACTGGAATATAAATCAGTGTTTTGGGTACTGGTAATTAAAGTAATTGCATTAATTTGCAATACAGCTTAAGTGTGATTAAGGGAACTTGTGTTATGATCCTGAAATGTCCTGCATATTTTCAGATCTTGTTTCTTAACATTTCTGGCTTTTGTCTGATAAGAAAATGGTTGTAGAATGCTTCAAAAGAACCTCTGACTATGCTAATGTAGAAGTCCGAAATAAGTTTATACTGGGGAAAAACATTTAAAAAGCATTTTAATTTCAAACAGAACAAGAAAAGTTTATAGTACTATTTACAAGTCTATTACTAAATTCACATTTGTGCTTTATTGAACAAGCTTCAATATGAAAGTTATGGGTTATTTTTTAATTAAAGTTAATAAATTTGATTGACTATAACCCAGTAAAAACATCCTATGTTTAGCAATAACAACAATAAAAAAATCATAAAGAAATTATACTTTTAAAGACTCGGCCCTGGTGGAAAATGTAGTATTTCAGAAGAGGTAAGAACCTGAAGAAAAGAAAAAGAAACAAATATCCAGGGGTGATCCCAGTGAGAAAGCTTTCCTTGGCAGGTACAAAAGTTTCAAGGAAGTATCTCCCAGTACCAACACAAGATTGGGTTTTGAAAAATTACAAGGTCACCAAAAGCTGCCCACATAGCTGGAACAAAATTCTTCACTAACAGTAACTGAAAGTTACTACCACTAAATACCCAGGAACTGAAATACTTGATTATTCTGGGACCACTGCAAATGTTAAGTTTGCAAATGGCTTTTGCTTATTCTGTACACTTTAAAAACCATGGCTGTACAGTTTTTTGTCATTATAGCCTATGATCCTGATGTCTACATATGTCACATTTTCTCGATTCTTTCAAAAAAGCATTTTCAACTCGTAGTTTTTCAGTCTCCTGTAAAACAGAAAAAACAGGGATGTATTAAGAAAATTATACTTGCTTATTTCATATTTCTAAGTGCTATTGACATTTGTTCAAGCATTCTATACACTGTGTACTTGAGGAAATAAAATGTGGTGATTCTTGATGGGGCCTGTGAGGAGACAGATCAGCCCTGACCTACAACCAGCCAACTGCATAAACTGAGAGCTATTTATTACTTTCCAACAGAGGATCAAGAATTGTAGTTTTCATTCTCAAAGCTTAATTGTCTCCTATATAAGGCCATGACTTCATCTGTATTCTACTCTGCAACTCACCTCAGTAAGTTTAGCGTAATCTTTCTTCAGTTTCACAAGATACTGAATCTTCTGGTTTAGGTTTTGATGACCAAGTAATTTCCCATTCTCCTCAGCAAGAGAGTCAACTTGTTTCCTCAGCAATTCCATTTCCTGTAATTAATAAATACATTGTGTACCTCTTAACTCTACCCCTCCTTACCTTTTTTTCAAAAGAAATAGCTTCTGTAGAATTATTGAGATGCTAGCATTTAAGTTTGTTGTAACACATGGCGCAAGAGTTCGTTCATTCACGAAGTAGGTATTTGTCTTATGTGTCCTTAGGTACTACACTAGTTCCCTCTATAGGGCAAAAGCACCACTTGATTTGTATTATGAAGTGCAACAGTGATTTCTGTACCCAGAGTTCCACTACTGCAGCAAACAGCATTAGGAATATAAATAACTAACTGGACTGGAGGCTGGCTGATGTGTCCATCTACAAGTGTCGCAGCAAGGATACAGGGAACTACAGGCCTGTCAGTCTGACCTCGGTGCCAGGGAAAATAATGGAACAGGTGATCTTGAGTGCTATCATGAAGCACATGCAAGAGAACCGGGTGATCAGGCCCAGCCAACATGGGTTTACAGAAGGCAGGTCTTGCCAAACAAACCTGATTGCCTTCTATGATAAAGTGACTCAGCTGCTGCATGAG
>WAAB01013392.1:0-35027 GCA_013389865.1 Piaya cayana | reverse complement strand
GTCCAGAGAAGAGCAATGAAGCTGGTGAAGGGGCTGGAGAACAGGCCTTATGAGGAACGGCTGAGAGAGCTTAGGTTGTTTAGCCTGGAGGAGAGGAGACCTCATTACTTTCTATAACTACCTGAAAGGAGGTTGTAGAGAGGGGGGTGCTGGGCTCTTCTCCCAAGTGACAGGGGACAGGACAAGAGGGAATGGCCTCAAGCTCTGCCAGGGGAGGTTTACACTGGACATTAAGAAAAATATTTTCACAGAAAGGGTCACTGGGCATTGGCACAGGCTGCCCAGGGAGGGGGTTAAGTCACCTTCCCTGGAGGCATGCAATGCATGGGTGGACGAGGTGCTAAGGGGCATGCTTTAGTGGTTGATAGCAATGGTTGGACTCAATGATCTGGTGGGTCTCTTCCAACCTGGTGATTCTATGATTTTATGAAGATAAGAACATTTTCAGAGACAGTATTTGATTGCTAAGTAATTCAGAATATTGTTCAATTTGCAACAGCTCTACCTTTGCTGAATAAGACTCAGCTGTAAAGACAACAAAAAATTATATCTATAGAACCTTTCCAATTCTGTCTCTTTCTTCATATGTTTCCTCCAGTTTTGATCTTATTTCTTCTTTTTCATGAAATGCTTTCAGTTCCAAAGCTCTTGTACGTTCCATCTCCAGACTAATTTCAAGACAAGTACTCTCTTTGATTTTGAGGGTATTTTTGGTCTCTTCTAATCTGTGAATGTAAAAACATCATACAATATTAAAAATCTTTAGTGGCATACAACAGAATTAGTAAGTCATCCCTGGAAATGCAGGCAGCCTCTTCTAAAAATATAATTTTAAAACAATTTAATTTCCCTAGAACTCAGTGACAACAAAAGGAAAAATTACATTTTGCTTCACAACTCTTGCATTTGATACCACCTCTATACTAGTGAGTGTTTTGGAGTTACTCTTCTTTTTGGGAAATATGTTGTTTACGTACAAGCGCACTTGTGAAAGAAAAAAAAGGCCTCACCTACAAGAACGCTAAGAATTTGTCTAAGGCATGTAAATTTACCAGATGAACTCTGCTGCTCCTCAAGTTTCCTGTAAATTGCTTGTTTGATTATGGCATTTGCCCAAAAGCCTTGTTGCTCAGAAACATCTCTGAACAGCTCAGAGACGGACTGAGTTTGTTTGGCCCAAGAACAGAAGGACCACCATTTCGGACAGATGTCCTGTCTGCTGAAAATGTTTCTATTCATTGGGCTCACACTCTATTAAAGCATGCCATCAAACTTAGCAGCCTGTCTACTAATTATATCAACTTCAGTCATTTTGCATGTCTGTTTGACTATTGCATTCATTAAATTATTTCATTTAACTATTTTTGTCATCAGTTTTGTTTCATCACTGTTTAAGACCTACGGTATGAAAGCAGTATTCATTTACTGCATTTGTCAAGGCATTTTCTTGATGACAAAATAATCTTTTTCCTCTTTGTACATTATTTGTTTCTATGAGATATTGTGGCACTGTTATAAAGCATATCTCAGAGACTAGACAGGTATGAAAACCCAACACATTGAACAGCAAAGTAATCTCTAATCAAAACTAAGGTTTCTGTAAAGTTTGCATAAATAACTCGTGAAATGAATGTGTTCATAAAAACTTCTTAAAAGAAGCTACTTAGAAAGCATTTCATTAAATGTAAAGAATTCAACCATTAGGAGATTCAGCCACTATAAATCCCTGTAGCAATATGTATTAGGAAAAGAATAACAGGAACATTTTCAAACTAACTTTCAACTCCTGATTCAGTATTTTACCCCTTCACTATTATCCATCCAAATTCAAACCACTTCAAGGACTACTTGCACAATACCGCGAACGTGATCTAGGAATCCTCTAACAATAAAGAATTTTCACTTTTCAAGCTGAAGTGTAAAAAATAAACCATGTGCATAAAGTGAAGTAGATTAAGTTTATAATTTTAAAGTATTTACAGTATCAGTAAAGAAATTAATACTATTTCAATATTTAAAAAATAATTCGCTTAAAATTCACTGCAAGTAAAAGAATTTTAAAAAGAGAACTTTAAGGAAATCAAAATGTCCCTTCCAATTGAAGTTGCTCTGTTGTTCCTCCAATTTCAATGCATTTGCCTGATGTAATAATGCTCTTTCAGAAAATACAGTAATGGGTGCTACTACCACCTGCTGATGAGAAGGGGTAAGAACACAATATGCCATGCAGAAGTCTAATCAATATTTCCAAACTGCAGCTTTAGTTTCACATCTTGAATTTCCATTGCTGAAATATAGCTTTTTGTTATTAATAATTTTAATACAAGTCTCCAGTTTAATGAACAATATTAAACTTACTCTGCTTTGATTTTCAGCATCTCCTCCACTGCTTTATTCTGTAAGAGTTCAAAATATTAGTTATGTTAATAGTGTGTTTTTTATATATATATATATATGTATGCAAAATTATTTGTGACTTAACCGATGCCAAGTATCCCATTCTGGATCCTACTGCCCAAAACCTCACATCTCTAGCATTCATGATAAGCTCATCTCTTCGTCATATGCATGTAATTCCAATTTCATGCCAGCACAACTGACTCACAGAACTACCTCTGCCCATTCATTACACAGCACAGCTCTGACAGAAGATTGTTTTGTCTTCAGTCTCTGCTGCAGCATTAGCTTCCCTTTGGCAAAGCCTTGAACCAACAAGTGACACGATATTCACTTTCCAATTCTGGAGATTCAGTGATCTGAATCTGTTTTTGCTTGTTGTGCAATCTGACACCCAGTTCACTGATGTTAGACCAAGATAAAAACCTTAAGAGCCAAGTACTTGCTTTGTAATCTGTTAGAATTCACTAGAAATATGTTTGTTTCACTGCAATGAAATGTAAGAAAATACGTTTAATACTACAAAGTAAGGAAACAGCAAAGTTATGAAAAGGGTAACATACCTTGGCCAGTCGTTCTTCAACAATGATCTCCTCCTTCTCCTTGAGGTACTGAACATCAGGATGTTTCTGATCACTAGGAAATTTAAGAATGAGAAACCAGTAAATCAGTCTTAAGAACATCTTACTTGGATTAAACCCGTAAGTGGGTGTAGTTGCCTTAACAGACATTCTTACCCAGACCACTGACCATCATAAAACAATTCTGAAAGCATTTAAAATTTTATATTCCAAGAATATCACATGTTCTTTTGTTACAGTCTAGAGAAACTAATGTTTTAGTGACAGCAATTAAAAATGTAGTAACTATACAACTGCGTGTTAGACGGAAATGGCGTGCATGTAATTCTCAGACACTATTTCCATTTCCTTTATAAAACTTCATTGTATTTAAGAATTTGTGATTTAAAGGTAACAAAGTCTACAAGACAGTAAATTTTCATAGAAAAGGTTGAGTGAATCTGTAATTATACTAACAACATGAAAGACCGTAGTTCAAATAAAACCCATAAATTTATCTTAATTGCTTCAGTTTTGGTTTATTTTACTCTACCTGTTCTTGCTTTGCTTCTGAGCTTCTACAAGGCTCTGTAAATTCCTGTTGTTCTCCATCAGTATCTGCATTTCCAGACGCAAGTTCTCAAACTCATTTAATTGCTCCTAAGCAAGTGAAATTGGAAACATTTTATTTGATGACCAAATTGCAGTTCCTGTTTTCATTTCCAATAGATTATGTTGTTGAATAAAATAGATGACAAAACTTCCTCAGAAAAAAAAGCATTTTTCTGGCAAAGATCTGCATCACTGCTCGAATTAGAGTTTCATTAGAAACTTGATTAAGTCCAAACAATTTCATCAGCAAAAGTTATGTTACCATTTGATATTCACTAACGTAAAACAATTCAGTCCTCAGGAAAACGAGATATATGAGCATCTCAAGCAAGTGTCACCCTTCGTTACCAACCTAGGTAAAGATAAGATCGAGAACTGCCTCCTGCTTTAATGGGGACACTACTAAGCAGAGCTTATTAAAAATCTGAGCTCTCTATTCTGTCTTTAACCTTACAAATTGCCTGTAGAGATTAAGTCATAGTACCTTCAGCCTTAGAATTTCATCATTTTTAGCTCTTCGTTCTTCATTCAGTTCATATACAAGGTGCTCCAGATTTATTGCAGAAGCCCTCCGATCGGCTATTTCTTGCTCGTGAGTTTCCAAGAGCTTTGCCAAATTCACATCAAAATTTGGAGGTGTTTTTGGACACTGGCAAGTTAAAAGAAACAAGCCCCACAAATCATTAGTAAAGAACTGTTTCCCCTTTATATTGGTTAAATGCTTTAACGCTTAGACATGTTTATAGATTCCTCGCTGACAAATCATCAATAGTACATTTAAGTTACTAAAACAAGTTGAATGGGATTTGACCATTCTTGATACATTGTTGTTTCTGCTCCCAGCCTGAAGCCCTGCTGTAAACTTTTAGTCCTTTTGAATAGGTTTTAAGTCATTACAATGAAAATGTTTCTCTCAAATGCCATACCTGAGGAAACGTTACTGAAGATGAGTCCACAAAGCAATCTATTTGCTTCATTTTCAGTTCATATTCATTCTTCCTCTTCTCCAGTTCTTCTGTCATTTTATCCAGCTAATAGAATCCCCAATTAGAATTAAATTAGCTCATAATACACACAAAATATCAAAGAAAATAGCATCTAGTTCTCTATTTTGAACAAGCTTAAGTACACCACAAGTTATTTTAATTACTTCAGAATTCACTTTCATAATTGTTCTCTATATTTACTTAACAACTGTTAATGCTTCAATAGTTGCATGTAATAAGCATTTTTGAAAATACACGTACACTGTAGACTGTGCATTGTGTAATTAATCTGAACTTTGTTCTTGTTGGTTTTTTTTTTTTTTTTTGCATTGCTAACACTGCCTTTCAAAGGGCTTGCTAGGACAGAAAAACTATTATGAACTTTGTTCACAAACATTACTGGCCAAAACATGAGTTGATACATATGTTTTACTGGTATAGATTTAAGCAGTTTCCTCAAAGAGAGTGTATGCTAACATGACAAAAGGACTATTTGCAAAATAATTTATCCCTATTAGAGTTCACCAACACTAATCTATTTATTAGCACTGCAACAGTTGTGACAATTAAAACTAAACTTTGGACAAAGGCTTAAAATTACCTTTAGGCATGAAAAAGTTCTCACTCTTTCTGCCTAATTTATAGAGCTCAACTATTATCTCCATTACATAATCATATAGTTTGTGGATAAGCGTTAACCAGACGAAAAAAGTAAGCCCCTCTGTTAAACTACTTATAACCTCAGGTTGCAGTTACTATAGGTACTGATGATTTTACTCTGCTTTCAGAGTAAACATTTTCATGATCCAAAGTATTTTAAAGTTATCTAGCCTTTGTTAAGATGCTTTCTAACTACTCCTTTGCTTTTACAAGAAGGTGCATTGCTCTTCACCAGGAGTACTGCATACAAGATACTCTAAAGTTGCAGGTAAGACCTTTTCTGGAAGCTACAATTAACCACAGCTCACTCCCAAGCAGTTTAACTATCAGCAGAATTTTCTCGTTTTACCTGTTCCTTGAGTTCCTGGATTACAGCTTCTTTCTTTTTTATGTCTTCCTGAGCACACTGAAGCAAAGAATCATGTTTCTTAGAGGCCTCTGTCAGTCTTATGAGTTGCTCAGTAGTATGATGCAAGTCTTCACACATAAGGTCTCTCTATTTTAAGTAATTGGATGAGTAAAAAATAAAAAGGAAAAGTTATACACTAAAGCAGTTGTTTCAAGATGTTTTGTCATTGTTGCCAAGATTGCTAACAGCTCCAAGCATCTCCCTTTCCTCTCAACTTTTTCATCATGAATTGTAGCAAGCATTCATCTATAAATTTCTTGTTTCAGCATATTTTCCATATCTATTGCCTTGGTTGCAAAACAAAAACGAGGACTTTCCTACAGCACAGTTAGTTAAATACTTGTGGGTGATACGTGAAATCAACCACTGTTTTCATATTTAGAGATACAATCGTTGAAATAAGAAATCAGAAAAGAATGTATAGATTTTAATCCAAGTTGAATTAGTGATTACAGCTTTTTTAGTGCACTGCTATGCTATAGATACCTCTGCATTTATTCTAGGACTGTTCTACACTCCCGCCCTATCTGATAAGGCATCATACCTACACACGGTGTGTTAAGCTACAAGATGCAGTACTTAGTATTTAAAATAGTACTTAGTATTTTAAACCTTGGATTAGTTTTTCTTGTCCAGTCAAGAAAGCATGAAGGAAATTAGTAACTGATGTAAAAAGTCAAAGGAGTAATGATGACTTTAACAGGAGCCAGGTACATCCAAGGGTAAAAACAATGTAATAACAACTGTTACTTCTGTTTTTGAAAAAAAAACCCAAACAAAACCAAAACCAAACTAAAACCAGAAAATTATCTATTTGGTCGGCAACTCAGCTTAGGATTCCAGAATGTCAAATTTAGACACGGTTGTAAATGAGGGCAGTCTGTTGATTAAACGTACTGGAAGTCTATTTAAGACTGTTTTTTGAGAAGCAAACTGCTCTGGAAGATTGTTGGTTCTAAATGATTGGACTAAGCATATATAATATAACAGATGATCTTGCAGAAATTACTTGTAAGGAGAGGCTGGTGATTTAGACCGATGGACATGTTCACTGAAAGGATGTTGAGAACAGAAACAGGAAAAAGTTTTAAAAGTTAAAATTCTAAAAAGCAAAACTGTAGTTGAATCAACCACATATCCTAGATCAGTTTCCACCAGGTGGAGCTTTTAGCTAAAGTTATGAGTAAAGGAAAGATGTTGCTGAATATAGCAGCAGTGGCAGAAGAGATAATATTAAATATAATATATTCTTCTACCTATTCTAGTTTGTCAGCTGCATCATCTAAAGTTACCACTAAATTCAGCTGATGACTCCTTAGTGGCATTAACAAAATTAAACCAGGCTTTTAGCACAGGTTTTCATGAAGCAGCTTATAAAACGTTTAAGTCAAGCAATGTGATAATTTAGCAGAATTTGTCAGATATCTCATGAAAAATTCCTTTAAGAACAGCTTAACTAGCTTCAGGTTGAACTAAAATGAAGTTAAGTTTTACGCAAATATTTTAAGAAGAAACACATTCAATTGGTATGTTGAACAAATTATTATATACCAACATTAATGTTTTTACCTCGATGTTATCAGCGATCTGTCTTCTTTCCAAAGTTTCCTTCAGTTCTTCAATCTTCTTTTCCTGCTCCTGTATGACTCTCTTGTTTTCTTCTTTTTCAGACAGAACAAGATTATACTTGCACTACAAAAATCATTAAATTTTAGAATACTTTAAGAAAACATGTTATCAAAGAAAGCTGTCACACATAACGCAAAAAAATGTATATCACAAATCTGATGTCAACTACAAATGCCTAAAGTCTCAGTGTGAATGACTAAAATCAGAATTATACTTGCTAAATTGTACAAATTATGTTATTAGAAGGAAGTAAAAAAAAAAGGAAGAAGACTTAATTTAATATATATTAACCACCATAATATATACAGGCCATTAAAAACAAAAAAAAGCCAAAATAACCATATATAGGAATGTCTCATCAATATTTTCTCTGCAGAACCTTTTGAATTTGTAGTCCATTACAGTTTGTAAAGCATTCTGTGGGTTGCTCTACCAGTTTGCAGACTTGACCTATTTTAATAGGTGAATAACTATGAATAAATATGATGCAAATACACAGGATTAGATCTTTATGCTTGTGTTCTCAGATGCAAAACATAGTACTATCACAAACAAAAACTCACTCCCTCAAAAATGAATTCACCATTCTGCTTCAGTTGTTGAGATCTTAAATTGCCAATTTCTGAGAAAGTCTGAATGTGACTATCAGCTGAGTGTAGTTTACAAGATATGAATAGGCCCCTTTTGAGACATTGCTCTGTACCCACCACGCGGAAAGAGTTCAGTTTTCAAGACAGCCTTAGGCATAAAATGTTCAGAATGTCTCAATATGTCAAAATAAAGAAGCTTCCTTCTAAAATGCTCAGCAAGTTACACTGTTTGAGACCCATGATAAGACATGTCATTGCTTCCATTTCTGAAAAACTATACTATGTCCTTCAAAATGACAGAACATACATTTATATCCTTGAGCTCTCTTGTCAGCCCATCTATGGATTCAGTTTTATGATTAATTGAAGATCTCAGCTCCTGGATCTGTCTCATCAAGTCAGTTACAACTTCCTGCAACATAAAAAATGTTAATATAGATACATTACAAATATATATTTAATTACTGGATTTTCTTTGCTGTGTAATTTGTCAATCCCAAATTGCAGCCAGCCTTTTGGAATTGAGGCTTCAATATCTATGTACGTATAAAGGAGTAACAGGAAATTGGTCATTAATCATTGGGTTTTGTTCTAAGCACTTAACATAATGAATTAAATAACCTGCTGTGTTCATTAGAAGAGAACACTGGCTCTCTGATTTAGTTGCAGGCTGTCATGAGTTTCTAATAGGAGAACAGAAGCACTATAATTTAAGGTTACATTGGTTTGTAGTATAAAAAGACACACTGAAGAAATACCACCGTACTCGACAAGAGCAAATTCTTCTGATCTCACAGGTTTAAAATTTTTGGTTATGAAAGCAAGACTAATGAATGCATCATGCTGGAAAGTAAACACACTCTGATTTCTTTTGCCTGTTTTACATACAGTATAAATGCTTGCACTGTAGGAACTTCTGCTATTTAAGCTTTCAGGACACCTCAGCAGTCTTTTAATGTAAAAGTGCTTTGATTTTATTAATAAAGATACCCATGGTCACATTCTTACATCACCTTTCTTACATTCTCTATTAGTGCATTATGACACAATACTGACCGGAAGGTCCTGCTAATCATCAGGGGAATTATGCAACCTTTATGCCTTGTCTGTTTTGTCCAGTAGAGAGCTTTACTTTGATTATTTTTTGTTTAAACTTAAGTAATCTTGTTTCTTCTCTGAACGCATACCAGTTTCCTACCATCCTACAAACTTAATGCCAGTAAAAGGCAGAAATTATTTTATCTAGATAAAAAGCCAAGATTGCCTAGAGTTGCAGAATTACTAAGTGTGAGAAAGGCTCTGGGCTTTCAGCTGTGCTATAGAGAATAGTTATCTGCAAAACTGAGTATCAGTAACAAATAAGCCCAAACCTTATCTGCATCATTTATTTTCTTCAAAGAAACAATAAACTCTTCAGCAGCAGCCAGATCCTGTTCCAGTTTCTGCAGTTTTGCCTCCTAGAAGAAATCGTAATTGTGAATTAATTACTTTTCAAAAATGTTTTGCAAAGCACAAAGCCATGAGAGAAAATGGAAGGAATTAAGTTGTTCATTTTACCAGAAAAATTGAGCAGAAACTTGAAAATGCTATTTATTTTGCTGGTAATCTACAGAAGTTAGATTACCAATGAAATGGCTATTAATGCACAAGGAAATCCATGAGCACATGATTTCATAATTCACTTCTACTTTTGTACCTGCTGCTCACACCGTGTCACAATTTCAGAGGATGGTTTCTCCACCTGTGTTTCAAGTACTTTCAAGAGCTCCCTGGAGAAGAAAACATTTCTAGTGAGAAATACAGTCAGAAGATAAGAGTGCTTTATCAGGAATCAAGTCAGATAAGCTTATTCTTATTTGCACTTAATTTTTTTGAAGAGTTCTTTAACTATCACTTTCTCAGTGGTAGGCAAGACTAATAGTTTAGTTATTAGCCATACACTGCTATCTGTGGTGGAACTTTATCTTTGACATGAAAAACTACACTTGTAATGAAATTACATTTTTCATGTTAATTAAATACCTTAAAATTAAGTGTTATTTTAAGTTGGATAAACTAAATAAGACTATTATGTAATTACCTCCATCCAAGTGGGGAAACACACCTCTACAAACAAGATCCCCGTGTAAATGCAAAAACTAGCATAGACAAAAATCAATGCAATCAGATGAAAATAAACCCTAATTAAGACTTACTTTGAAGTATTTTCTTTGTCTTCTTGTAACTGTAATGTTAGTTTTTCATTATGTTCTTTTTCTGATTTCAGGAGTTTCAAAAGGTTCTAGAATACCAAAATAAATGTTGCTATAATGAATTCCAATACAAGGTCTTTAGAATAATTTAAACTAAAACAAAAATCTGAAACTCCTAAAATGACAGACCCTCCCCCCAAACCTTAGATGGAAACAGAAGGATCTTTATCTTTGTCCCCACAAGTTCAGAAGTAAACTATGTTGTACTAAATAATCCGCTATTTTCACCTGTCATTGATAATGATTTAAAATAACTATAATGTTCCTCAATATCCAAGGCTTAAAAAAGAGAACTTAGAATTTTTAACCATAGATTAATTCGGGGGGACTTTTCATTTTCTAACCAGCAGTTCAAGATATTAGACTATAAAGAATTTAAAAAATAATAATTTTCAATCTGTATTCCTTTAAACGCTAAAAAGGAAAGCTTAGAGCAAACTTGCTGAGCAGGCACAGTGTACACTGCAGAAAAGCAGGAAAAATAATTCACAAAAGCCCTTGAGCAACCTCACTGTTGTTTTGCAGTCACTGCAGTCTGACAGGCTTTCAAGTACAGCATCAACGAAATTACAGGACAGTGATGCACCACAAAGGCATGGATCAATTTAACAAGATCACATCTACTATTAAAATTTTTAAGAAATTGCTTTGTAAAAGAAAGAGCCAATAATCTAGTCTTAGCCAGCACTGAGATGAAAGGTCACACCAGCATTTAGATGTTAGGAGTTTTTCCAAAGCAGTTTTATTCCTTTACTAATTAATCCACATCTCTTCTCAACACTTCCATAGCAATTTCTTCAGCATGATACTGGATATTTCTCGTAGCCTGCAGTTGCAAGTATCTTGCACTAAGTTTTAAAAAAAGGCTCTGGATATGTCTTCCAAATGAGATCAACAAGAAACCTATCACTTCTGTGAAATCTATTATCAATGACAGAATAACAGGAATTAAAACAACCTGGCTACATGAATAACTATAAAGTCCTTTAAAAGCCGTGGCTCTCTTACACAAAGCTCATTTTTCATTGCTTCTCCTTCTTGTTTTCTGTCCTCAAGTTGTTGCTTCAGTTGATCTGTCTCAAACTTCGTTACTTCCTGCAAATTGTCATAGTCATCCTGCAGGCTTGCTTTTTCTTCAAGAATCTTTTCGTGCTCTAGCCTTTATAAAAAAAAAGCAAACAACCCCACCCACAATATTTGGATAAAACCTTGTTTCATTATAAAAAAATACCCCAAACAATTATATTTTATAATTGTCAGATAATATACAGAATACAGTTATTTTAGAAAGACCTGACATAAATGGTAGGTTTTTTTTTTGAGCTCTGAAGCCCCAAATTAATGCAGGGCACGAGAAATTTAAGTGGCATTGGCAGAGGAGGCAGAGTCCTCTTCCTGATCCCTAGAAATAATTTACTACTTAGAACATTCTATAAAAATTTCAGTCACTGTGTCTTGATAATGGTGTTTACTCATTTATTCATTATTTTAAGCCAACTCTATGATAAAAGACTCTGCTAGAATGACCCTAAGTACCTACATCTGCTTAGGTGGCATCTGGGTTATTTATCTCAAAATCTTCATATACTCTGGGCAAGTCTGGGTTATTTCCCTGAAACTTGTTGCCCTGAAAATTTCTTTCATTTGATTTTTCAAAAAAGTGAAAAGCAAAGAGGGGTAAAAGAGCTTCTAGACAAGTGTCGTGAAGTATATCATTAATGGAGAGTATATAGAAAGAACACCCTCCAAAAAGTCATTACTTCTGCTAACACAGAAGGTATAAATGAAACAACATTGAATTCATTTCAGCTCCGGGTTATCAGTCTCGCATTGCATCACTTAAAAAAATTACTTCAGCTAAGACATAATCAGCTATTGTGCAATAATGCAGTTAAGGTTTCTAGGGAAAAAAAACCCAAACAAAAACCAAACGAATCACAAGTGCAAAACCCAGGAACAACAAAATAAACCATACCTAAGCTGGACTAATGATTAAAAATCTCACTGATTTTCATCTCCCAAATATAATGCCAATTATTGCATGCCACATAATGAGCTTTTCAGACTTCAACAGTCAAGCTTCAGTTTATTTTCATGGTTTTCTTTCCTGCTTTTACTTTTAGAGCAGCATCACTACGTCACCCGCTTCATACGACCAGATTGAGAAGTAGCAGTTAATTTTTAAGACTAAATTGGGAAAAGCAAAACCCCAACTCAAACAAACCATGCCTTTTCAGCTACCTAACTTTTGGAGCTCAATAAGATTACAAGTATATTTAACATAAGGGGAAAATGCTATATAGCCTCATTATATATTCTTTCTGCTAATCTCACTATGCTCTTCCTCATGGCTCTGAAATAGGCATGGGAAGAACTGAAAAAAAAAAAAGCAAAGAATATAAACACAAAATAACAACTTTAAATAAGAGATGAAGTGAAAGTTGACATACAGAAAGTTAAGGCATTTTACCAAACTACCAACATACCTGACACTGTCCAGCTGGACCTGTACATCCATATGTCTACCAGAAAGCTGGCTCATTTCTTTCTCTTGCTTTTCCCTAAAGGCACTATATTCCAATTTTACAGCAGACAGTTCTTTGTCTGCAGACTGCAGTACGATGCGCAAATCACAGACCTCACTTTTTAATACTATTGAAAAACAAATATTTCACATGTTATTTGTAAAACTCTGCTAGATACAAGACACGTAACACTACTGAACATTCTACAAAAGTCTCACAAAACTTTACATATTTTCAGTGGAATAAACCTTGAAGGATGAGGATTTGGAAAATTTCAATGAAACACTGACTCTAAGAACTAAAGAGTACAGGCAGAATCGAAAAATATTTGAGGCTATATTGCAGCCATTTCCATAGACCAATAGAGGATTTTCCTTTTATTTTCAAGTAACATTTGTTAAAAATACTATCCTGTACTCCTCTCACATTCAGAGTGAATAGAGAACACTTTTCAATATTGTATGCTGTACAAGACTGTTCAGCGAAAAGCTATTCTGCAAGCATTAAGAGATCTTTTTTCTTTTAAAAAAAAAGTTAAAAAAAAAAAATCGAACCAGAATGGCTTTAATGTTTTAAAAGCAAATAGTTACTCAGTATATGCTATCGTTAGTTCAAAACATTAAGACATCTCAAAATCTCATTTGGAATTTCAGCATTACATGGACTTACTATCAGTCTTGCTTTCACTGTCTTGAAATTTCTTTTCAAGTGATTTTATCTGTTCGAGGAACTCCTGGCGCTCTTTATTCCAGTCATTCCTTTCAGATGAAAGAAGCTTGAGAAGAGAAGGAAAAATTTTAAATGGAGGGAAATGTAGGAGTGGTTAAGTCAGAGCTGTAACAATAATGATGTATTAGAGGATTTCATTAGCTGACTATAAATATGAGATGAATTTTTCTTAAATTTGATGTTTGGCAAAACTCAAATCCATGTATGAGTGCAGTAGATACCACCTTGCCATTGCACTATCCTATCTATATAGCCATATATCATATTGTTCTCTCACCTCCTGTATTTGTGCAGAATGATGCTCCAGTTTATTAATATGCTGTTGGAGTTTTATATTCTTGCTTTCCTCTTCATCCAGCTTTGTCTGCATTGTGCTCAGTTGCTCCTATGACAAAACAGATACTCAAAATTAGAACACTCATCTTCCAGTTATTCTCACATGCCATATGGCAGTCTGTGCATATTAAAAATGTCAACAACTTGCTGCTTTCATGACCTGAACCAACAGAAAATAGAACAGTCAAAAATAAACTAGTATCTTAAGCCACTGATTTCTCCTGTTGCTAAGTAAACTGCGGGAACACAAGAAAGTCTGTCAGGGAATCCAAGGACTGAATCTCATAAACAGTTTTCAAACACATGTCTATCTTGAAGAATAAGTCTTTAAAAAGAAGATATTAAAAATATACACTAGCTAAATCCTTTACAGGATCTCTGCACTATGATAAGTACCAAAGAAGGGTTTTGCTGTTGTGCCATGGTTTTACATGCTCTGAAGTTAGTTCCAGCTCTTAGAGAGTAGTTCAGACAACTTCAGAGCACTCTCCTGTGTGACAAAACACCTTCCTTGCCCTCTAGAAAAGCTACAAGACAATTCAAGTGCAATGGTGACAAGCAACATTTGGCAGGTTTCTTCAAATAATGCAGTATTTGTATATCAGGCTTGAATATTGTTCTAATTATAGCTGTCAAAGACATATGAAGTTCTCAGAAACAAGCCATCAAGTTAAAAAAAGTAAAAGTCAAAATACCCTGTACATTCTGTCAAAGACATATATACTCAACTTTCAAATCTCTTTCAATATTTTCATTGTAAATCCTCTTAACTACAAAGTGTAATTAAAGAATTGTTTAGTGAAGGCTTAATTATTCATCAAGAGCTTCACTTTCCCATCCAAATTAAAATATATTTAGTAGCAGAGGTGAGGCAGTATTTCATGCCCAAACCCACTTTGTTAAAATAACACACATACACTTCTGGGTTTTTTTTCCAAACATTCACCTGTGCCACTTTGAGCTCCTCAGCAATGGCCTCATAGGCTTGTTCATTCATCTCTGGGGGAGCTGGTTCTTTCAAAATGTCATCAATCGTGTCCTTGGAGCACTGAAAGTCTTCAGAATGATAATCTAAGATGTCCGGACTTACTCGTGGCACTAGGCGAGATCTTAGCTGGTACGCTTTGGTTGGTGTGGTTATGTTCTGTCATAAAGATTACAAAGCAGTCTTTATTTTAACTGTAAAATGGAATTAAGACTTGTATTGCACAGCTCCGTATGCAGAATAATGCAATAAAACACTCAAAGTAGTTAGTTCTAAACCACTACACTTTTTCAGATTTGTCATGATTACAGTAGTGGCCATTCAGTAAGTATTACAGAACAAAAAAGCAGAACTGTTTCATCAAATTATGGATTACATGCCAGAGCATTATGGGGGTTAAAGGATCATACAAATGAAAGTCTGTTCTCACATAACTCAGGAGAGTAAGTATGTGTGGTCTTAAACTTATACCTTAAGAGTTTCTCTATGTAGCTTATGTAACTGAGAGAGTTCTCGGCGCTTGTGTGCTTTGGTTGCCTCCAAAATGTTTTCAAGATGTTGGTTTGCCTTCTGAAGGGACTGAAGCTCTGATTCCAGTTCTATATGTTTCTTCCTGTTTGGGAAGCATATTACTACGGTCAAAACCACTCCCATCAGCAAGAATAAGCTGCAGTATTGCCAATGAGCAAACTGAAGCTGAACTCTTGCCCCAACGTTGAAATACATTATTTTGAGAAGAAAGCCATCACTGCTGTATTAAAAAAGTAAAAAAAAAAAAAATTAAAAAGTTAAGGAGCTTATTTGTGCTTGCATAATGAAGCAAGCAGATGGATAACTAAACATGTCAGAAAAAATCCATTACATGGTAAGAAATAAGCTGAGACCTCTGCAATTCCTTTTATGAGAAAGTGATATCACCCGCACCAATATGGTTTTAAGCTTAAAAACGTTATCCAGTTATATGAGAAGTATGAACTGGTGCTTGCAAGGATTAAATAAAATCCTTTAAAGATTATTTTTTCGGAAGTGCTGCTCTGTTAAGATTATTTTGCCCTCTAAGAGTTCTTTAACCGAAATCCAACAATTGAGCAGAAATTTAGGAATAACTTTCATAAGGTATTTTGCAGAGCTACATGGTGTTACTGTGATAGTTTGCCTTACTGATATAATTGTAGGGTCAAAGCCTACAGACAAAAGGAAATACACTACTTCATCGTTTGCCAGTTTAATGCTATCACATTCCCTCATGTTTTTAGCGTTTGTGACAAAAACTTAGAGAACAGAAATTTAGTTCTCTGCTACTGGACAAGCAAAAAATCAGCATACATTGATTTTGTGAAACTGTCCTGTTTTACCCTACGTATTCAGTTACAGCTTACCACTACACTTGCATGTAAAATTAATTTACTCTAAAACTGGAAACAAGTTGAGAATTTAGTGAAACCCAGAAGCTCAAAAGCTCTCTTCTGTTCCACTGCACTCCATTAAGGAAACATCAGTAACTGGTAATAAAAACGCAAACACATTATCAAGGAAACAAGACATGTAAAAAAACCGGAATAGATAAAACAGGATTATATTGAGTGGGCTGGAAAAGAAAGTAATTAATACATAAAACCATAAATAAACCATTGTAACTGATGATATAGGATAACAGATGGATTGATGAATTGATAGATTCAGTAGATCAGAACATTAGGATTTATGAACTTCATAGCATTTGCTGCACAGAAATCTAATAAAAAATACATACTTGTACAATTACCTGAATGAGCAAAAAGTACACTGCAGAGTTGTTTCGCATGAGAAGGCAAAAATGGAAATATCTGATGCCTAATGTTTCTACAATTACATTCTCAATTCACTAAAATTAATTAAAGAAAGCTACAGTGTTAGGTACAACCTAAAAATAAATATAATACTAATTTAAAAAAAGTCAGTCCCTTTCGCCTTCCAGGTATGCATTATGTTTGCTGGAAATGCAACTATTTGTCTTGTACCTCCAATGGCAGGACACATTCTTCAGAAATAGGGTTGATCAAGTTAAACCATGTACTACTCACTTGCACATGAACATAGACACACACAAACAACGAAGCTGTTACTAAGGCCTTTCTCTTTAAATGCAGCACAAGATAATGTGAACAATGATGGCAAATTCTTTAATATATTAGTAAGAACAAAGTAGACTTATTTCCTGCTCAGATGACAAAGCAAATGGATATGAATGAACTATTGGCACCATGCCTTGGCTCCAATTTGAAGTAAATCTCTGTTCCAATATCAAGTCTCAAGATAGTGTACTATTGCCTTCTTAAAAATCTTTGAAGTGGAGATAAAAAATTAACCAACAAGTTAGCCAAAATTTTCTGGGCTGCTTGGATTCTACTTTTATGGCAACTCAGGCATGCAATCTTTAAGAAGCTATATTAAAAACTACTATTCTACTAACTCAAACACAATCCCACAAATACCTCTCAAAACCTATCAGCTCACAGTACCTATTGTTGCTTCCCTGAGTAGTAATTCAGTTACTGAAAAATACTTTTTCAACATGGAAACCAAGTCAGTTTCTC
This sequence comes from Piaya cayana, assembly GCA_013389865.1. Classification (NCBI taxonomy): domain Eukaryota; kingdom Metazoa; phylum Chordata; class Aves; order Cuculiformes; family Coccyzidae; genus Piaya; species Piaya cayana. The sequence goes on along the minus strand of WAAB01013392.1, from coordinate 17,781 downwards.
CCTGTCTTACTAAGCAGGTTGCAATCAGAATTCTAAGATAATGTGCATCTCCTGCATGTTGTTTGGCAGTTTTGCATCTTAGAATAAAGAAGCTTTCAGGACAAAGAAATCCACAACAGCGCAGTCATGCCTTCAGATTGCATCATGGTTGTCTCAGTCTGGGAGTGATTGAGTTCAACAGGAACACGTTCTGCATGCATGCCAATTTTCTTAACCTGGCCCTCTCTTAAATGCAAAGAACATACTTCGATGGTATATTCAGGATCTAAGACTAAATCTGAAAAATCAGTGTAATTATTTAAAGACATTTCTATACTGTTTTGTCTCACTTGGTTAGCTCTTTGAATTCTTCATATTCTTGCTTTGAACTTGCCAGTTCACTTTGAGTCTGTAGCAGACGTGCTTTCAGCCTTTCAACAGATGCCAGCGAGTTGCCTTCCACTGATATGGTGGTAGAATATAAATGATGACCTAAGGAACAAACATACACCCTCTAAAATCACAGAGTAGATCAAATATTTTAAGTTTTACTAAAATGTAAGCATTTGTAGGCTTTTGAACAGCATAGCAGCAATCAAGATGGAAGAAAATAGGTATTAGCAACAGTTCACAAGAAAACCAGTAGAATAATTAATATTACTATAGACTTCATAACAGTTAAGGACTACAAAATGAGATTATGGTGATGATCACAAGACGCACAAGAATCCAAATTCCCTATTGCTGTATTTTCCTAGAGGCCAGTGTGAATAAAATAAAGGAAGCCTGTTTTATTAGTCTTTGGGAGTCACTTCAAGATAGCAGAAATACACTGACAAACAACACTTTCAACACTGCAGTGCATACAACAAATTAAGTAAACTTCTGTAGCTGAAAAATGTTAGCATATTTTTACCTCCAGGATTTTTCTCTGTGGCTGAAGCTTTCAAAAATGCTTTTTCTAGTTCTGCGATGGTCTCAGCATCAATTTCTTGGGCTTTCTTAACTGACTGTAAAGAACGAAGTCTTTTATTCTCCTCTCTGAGGTTATGGTTCTCCATGGCATATTTTGCAATTCGTGGGTGTTGTTCCATCTGTGACAAGCAATATTTTATTAAACAGCTTTTATTTCCCAGACAGTGCTATACATAACTGGCTCTTGCTCTACTACCTTTAATAAGCATTAAATTATAATAGAAGAGGAAAAAAGGCATTCCCTACAGTGGTTAAAGCTGCCACACACACCCTACTTCTTGTTGGTTTTCTTACTCCCTTGGAATCTGCTCCCAAACAAGAAAGTGAGTTTATATTGTATGTATTAGTTCTTTTAATGGTAATAAAGCAGTAGAAGTTTTTCTTGCTGCTCTTGACATCCCTTCCAGTTTCCAACTTTGAGCTTAGGCTTTCTTAACACCGCCCCTGCATGACAGTAATGTTTCTGTAGCCCTTTAATGACTATCCTGACTTCTGCACTGTTTTCCCCCCCCCCTTCACTTCATAGTTCAGTTACAAGTTACAGATTCAAGCCAGTCTTCTAATCCTTTACATCTAATCCTTTATCCTACTTGTGCTTGTAGAAAATATTTTTTAAAGGTCTGCCTTCTCTCTTGAGCTTCTTTGTTCTTCACAGCTGCCTCACAAATGATACCCCATGCATCAGATACTATAATAACCTGAAGTCTCAGGTTTGTACTTTCCTACTTGTGTTCTTCAGACATCTCCAGGACAGCATCAGTCCCAACTGGCCCATCTAGCATCTGTGTTATTATCCTTCAGAAATCTGCTGTATTATTTGCATCCTGCTGTCTTTCCCTTTCAATAGACGTCATAGAGGTTAAAGTCTCCCATAAGAATGAAGATTTGTGATTTGGAGACTTCCTTAAGTTGCCTAAAGGAAACTTAGTCCTCTCTCTAACCTTTAGCAAGCTCCCACCATGAGATCACCGTGACTAGCCTCTCGTCTCAAGCAAACTCACAAGCTCTAAACCTACCAATTTCCCCTTCCGCAGACAAACTCGATGCATTTGAGATGTTTCTATAAAGGAACCCACCACCCATCCACTTTTTTCCGTATCCATTTCATCACATCAGCTATTCTCACAAGAGGAATTTTTCTGCATTGAGGTTTAAATCCTGCTGTAAAACGAAGAACCACATGGCCACTTGCTCACTTTTCCCTGTCCCCCCACTGGTGGGGTGGGGAGTAGAATTGGAAAGAAAGAAGGTCTAGCTCATAGGTTGGGATAAAACCAACTTAACGGGACAGGAAAAGACAATAACTATAGTAACAATAAAAGGAAATACAAAGTGAATGATACACAGTGCCAACCACTCACTGCCCAGAAAACTAATGTTGTGTGTGTTCCCAACCCAGAATCTGCACACCATGCTGCAAAACACATCACAAATGCAAACCATGCCAAAAACTGCACCCCATGCAGTGACTGACCCTGTGCCATGACTTCATGGTATCAAACATCCCTTTGGCTGGTTTGGCTCAGCTGCTCCAGCTGTGTCCCCTCTCCAAGATTTTTGTGGAAGTTAACTCTCTCACAGCTGAACTCAGGACTTTCAAGGAAGGAAAAACTAAACTCTTACCTGTTCTCTGAGTGTCTGCAATTCCTCCCTCAACTCAGTGAGGAGATCATGTTGCTCTCTTGGCAATAAACTTCCACCAGCTTCTTTATGTAATCTTTCCAAGCGAACAATATGGTCTTCACGGAATTTAACTATCATTTTACTGGACTGGATAAATTTCTCCTTCTTGGCACACAGATCTTCAAGTTGAGCTATTTTTTCTAACAAATTCTTAGAGAGTACATATACAGATTGGTGGAAAAGTGACAGTTACAACATTAGATAAATTTTTAAGATGCAAACATCACATACATATAAAATCATGCAAAACTCAGTTAACACTAATTATGTGAATACCCAAACAACTTACACCAAGAGGCCAAATTACACACTATATTTCAAAAACTTCAGTTGGAATCTCCAATATGATTCTGTAGACTAAGTATTTATTTAAGCACATCAGATGCATAGCTAGAATGCCCATTTTAGTTCACTTTCTTAAAAAAAAATAAATCCATTTTGGATGATTCAGCACTGCACCATGACATGAACCAAAGCACAATAAAATAGGGATGACTAGGACATGTTTGCTTCAAAACACAACTGTTGATCCAAACACTCAAAAATGTGCTCAAAATTAAGTAAAACAGAAGTTTATTACTCTATTCAACTTTTTAATAGAAAATCCAAACAAAACCTCCACCCCCTGTAAGAGTTGGTCAAAGGATCGATTTCTGTCTCAACATTTTTCCTCATTTTTAGCCTCAGAACTTGACTGTATAAATCAGAAAAGCAGGCCTCAGAAAACAGCCAGAGCTGGTACAGAATGAATGCTTTGTACCTAACTACCTGTACCTGCTTCCTTATCTCAAAAATGTTTTGTACCTGTCTTCAAGCCTCCTTGCTCCCTAGCATTATGAAAGATCCATGAAGCAAGGAGAGGAAGATTAATGACCACAGACCCACAGCCAACAGAGCATGCGTGCAAGGTGACGATGACTACTGGCCTTCATCGGGAGACCCCAGATTGACCACCGCCGCCAGAAGGAGCACATGCGCAAGGGGAGACCTGCGGACACTCCTCTCTTGGCATGTGTGGCCTGCTAGGTGGAGATTGGCACATCTCCACAGGCAAAGGCAGGTTACAGGTGCATTGACTAGCATAAAAAGACAGCTCTGGAGCAGCTAAGAGAGGGGCAACAGAAGACCAAGACAGAAGACCCCCTCCCCACTGTGGGGTCATGTCCAGCGAAGACTGAAACAACGGAATGCCTTCTGGATAAGGACTCCCAGAGACGCTGGACATCTGTGGACCCATGGTGGTAGCTATGCACCCCTTTTCCTTCCCTCTCCTCCCCCCTCTCTTTCCTTGTTCTCTCTCTCTTTCTATTGTAAGTCATTTTCTATCATAAGTCGCTTTATGGGCATAATTAATAAAGTGCCAGTTTAGATAGAAGTTTGACTCCCTTGACTCTTTGAATTACTTGCACTCTGAAATCATAAATGAAACAAACCATCACACATCTGCTTACAAGTGGACCATGACACTCCCTTAAACGTAAATGTAGTATGAAAGGTATCTTATGGCTTGTCTGAATTTGAAAGACTTCTATATTAGATGTCATTTGACTATTTCCTACATCAGCAAACCTTATTATCTTTGGACATTTTTTATTCCAAAACAGAAAAATCATGGGGAGTGTCAGTTTCAATATGCTCTTATCAGATAACACACAGAATGCACTCCAAAAATATTAGTGCTTTCTTACCTTCTTTTCACCTTCTGATTTCTCCCAGAACAACATTGCTTCAATAAAGCTATTCATGTAATTTATGTTGCTCTTCCCTTTTTCAACAACACCTGTAGGGTAAATAAATGAGTCAAGTTTATTAAAATACCAGTTAACCAGGTTTTCCTACACACACGGCATGACAGTTGTGTAAAAAAAGTTTAATAATATAACTCCTCTAAGCTCACGTGCTGTACCCCGAGCAAAGACATTTAGACTGTAACGTAGTCACCTGCAAGTGCTGATAAAGAGAAGAGTCAATATACATAATTTTATAATTAACAATATTGATCAAGCATTAAACAGCTTTACAATGAACTTCTACTAAAATAAAAGAATCTGTTTGTTCAGCTAAATATCTCTATAAAAAGTAAAACCCCTCTGAAATTAATCTGATAACACTAAGCCATTATTGGCATTATTACAGTTCGTACATATTAAAAGTGGACTAACTGGTTTATGAGAAGAAAATTCAGGAGAATAAGCATGAATTAAGTGGATAATTAGTGATTTAATCTGGAAGGAAACTGTCCACACAAGGGATTAAAAGGGTTTGACTAATCCACTTCAGAAATTAATTCAAAATGGCTTTCTTGAATATCCTCATGCAGGTGACTACTTATTTATAGAACACTAATCACCCTAGTATCTAGGTGCATAATAATTACCCCATTGTAATTTAATATATCAAGCAGTGTCATGTTTTTAAAGAAGCTAGCAAGCAGATGTCACATTTGTGTCATCAAATATTACAAGTGTGATTTAACTGCATAGACAAAACAGCTCAAATACATTAGGTTCTTCATAAAAGCTCCCTTCCATGTTTAAGCACCATCATTTGCTTTCCCTCGGAACCGTATCGCCAGTCTAACAACTTTTTGAATTCTCTGTCAATATTCATGTACTAATGGACAGTGATTCAGTGTCATAATCACTGACTGGTTTTTGCTGATTAAACATGTAAGCTCACAGAGAAGTAATTCTTCCTTAGGAAAACTCAGCCACAGATGCTTTATGTTAGACAAGTATTTCTAACTTGTCTTATCTTCTATTACTTGGCAAGGTCAGGAAAAAGTTGACTCAGGATCACTGTAAGAGGTACAAGACCAAGTTTGCTACCCTTGTAATCAAACATTTTAAGGTAGTGCATTTCACTGATAAGCACACAAAGTAGGAAGCTATGTGGGATCTATACTGCAGATAGACTGGTGTAGTGAAAACTACTGGAAGAAAATAAATTAAATATTGATTAAAACCCCATTACCATTTTACATCAAAACTTATCTTTTACTAAAAGGTAAGCATCCTTCCTAGAATCCTTCTGAAGGGGTAGAAGGGGAAAGGTGGTAGAAAAGAAGTCCTGAGCTTAAAAAGAACACGGATTCAATGGGCATTATTAACACCTTAGTGCATCCCTCCAATTTACGTAAATGTAAATCACAAATAAACTTTTGGTTACTTAGAAGATCAGGCAGCATATCTTTTAAGAGCTGGAAGAGTATTCTAGATATTCTGTAATAGAAACATAGCCCTGTACACCAACTTAGGAGAGGAAGAAAATAAAACCATATTAACAATTTCTGCAAGATATTAGACACAAATACTGAAAATGAGATCCATAAGACAAATGCAACCTCTGCAAGTCCGTCCCTACAAAAATATTAATTGCTCAGAAACATAATGAACTACCTAAAGCTCAAACATTCTAGGCTAAAAAAGTAGCGAGTTCTCTCTCCCTTTATACCCAACTCTTACCTTGTGATACAGAAATATCATGCACAGATGGCGCTGAAGTAAGTTGAGCAAGCTGCTCTTTCAGCTTCTTCACCTCAGCTTGCAGTTGGCTCACATTTCCTTGCGTGTCTTCATTTACCACAGCCTTTCATAAATATGTTAAGAGAAAGTTAAGAAGAGGTACAACTAAAAATAATCTTATATTTTATATGATAAAAGAAGTCAAAAGAACTGCAAAGCAACAAAACACTGATAAGTTTTCCGTATCAGGGAAGGAAGAACTCATGGCAAAAACAAAGTTCCATTTACTGAGAAGCCAGTAAGCTGCGCTTTAGTTAAAAATATTGGTTAAAAAAAAGTAATGTTTTCTACAGAATTTTCTCTGGAGCTTCCTGACCAAAAAAGCTAAGCAGTATACAAGGAATGCAGTGCTTTCCAGCCAGATGCCAAAACATGTTCAAAGCCCACTCATGAGAATTATATTTTGGAAATCAGCATACATAAAAACTAGATGCACTGAAATACTATTGAATTTAGATCTTTCTAAGTGACAACTTTTAGTACAGAATTACTTACTTTTTCAACAAAGCACTCAGAGGACAAGCAATGCACATATACAATTAGCAATTAACTAGTCCCCAGCTGGTTTGCTTTTGATTATGAATAGAGTAAACAAGATCTTTTCAAAGTCATTTATCATATACTTAGGAAAGCAAATTTAGGATTTCAAAACAAGTTCTAGTCTTATGAATCAGTGAAAGCATGAGTATTTCCCTCAAGCAATCCTGTTCACAGATGTGTTGTTTAAATAACAAGAAATTGTTTGTTGCAACAAAGACACTGAATAATTCCTACCTTGTTTTTAATCAACTTTGCTCGTTGAGCAAAATTAAGGGTGGACAGTGTTTCACCAAAACACCTGGATCCTGGATGAACATTTGCAATTATACATGTTTTTGCATTACCACCAAGCGAATCCTATTGAAAATACAGAAAAATTAACTTTATTTGCATGGTTTTTACTGCAGCAGGAAGCCATCACCTACAAGGCATTGTATCACTTCGAACAAACTGCAGAAGGGATTTTGTTTAACCTATCTCCATGCTACTTAAGTCTGAAACTTTATTTCAAATGCAGGTATAAAGGATGTGACTGTAAACAAAGACTTCATTTTGTTTTTCAACTACTAATCAAAATTTTCTAGTGTTTATTACACCTGAACAGCAGGGAGAGAAAAAAAGAACAGAGAAAATAAATCAGGGAATAAAGTAGATAATCCCCTTTAATCTTGGAGATTAGCAAATTGGTATTTGCACTATTTTGAACATCATCCAACTTCTTGATTGTTCAAACCTATCTTCTGGTAGCAATTACCAGTCAAACAAAATCACAAGCCAACAGATTCTTGGCCAAGAATATAAAAAGAACACCTCTCCATTTTACATGCATGTCTCCAAGTATCTCTGTACTGTTAAGACAAGTAGGTCTCAAACCTCTGGAGAACACAGCAGCTGTACCTAAGACTCTAAAAGAACAGCATTACGAAATAGCCCACAAGCCTCAGTGGCATTCTCTTTGTCTAGTATATAAGGTCATATATGTGGATTTTTTTGGCTGTACAACTACCTAAAAAGAAAAAAATAACTACTTGAAGTAACAACTTATACAGTTGCAATTCTCTTTGAATTTCTATGTATTTTAGGTTGTGTTGGAAGAACGTAATTCTTCAGAAGTTCAGGATTCTAAGATACATATGGAATAAGGATGGAATGATTGGGAAATTTTGCTGTGATCACAATACTGTGTTGTAACATAAATACTATGTTATGTACAAGGACTATATTTTAATAACAAAATTAAGGTATTACTAATTACTGTTCACAGAAAATGTGTGAGTGCTGGTATCCAACAAACCTTTGACTGCTTCCATCTTTGTTTTCTGTTATCTTGAAAAGAATCCATAAGTTCTCTAGTACAAACTGTAAATTTATTTAATTCTTAACATGATACCAACACTTAGCACACATAGGCTAATTCTGGAAATCCTGTCAAATATATCAACACATCTCTAAATATTACATCATAATACAGAGGATTTCCCAAGCTATAAGGATGAAAGTGTATGCTGCTTTTTTCTTTAAAACTTTCAAATATGTAAAAGGAGATTACGAGCATAAATTTCTTGTCATCAGTTAAAGCAATAAGGCTGAAAATCTGTTTAGGTAAAAATACATTTTTCAAGCTTTCTTCCACCTGCCCAATATTGTAACAATTTTTAATCTCCCCAAGTTTAGCTTTTTAAAATAAAAAAACTCAGCATATAAAATCCAGAGGGTATATATTACCCGTAACAGAAAAGTGAGCTTGGAATCCCGGTAGCAAATGTGTCTCTGTTTTCCATTACTGACATCAACAAGTGCTGTGATTACTAGGCCCAGGCAACTTAGTGATCGATTTATGTTACCTGCTTCCTAAATAAAAAGAGAACACAGGTGAACAGATTCGGTGGATGGAACAGGACAGTGCACCTGAAAGGAAAGATGCTACAGGTATCACACAACTAACCTTTAACCTCAGTCCTTCTGCATGAGTGTCTTTCTGTCTCTCAGATCCTGCCAAGTCTACCAGGTTGAGCAGGGAAGACCTAATGTTAACAACCTCATTGTTTTTCTCCATGGATTCCACAGTGATAGTGAAAACTGCATGCGATCGTGAAGATTCTCTGTTCATTGAGGTCGATGCTACACGACGGTTTCTCCAGCCCATAGTTAATACCTGAGCATGAAAAAGCTAACAAATAATATCAAGTATCTCAGATGGCATTTAGCATTTACATACAGGTGACAAACAGTAGTAAGCATAGTTCAGTGTGACAGCTTTCAAAAATCTCAAGGACAAGGACTGATTTTTTTTCAATACAAGTATTTTAAAAGTTAAAAAAATGTAACTGCAGTCAAGCTTAATAAAAACACTAATTTTAATGCTCACTTCTCTCCTCCATGAGTGCCACTGACACTTGGAATCATAAAATATCCCACACTGGTGTATGTTAGCAGTACACAAACTAAAAAAGTATTTAAAGCTACAGTAGTACATGTATGTGTCTTGTTCATGGAGAAATAAATGTGACAAATTCTGGAACACACATGCTGCCTAATTAGCAGGAGATGTGTTACGGAGATGTATAGGTCAAGCATTAGGGAAAGATTACTGTGACTGCAGATCATATATACCAAACTCAGAAACTATGATTTCTTACACATGTGGGATAGACAGGAAGTAGCAACAGCTTCTTACACTGTTTTATGGTGGATAGAGATAGGGGAGGTGGATGCAGATAGGGGAAGAGGTTGTTACAGATACTGTGCAAAAACCATGCTTTAATCAAAGAGGAATATTTACCAAATAAGCACTACGATAAATAGTCCAAACATTAATAAGTGACAAAAAATACCTGATATGCTTCCGCAGCAGATGACAACACCTGTTCAACAGCACCATCAACAAAGACTCCTTTCTTGATGTGTTCTCTGAGGAAGAGTCCTGATGAAGCAGTATCTAGCAAGTCAAAAATCTGTTCATTGTAGATTTCAATAAATGAGCATTTGCAGAGAAAACTCTTTCCACTGCCAGCCTGAAAAACATCGTGATTTACAGCATAAGCAGATCAGTTTTATTAAGTCTGGCATTGTATGGTAATCAGTCTCTTTGTATATATCTAAATCTACTAGCTTGCATATGTATTCTGAAGCCCGTAAGACAATCAACATCCAGATACCTGGATGCATTTTTAGACTCAAAATGTAAGCACACTTATGTCTGAAGAAAGTGCACTATAATTTGGTAGAGTATTAGATGCAAGCTAATTATTCTCATTAACAAATTCAATGCAAAATGGCAATAATCCTGGAAACTTAACTGCTATACACTCCACTTACCAAACAGCCTTAGCTAATCTTTAATGCAAGACATTACTTTCATTGCAATAAGTATAAAATAGATGTACCTTTTCTTTTTCACGTTCAATTAGAAAAAATAAGTATTCAAAGCTTCGTGGAATCACACCTCTCAGGCTGTGAGTGAACTTATCTGAATCAGATGGTCCTAAAGAGATGTTTAATTAAAGATAATTAATCAGTGCTATTCAAAAGTAATGGTTGATCTTTTGAAGATGTCATTACAGAAGATTTCAGCAACCCGGTTTGAGCCAGTTCATGGCAAAAAACACAGAAGAAACATAATAAACTTTCAAAATCTAAGATAATATTCCATAATCAGATTTATATATAGTCTTAATGATGCTTGTGAAAGACTTCTATCTGTCCACAGATTATCTAGGTCTAAAATAGTATAAATTACATGGACTTCCATTGAAACACAGACACACCCAGGTACGCCAACAGAGCTACCTCAACCCTGATCTGAAGAACTAGAAAGACCAGGTGGGTTTGCCCCGTGTTTAGTTCATTTCTATGTAGTCCTTGAAAATGTTGGCCAAACTGGTTTTATTTCAGTAACTTTCTATAGTTAAGTAGAATATAATGCATTTAGAACCACCACTAGATGAAGAACAAGATAATAAGTGAATCCCTTCACATACAGCGTGACCTCAAGGCAGTTATTCACTGTATTTTAACAAGGAAGACCTTTGCATACTAGAATAATTTTCTATGCATGTGAAGGATGCACAAACAGGGAAGCAGTACAACACTAATCACTGGGAAAAATTTAGTAAAAGTGTTTGATCTAATTGAAAAGCATATCTCCTGTCAAAACTTGAAAAAAACCTATGTCTTCAAAGGGATATATGACTGTACCTATTCTTCACTCTTGTCATAAAGCAAGAACAACTGCACTGAGCGCTATACCGTTACTTAAACCTAAAAGTTATCTGCAGAACAAAAAGCTTACATCATCTCTGGTGTTTGAGCAAGATAACACATCAACTCTTGACAAAAAACCACAAAGAAAGCACTGAGAGATTAAGCTCTCTCATGCACTTACCCATCATAGTAAAGGTTTTTCCTGACCCAGTCTGGCCACTAACAAACAAAAGAAAAGAGGTGAGATAAAGCTTTATTCTGGCTCTAGAATTTTTCATTAATCTGCATATTTTAAGAACTCACAGCTTAAAAAAAAGAAGTTCTAAATTGAAGATACCAAGGCAAGCTGAGAAATCAGTCAGCTAAAAAGGTATAAAAATAAACCACCAAATTTGACCATGAAATTCTGTTAGATGAATCACTTTGTCTCTCCCAGGCCACCCACCATTTTCTTCCTTATTTCTGTTGGAAATGGAAATAGCAGAACACAGCATTAAAATGAAATCTTTCAAGTATACACAGTAAACTACTTTTTGGCTCAATCTCTTGGGTTTTCTGCTACTCAGTAGGGCAAGTAAACTCAAAATGAGGAAAAAATATTCAAGTTGAATATATCTTTTTTTTTTTTTTGCTTTGATCATGGCACAGAAGTCAGGGCAATTTCACTTCATTTTTCCACTTTTCATATTGTGGCAAAGTAGACATCCCTTCACAGTGCTGCAAATATGCACTAGGCTAGAAAAAAACCTAATGTTTTGATTAGATTCATCCTTCAAGTTAGGATTTTCGACCAACATGGTTACTCAGTTTTCAAAATGAAAAAAACATTGAGAGTTAACATAACAATATTCATGCTACTAGTAAGGGATGTATTTCTACCTTCAAAATATTTTGAAAATAAAAATTATCATTCATGAGCTCTCCCATAGGCAGCTAAGATTCACTAGAGAGCTGAGCTGGCAAAAAAGTCAAAGTTTTCATTCCATTTTACTACACACACATTGACAACAATAGCTTTCTCTTTCATGGTACAATAAAGATTCCAGGTTTTTGACAAACAATAGTAAAATTGAAATGAGTTTACAATCCACATTATTTGCCTTAAGCATTACAAACACAACATCTACAGATATATTCCTTCAAAAGAGGAGTAAGAAGTACTTTTCAATATTGCAAGAACATTTCCTATGTTGTGCTGCACTGCAGCCTCTGGCACTTAAACCCACAACTACTCATTAATGTAATCTCATCAAATGTTGTGATTGCTATGAAAAAAGACTTACTAGGCAAAGATGGTTCCATTGTAGCCATTCATACAAGATTCAACAATATTTTTCGCCACACTTGAGAAAACAGACTCCTAGGGACAAAGGAAAAGAAGGCACTTGGCACCAGTCCTTTAAATATATCTCCCATCAGTGTTTTAATACATTATAAAGTTATGACACAGAAAACAGATGCATTCCTTAAAGTTAGACATGTATTATGGCCCCTGGAGTTCTTGGAACAAAACAATACACCCTAAGTCTTGGTGATAATCACGCTCTCTGAAAAAATTTTATTCTGTGTTGATAGCTAAAAAAATAATTATAAAACTCAGCATAATAGTAACAGTTTTCAACTATATATTATATTAAGTTTGGCCCAGTGTTTTTGATTACATTATGTGGTTTATTACATGAATGGGACAAAATTGAGCCCATTACACTCATCAGATCTAGCTAGCTTTCAACATTTGCCAGTACACAATGGCATATTCAACACATCTGCACAACTGCTAGCCTCATCTGTTTCCTCTTCCTTAGTCTTGCAAAAAAAGCCTAGCTACAAATAACAGCCTACAATGTGTGAGGTGGTTTTTTGTTGTTATTACTGTTGTGTTTTTATTAAAAAAGACAGACATTACACAGAATTGAAGTCTTAGATGAATTAAAATTACTATCAGAATTTCAAAAGCAGTATTATGAAAATTAAATCGAAGGATTTTCCTACTAGTATTACTTGTTCCAGATGAACAATGCATCTGCATAAAATGTAAATGTATAAGAAAATAGCACTAATAGAATATAAACTCGTAAGTTCCTAATACACGAAACACACCTTTAATATCAGCTATTGATAGCTATATTTACATACTTGTCTCAACATTAGGGGCTATTTTCTATGAACAGAAGTTTCAATTTTAATATGAAATTTCATTGGAGAAATTAACAGTTAAAAAAACCCATTAAAACTACTAGCAGAATTTAGTGCAACATTTCTGTACCATAACCACATATTACAAATCTGACCACTGCAAAAAATAAGACCCAAGACATTTTATCTTTAGAAAGGTTTAGTGTAGCAGTTGCCAAAACCTGAGGAAAACCTGCAGTACTTATGAGATTCTGGAAGTTATTACCTGTGTTGTTTCCATATTTGCAACATAATCGAAAGTGAAAATCTTTGGCTCAGGCTTCGAATGCAGACGGATGGTATTTGATGAAAGAACAGACAAACACAAGCCTTGATCTCCATCAGTTAACACGGTTCCTTCCGAAGGTGGACGTACCCTTACATAAACTTTGATAGTATCACCTTCAACACTAAATGAATATTTATGCATTAGATTACTTTGAAATAGTTCTACCAGCTCTTTGATAAAATTAAATCACAAAAATCACATTAAGCACGAAGTCATACAAATGTCTCCTGAAAATATACTACATTAGCTGTACACGTCAATTCATTACAAGTCACAGATTTGAAGGTAAAAATGTGGCAGATATAACAACAATGAACACAAAATTCTGGAATTCATTGCTGTTACATGTAACATTAGCTCTAAAACAACATATTTCACAGCAAAACTGAGATATATAAAACCAGAGTTACAACACAGGTTTCAGTAGTTTCTAAGACAATGGGCTTCAAGCATCCTTCTTATTACTATAAAAGACTTTACAAATGGAGCAGATAATGCTATATTCCATCAAGAAAGCTACTAGCACTTTTCTTTGCTGCTCACAAGAAGAGAAAGAACAATCAATTCTTGATATATGAGTCCAAAAAAGTTTAGCAATGCCTACATCTAAAAGCTCCCTAACCTATTTAATCACATTTATCAGTGGATGCGTCGGTACATTTAGCTTGGATAAGTGACTGTGCATTACAGTTTCATTAAGACTTTGAGGAGTTCTGGAATAAATAGCAATATACTGGTATAATAACTAAATTGTTACATGATGTGGCAGCAAATCTGAGATTTACTTTGCTTTGTCCCAAGAGGCTGTTATTGCATGAGTGTGTTACAAACATTACTGATTTTTACTTTTGGTAAACCAGAGAAAGGAAAAGAACAGTTTTAAAAGTGGGTGAAGGACTTCATGACTGAAATGCAGGGTTGGAGAGCGGCAGAGGAACGAGCTAAAAAAAAAACAAAACAGGAAGCAGCTGAGAAAAGGAAGATGTTAATACGGGCTTGAAGATACAACACATTAACTTTCCAAATATTTTTTCTTTAGATATTAATCTGAGTTGTGGCAGCAACTGGGAGGACTCTTTGGCTTTTGTTTTAGCTTAGGACTTCCTCACAGAATTCAAGCTCCTTGTAGAATATCTCCCCAGAGAAATCCTAGAATCCAGCTACAGAATTCACAGAGAAATGATAATTTACTGCATGGCAGGATTCCAAGAGGAATCCAATACCTCAGAACAACACTTTCATTAGGAAAGTGCTTTTTAAAAAAAACTTAGGGGGAAGTTAAGAGAGAAAGGCAATCTTATGAAACAAAACATTTAAAAAAAAAAAACCCTTAAATTATTCTACAAGGCTATGTACTAGGCTTTGTTTGCAGTTTTTTACTGTACAACTATGTGTAGGAACCGGCCAGTACTACTTTACCTAGGCGAATTCAACAAAGGTAGAGCAGAATCACGTAAGTCTCCTACAAAAATTGAACGCACAAAGATTAGACTCTGTAAAACTATTAATCAAAGACCTCCACTTAAATAGAAAATACTCTAAGCAGTACCAAAGGAGATAAATGGACAACGTTAAAAATACCTCTCAAAAGCATAAATCAGAACCACACAATACCCAGTAACTATATTCCTGTGTCAGAAAGTTTGCAGCTTCTGGCAAAGGTAGCTACAGCTCCAGTTCTGCAACGTGAGCATGCACACGCACGTAAACGTATGTTCAAGGCCAGGCTGGATTGGGCCTTGGGCAGCCTGATCTAGCGGGAGATGTCCCTGCCCATGGCAGGGGAGTTGGGACTAAATGATCTTTAAGGTCCCTTGCAAGCCAAAGCACTCCAGTATTTTTTTTTTTCCCCACCAAAATCTTCCGCGGGCCTCTCGCCAAGCCTAGCCCCTCCTATCCGACCGTACCTCTCCCTCCCCCCGACCCCACGCAGTCCTCTCAAACTCGCAGCCGCCCCGCTCTCACCTCGCACACCAGGAGCCATGATCCCCCTCAGCCCCACCAACCCAAAATGGCGGCCGGTTTGAATTTGGCGCTAAGGGCGGCGCAGGCCCCGCCCCTCCCCGCAGAACGCGCTCCGCTTCCGGGCTGCCCCCCCTCCACGGGCGGGATGGGACACGGGGAATCACTGTTACAATAAAGTGGAATATCTCTGTGATTTAAGCTAAACCGGAGTGAAGCTTTGATGTGCGGGCAGATTAGTCAGTTAGAAAAACAGCTTCATCTAAGTGATTGTATTGTGAAGGCCAATGGCATCTTGGGCTGTATCAGAAATGGTGTGACCGGCATGTCCAGGTTACTCTCCCTCTGTACTCGGCAGTGGTGAGACCGCTCCTTGAAGAGTGTGTGCGCTTCTGGGCCCCTCACCGCAAGGAGGATGTTGAGGCTCTGGAGCGAGTCCAGGGAAGAGCGACGAAGCTAGTGAAGGNCTCTCTACAACTACCTGAAGGGAGGTTGTAGAGAGGAGGGAGCTGTCCTCCCAAGTGACAGGGGACAGGATGAGAGGGAATGGCCTCAAGCTCCGCCAGGGGAGGTTTACACTGGATATTAGGAAAAATATTTTCACAGAAAGGGTCATTGGGCATTGGAACAGGCTGCCCAGGGAGGTGGTTGAGTCACCATCCCTGGAGATGTTTAAGGGATGGGTGGACAAGGTGCTGAGGGACATGGTTTAGTGATTGGTGGCAGTGGTTGGACTCGATTATCCAGTGGGTCTCTTCCAACCTGGTGATTCTATGATTCTATTTTTTGAAAGTTATCAGAATGTCCCTCTGACAGTGTGTTTTTCTCATCCCATGTTTTCTTTCAGTGTTTTCCAGACACATCCAGATTTGATGACGATGATGGCTTGTGTACAGAGGGATCTATGCTAAGCAGATGTGTCTTCTTCTGTAACCACCTCTGTTTGTAGTGTTTCCCCATCTCAAATGCAAGGTCAGACACATGAAGGAATGTGAGAATTGATAAGATTTCCTGCAGCTGATCTGTACGTTTAATTATTTTGTCATACAAACCTGTCTTGTAAGATGTATCTGGTTTAGGTCAGGAGATAACCTGAAGGGCCTCTCCAGACATGGTTGGATAATCTAAAAAAGAATGAACATTCTTTGAGGATTTACACGGTTATTTTGTCTAAATCTAGTATATATACTCACTGTTTCTTCAGACTGGACATCAGAAAAAAAAAATTTCACGGAAGGGGTCATTTGGCACCAGAACAGGCTGCTCAGGGAGGTGGTTAAAGTCAATTTCCCTGCAAGTATTCAAAAGACAGGTAGATGAGGTGCTAAGGGACATGGTTGAGTGGTTGATAGCAATGGTTGGATTTGATGATCCTGTGGGTCTTTTCCAACATAGTGATTCTGTGATGTTATGCCTTTTTTAGAAGAGCATCCAATTCAGTGCTAAATTTTAAAGTAAAAATATTATTACCTTTGCTTTGTAGACTTTGTCCTTTTCAATATTTTACCACTGAATGAGTGTTTATCACAGGACAAAATCATAAACCAGATCATTTAATTCCACCTCCCTGCCATGGGCAGGGACACCTCTGACCAGGCCAGGCTGCCCAAGGCCCCATCCAGCCTGGCCTTGAACACCTCCAGGGATGGGGCAGCCACAGCTTCCCCTGTGCCACTGCCTCACCCCTTTCATTTTCAAGAAATTCTTCCTTATGTCTAGTGTAAACCTGCCCCTCTTCAGTTTATACTTATTGCTCCTCATCCTGTCACTACAAGCCTTTGTAAACTGTCTACCCAGCTTTCTTGTAGCCCCTTTGTGAATTGTACTGGAATTGCATGCACACTAGGTGGAGCAATCCCCTACGTGCCCTGTGTTGCATTAAAGAATACCTTAATAGTCAAATTTGCCTTAATATGGAGTGTGGCTTTTCACAGGATCACAGAGCTGGCTCTGAATTTCCAAATTAGCAAGGGATTTGAGTCCTCTAAAGTTTATAATAAGATTAAAATCAGTCCTTGGGTAGTCATAGAAGATACATAAGATTTCTGATAAAATTTATAAACATGCATGTAAGTGGGAAATATGTTTTGTCCTAAGTGCTTGTCTCGCTGCACATGATGGATGAGGATTGCTCCTTCGTGTTGCCCAGCCATTATAAAGGATGCTTCCTTTCTAAAACTCCAAACCGAGTCATAGAGAGTTTATTTCCAGTAACAAGTGTGTCCTCAGAGCTCAGTGCTGGGTTCAGTTCTGTTCAATATCTTTGTCAATGACCTGGATGAAGGGATTGGATGCACCCTTAGCAAGTTTGCAGATGACACTGAACTGGGAGGAAGTGTCAATCTGCAGGAGGGTAGGGAGGCTCTGCAAAGGGATCTGAATAGGCTGGATCAGCGGGCTGAGGCCAACAGGAAGAGGTCCAATACGACCAAGTGCAGAGTGCTGCACTTG
>WAAB01013390.1:446807-558689 GCA_013389865.1 Piaya cayana | reverse complement strand
CTGCTCTCATGAGACCTCAGCCAGAGTACTGCCTTCAGTTCAGTTCCTTTAGCACAGGAAGGACAAGGATCTTTTTGAGTGAGTCTAGACAAGGGATACAAAGATGATCAGAGCGCTGGAGCAACTCTGCTATGAGGACAGGTTGAGAGAATTTGACTTGTTTAGGTAAGAGAAGGCTCAGGGGAGACCTTATAGCATCCTTCCAATACTTAAAAGGAACCTTCAGGAATGTTGGGGAGGGTCTCTTTATCAGGGAATGCAGTGGTAGGATGAGGAGTAATAGTTTTAAGCTGAAAGAGGAGAGATTTAGATTAGATACTATGAAGAAATTTTTCATTGTGAGGGTTGTGAGGCACTAGAACACGTTGCCCAGAGAAGTTGTGGATTCCCCAAAAACTGGTGGTGTTCAAGTCCAGGCTGGATAAGGGTTTGAGCAACTTAACCTAGTGCAAGGTCTTCCTGCCCATGGTAGGGGAGCTCGAGCTAGATGCTCTCCAAGGTCCTAAAGTATCTATGATTCCATGATTCTATGAAAATAAGAAAACTGCCCAATTTTTCAGACACGAAACTCAGATCTCTGATTTTCCTGTGTTCTTCTGGAAATCTGTTACTTCACTTAGAATTTTATCACAAACCAGACCATCTCCACACTTTTTTTTCCTACTTTAATACCACACAGATGTTTTCAAACTGAAAAAGAAGCTTGGAGCATTGTGGAATATATTTCAAAATATTTCATTTTGACAGCCATGGATTTAAGTCCCACATTAAGCAGCTCAGAGGACACGGATTTGGGAAAAATGTACAAGAAAATAGTATGATTAAGTAACGATGTTCCTGAAATAATCCCATCACTGATGTTACCTTTTCTACCTCATACATACTCTATTAACTTTTTCCAACTTAAATTTGTGTCGAATAATTTAACTAAGTATAATAGGCAAATTCTAATAATGATGTATGTCAGAGTCCTGATCATTTGTTACTATGGTTTGATGTATTATTGTCAGGTTTCTTATCCCAGCTAGGGACGTGATATTATGTAGTGGCTATTTGAGTCAAATAAAAACATTCAAAGACTAAAAGAATGGGGAATATAAATAAATTTATTGCACTACGTTCTTTTTCATCGAAGCATTTGCACATTCCATTAGCATGAATCATAACACATGCAGATGGATCAATCAGCAATCACCACTTTCATATTCTTAAGCGTGGCATGATGAAGCTGACTAATAGAAGTTGCTTTTTATTTGCTAAATGTGGAAATGCTCAGTCAGCATTAACATTTCTTCTTTTGTACAAAGAAAACGAGAAAAAGAAGCAAAAGGGCAACTAAACTGAGCCTTCATTATTTTGGGATCACATTGCAGGGCCAATCTCCTCTGGCACTGATTAGCTGAACTCTGCTGAATGAATGAATTTAGAAAGTTCTTTTTGTTCTTTATATATATATATATGAAAAACTTTTAGACTGCAGTGAAGTATCTTGATCAAAAACATGTTGGATACATGCCTAAATATTAGAAACTGAGATGCTAAGATTACTCCATATTCACAAATTCTTGAATATCTACTTCAAAAATGAGATTTTTAGATAAACTAAAATCATTTTATATAGGTATATATATACCTATATATGTCTATACGTATATGTGCTTTCTGCTCCATGCATAAAAGCACCTTAAATTCAGTCAGTTCACATGTTGTTTCCAGCTTACAGATATGGATTAAAACTAAATACAAAGGAATTTCTTTTAATTTATGCTTTACCCTTTAAACTGCTTTCCCATATAGATTTATCTGGATACCTCAAACCAATGACTACAGCTTTCATTATATCAAAATCAATGACACCCTTGCTTGTATTTTTCCTTTCCAAAACAGTACTGAAATAATCTTCTCTAAACATGGAAGTAGCCAAAACCTCAAATCATTACAAACACAAATCTTGACCCAGATCCCACTGGGAAATGTTCCATTTTTCACAGAAAAGACAAAACTGGAAAGTCATTAAATGTTCTCCCTGCCCAAAGAAGGAACCAGCTGTATTAATGTCATTCTTTAGTGGCTCTACATCAATCCCTCCTTTTTCAGACTGCCTTAGATAAAATGCTTAACTGAAGACTATAAGAGGTTCCCCAACTTGTGAAAAATAAACAAAGACCGTGAGTTCTTTTTTAGAAAGACACTTTTTAAATTCCTCTTCATCATATCCTTGAGAGTCTGGAAAAAATCCTCCAAATCTGTACTCTGAAGAGAGGATTGTACCCTCACTGCAGAACAGATTTGCAAGTATACTGCTGCAGAAAGACACTGCAGTAAAATTTTCCCAGTTAACAAAAGAGCTGCATACCCTTGACACACACGCTGCTTTTTTATTACAATGTTGAAAATTAATTCTTTGCCCAGGAGGCTTTCATGGCCCTACTGCTAAAGTTATGCATGTTCTGAAAGGAAATGTTTAGATTATCTAAAGATGCTGTCAAGCAAATTAAGCCTATTGTTGAATGTTTGCATTTCACTGTCAGACACCTACTGGCTTCACTGGGACTATCTGCTACAAATAGAAATGAAAATACAGGACAGTAAATTAATCAAGATTACAATTTGTAAAAAAAAATACTGAATTCAAACTTTCAAAACCTTGAGGAAATGCACTGATCTCTGAATGCACTAAGGAAATCAAGATTAATACTCCCACATATCTTTTATTATATCCTCACAGTTTGACTTAATAGTGGAACAAGAATTTTTGTAAAACATTTTTGTAAAACATTTCTTGAGATATAAATTAGTTCAATAAATGTAAAGAATACAAAAAAAAGATGTTCCCATTGTTAAAAATGTACCACTCCACTCTAATGTATATGAATAGTAAAGTTAATGGAGAAAAATTCAAATCCCTTAATTTCCCAGGAAGCACAGTTTGACATCTATTCGACAGAGGTCTGATCCCAAGAAGATCACACAGTCTGTTGCATCTTACAGTTTTAAGTAAAATTATGAGTTCTAGTTTTATCCCAGCCCTGATAAGACCATCTCCTTTCATACCATCAATTTTTAAATAGAACAGTGCAAAGAAATCAATGAGTAGCTCTACTTAATAATTAATATAGCCAACCAGAATTCAAGCACTACACCTTGTACAGCTGCCCTAAGACGTGCAATAAAAGGCTACTATTATCAATCACAGTAATTAGACTTCCACAGTATATCCGTATATTGAGTTGTGTAAAAGATCCAATTTGGTGTATTTATTGTTATTTGGTTTAGATAATTTTCATGATTTATTGATTCCAAACATACAAGGAGAGATAGCTTCTGCTATTTGTTCTCATCAGTAATTCATCGTAATGTGATTTATTTCATTCCTTAGTGTGAAATACTAAATACTGTTAAGAGAATGAAGATGGTAGATGTTTGATATTTCTTAAGTAGCTCAAATTTGAGAACACTGCTAATTCAACATGCAGTAGATTCAAGAATTAAACTGAGACTTTTATTCATACTTTCATTGTGGAAAAGTTGGCCATGAGAAAATAAGTGGCGGAGAGGGTTAAGTGTAAAAGCTCTTTGGTACTGAGTTTAAGTCAGGACTGAAAATGAGCTTTACTGTTCCCATGTAGCTAATCCAAAGGAATTGTGTAAGCTTCAGAAAAAAACATCAATTTGTTGCAACTTATACCCTGTTCAATAGATATATCTTACTGAAATGAAAGAAGGATATTCAGGGCAAAAATGTCAGTTACATGGGAAACGCCTACACAAGAAACACCTCACAATAGTCAACAGGCTCTCTCTAATGAGTCACAACAAAAAGTTAAGAATGTGCTAAGGTATCTAAGATCAGGTGAACAGGTCTGATAATTTTTATACATATTTGCTTATTGTCAAATATTAAAATGTTTCTGCCCCTTTTATATTCAGATTCTGTC
This sequence comes from Piaya cayana, assembly GCA_013389865.1. Lineage (NCBI taxonomy): Eukaryota > Metazoa > Chordata > Aves > Cuculiformes > Coccyzidae > Piaya > Piaya cayana. The sequence goes on along the minus strand of WAAB01013390.1, from coordinate 554,751 downwards.
ATTATGAAGAAAGTAAATTCATGTTTATTAACATGGATATTGAAAAATTTTAATTCAAGGCATGTCTTGTTCATTCTACAATAACAAGTTATTTGATAAGGAAGAGCAAGAATTTCAAAGAGCATTTTTTTACTTTTTTACTTACAATCTGCATTTAGCACAACTGATTCCTAATCAAATTAAAAGAATAACTTGATCAAGCAATAGAAAAAAATATAGTTTAACAATGCCAGTACAAACTGCAGAGAGAGAGACAGAGCTTCTGTAACATTACCATACTCTGGAACTGGGATATTAAACACAAAACTATAACAAAGTTTGAACATTCTGAACATTTATTAAAGCTAGTTTACTTTAAGCTATGAATTTGGGCCTTTTTGAAAAATGCTGTCAGCTTCACCAAGTAGGACATGAGGCTTATTCTCTGCCGGTGCCAACACAGGACATTACCCACAAACCTGAGTATCACTGTATATTTCTTCCTCTTCTAAAATCATTCTCAAGATATCATTTTGCAAAATTTTTGGTTCACTTAAATTTAATTTCATAAGCTAAAGCACAGCTTAATATTTTACAGAAACTAAGAACTGATCTGTTGCGCAAGTGGCTTTCTTCTCAATAACTGCATTGAGTTGGCTGACATTTTACATACACCTCCATGCATAAACACAAACATCAGGCTGAAATAAAATCCCAAGACAGTTAGCATTTATCAGAGCTATAAGAAACTGAAAACAGGGTCCTATGACAAGACTTATTAGGGAATCTGACAATAAGCAGGGCTAGCAATCCCATTAATAATATATACACATACAAAGTGTATGACATGTTCATTGTTTATGATGACTAAAACTAGTTCATTGCAGAAGAGAATAAAGCTTTGTAACTTTAGAAGTCCTTTTCTGTATTCTTTCCTCAGCATCCTTCAAAACATTTAGTTCTGGATGAGATGTGACATGTGAAATTTCACGGGGAATGGCTTGTTTTGAGGACAAATGGTTGACGGGACTTGTAGATCAGGCTTGTAATGGAAGTTATCTTCAACCTTAGCTATGCAATACCTATAACTGTTCCATAATAAGAAAAAAAGATTAAGTCTTGGTAATATTGTTTTGTCACTCTGGCACCCTGGAGTAGGCAAGATACATTTGCACGATCCAGTCAGGATAAATCATGCTAGGAAAATTGAATGAATACAGGTTTCTGACCTTTCTAGTGAAAGGATTTGCCAGATGTTTCTTTCATCTAGTTTTATTTTGGGAAAGGTATTTTAAACAATTGGAGTACAAAAGCAATATACATTGCTGCAAGGGTGGTGTGTAGAAAGCGAGTATCCATGGACATGGAAGAGTCACTTACAGGTTTACATGGAGGTCACAGCGCAGAGTTAAATAGAAATACTGAAGACTGAATTACACTGCATATTTGGCAAATACATTATGACATGTTTGTCTCTTAATTGTACTTCTGCAATGATTAAAGACTGTTTTGTTAGATATTTAACATTTTCAAAACACCAATGGCAGAATTCTGACTTGAGTTTGCTTCTGTGTAAATGAAAATAAAAAGTCAACAGAAATAAAAAAAAAGAGAAGACTAGAGATATGGACTGTATATTCCCTTCTCTATATGTATATTGTATATACAAGTATATAGTGTAAATATATTGTATATATATTGTATATTGTGGCTTCTGAGAAATTATTTTACAGCAGACCAAAACATTAATTTCATTCTAATACCAAACACATTTTTTAAGTTCATTTATTGGGATGACAAGGTACCAAGCCAGCAACCATCACTATTACACTTCCAAGTGAACTTGGAAAAACAGTGTGTCTGAAAACTGCTCTCAAATGTGTAGAAAGGCATTATTAACATTCAAGAATTGTCACTTTACTGATAAAACCCCTATTATTACTAACAGTCTCTTATGTGTTTTGATAATACAAATTTACCATTTACACAGCAGAAGTTATGATACTTTAGATCTCCTGTTGTTAAGTTATACCTGATGTCTTCTCCAAAGTGACTTCAAGACAGTCAAACAAGTAGTATATAATATTTCCACAACAGTAAAACATTTTTAGGAATAGTTTCTTCCAATATTACTTTTAGGTGGTGTGGAATGAACCAATTAATCAGAAAAGTGAGAGAATATTATTTATTAGTAAAACTAAGCTACTATCAGTTCAAAGAGCTTATGAAACATTTGGATTTTATACCATTTAAACAACACTGGAGAAATGTGAATACAAATTATTGAGGTTTTCATACCTTCAACTGGTAAATTAAGCACCTTTTTTCTAAGTTGTTTTCTTGTACCATAAGTTTAAGAGACAAGATAGGTTATTATCTCCTATAACATATTGTGTGTGTCAAAAACACACTTAAAAATTGAAGTTAAAAAGTAAGCTACTCTTTGATTAGGGAAAACTGTTTCTGTCTATAAATAAATAGTCTACATAAAAGCTACAATTTTCTTTATTCTTATGAAATAATAATGTTCATAGAAACTGTTTCAAAGTACTTTTCCTAGGGGTTACCATTAAAAAAAATTAATCTTATTTACAGTACTTTATAAAGAATCCCCAAAATAACTTCATGGGGATCTTATTTGTATAAGTAAAATGGGATCAATAAAAATGAACAGTTTAAAGATGGTGCAGCACAATTAGATTAAGCCTGAAGATAATTACATTTTGCTTTACTGTCAGGAGTTGCTGAACTAAACATGTATACGTGTGCCCAGAAATGCAGACGAGATGATTTTGAGATGTCATTTCTGGACAAACAATACTTTTACTGTAAAACCAAGTCAATTACTAGAGGGTGGAGTTATAACTTTTGTTGTATCAGCCAGAGGGTATTTGCAGGATACTAGGTATTTGCAGTTAAATATTTTTATAGAAAACCTCTTTCAAATATACATCCACACTTGGATCAGAAAAGGCTGTGTCATTTACAAATATCCTTACAAGTTTCAACATAGACATATAAGATTTTAAGACAATTAATTACCTAAAAATGCAGACAGCTGGAAGGGAAATGCCTACTTGAATCTTCCAAAAGAACTGGTAACTATGTCAATAACAGGACTTAGGTGTCATTTAAACAACTCAGTCAAAATGGGCCATCTACAAAATCCCTGCATCCGCATTCCTGGCATACTCCATGAGCACACAATCTGCAAGTTCATATTCTGGATTCTAGTCTCAGCTTCCAGTGTATACTCTTCAGCAATAGTTTTATGTGTAAATTTTGCATGAAGCAGGAACTGGATCCTAGAGTAACTGCTCTCTACACAAATGGGTTTCATTGCTGGACTTGGTCCTGGTCCTATGATACTTATATCTCTTTGCACAAAGTAGCACAGATTCACTGAAAAAGCATATTTAGAACATGTGAAATACACAAAACACTACAGAAAGAAAAGGGTCAATAACGGACATCACATGTAATCAATATATAACCAACAAACCCAGACAGTGTAGAAAAAATAGCTAGGGCAGGGTGAAATATGCTTTCAAACCAGGCATTTTCACCATTGAGTACAGTTTTGCCAGAATCCCTGTCTTAAACTACTTCAAGCTGGATTCTCCCAAGCCCACGTTTGCAGAGTAGCAGCATCCTCACTCAGTAAGGCAGCAACCACTCCCCCTGTGAAAGAGGATGCATTCTTGCAAGGCAGAATTCTTGCATGTTCCTTGGCAGAGGATTTGCTTTGCCTTTTTGAGGTTTCTAAGACAGTACAGTTTTATGTTTTCGTTTTTCACTAGCCAATAAAATATTGGTTTTATAAGCCTGATTAATTTGGTAAGTTAGGAAGTATGTCTCAAAACCACTTGTGTAGAGTTACTTTCCCAGGTCTCCACATCGTATTGTTTCCTCAAGCACAGAGCAGTGCAGTGTTTTAAGAATCCCTCAAACCTGGTCTTTGCTATGACAAATCTTTACCTGGCAAAAGCCATATAAATAATTGTAATAGTGGTGTTAAGTTCATTAATTATAGATTTCACTTTCCAACTTTATTAAAACTCCTGAGATTATCAGAGAAAAGCAAACCACACCAGAATGGTGGTACAAATTGGTCAAAAAAATTATTCGGTTCGTTTTTTTTCAGTGAGGCTGGACACTGCAATACATCCAGCTATGCTGATATGCCTACTATATCAGCAGTGAGTTTCTCTTCAAAGGGATCAAAATTTTCTTCCATAAACAGTTAAAAACTCAGCTTTCTCACACTAATCTCGCAGTAATCTCTAATATTATAGAAAGTCAGAATTTATGAAGGATTTGCCACTAATGAGAACCACTCTGTTGAATCAACAATTGACAAGAGAACTTAAATGATATAATGTCAACAAACACTTTAATGATTTGAAGTTTCAGAAATATAATAAAGATCAACAAAACAAAAAAGAAAATTTTAAAACTTTTGCGGCTTCAGTGCCAAAAACATTTTTGTGATAAAATTTTGTAAAAGAGGGAAAGTAAAATACAATAGAGCATCTACCTATTGCTACTTCCCACAATCAAGCAGAAATAAAATTATCCTGTGAAAGTTCTTTATGTAATCTATTGAACAGAACATGATAAAAACTCCAAGTATTTCAGTGAAAAAACAGCTGAATCCTAAGACAGAAAAATTAATTTCCATTACAAAAGATAAGTGTCAATTTGAGTTTAGTCTTAAAAGAACTAGCTACCTACTTTTAAGCACACTTTATTTTACATATAATTACTTACGGATTGATGATCTTATTAAAACACTTAATTCTTTGCTGTAATTTTCACATTTCACCATTTTATCTCCAATATATTTTTAAAACCTTACTTTCAGCCACATCAAGCATACAGATATCTTTTCAGCTACATCATTTGCTGTTTGCACTCCACTAAAACTATTCTTAAAATCCCTAATGACCTCCTTAAAGCCTATTCTTAAACCCCACTGAATCCTCATCCTTCATGATTTATCAAATTACTTCAAAACATATATACCCTTTTCTTCTTCTTAAAACACTTAATTACAAAAAGATGAGGACTGAAAATTATCTCTTTTGTTTTAATCTTTTTCTGCATGACTTGGCAGAAGCTTGACACCACATAGCTCAAGTGGGACACACTTATTTCTTCTACAGAAAAGGAAATCAGAATGATCAAAAAAATGTAAGTTTTGAGCTACTCAGACAAAACAATAAAAACAGATTTGACAGAAGAAACATAGTATTTCCCTGACACTCCTTGGAAAAACATAGGACAAAAAGACAAAAATCTACAGGCCTACAGAGAAATCCTCTCTCAAAGACCTCAGTGCTCAAGGACAAGGCATCATCCAGGTTTTTCACATACCCTGTTAACTGCTATACTGAGCCTGTGGAGTTGAGGCGTTTTCTTTCCATGCTTAAAGAAAATTAGTAAGACTGATTACTTTTAAATTGCATTGCTCTGCACTAGGAGGCATTAAGGGCACATCAAACGTGCCGAAAACACAGACTTTTATATTCTGTTTGTGGACTAAGAGAACAAGAAGTAAATAGGTCTTTAGAAATTAAACTAGGAGATATTGTCTCACTGAAGGGAAAATGTCAGAGAATGTACCTCCATATTTCATGCATATCCATTTTTATTTTGCCAGTCTTCCACTATTACAAAAGATTGGGGGAAAAAAAGAAGAGGACATTTACAATTTGAAGTGAAAGGCAAGAAATAGGAAACTACTCATGGTATTATCTTCTTCATTAAAAAAAGAAATAAAACTCAAATAATCACAGAAGTCAGGAAGGCTGTGTGGTTTGCAGAAGGAGCTACTGATCATCATTGATGGCCAATATACCTGCAAAGTAAGGGAGCTGTTGTCACAAGTGCTGTGTTCATAGCAGGCAAGACAAGAACAATTGTGTTCATCTACGTCATCCAATATGGGGCTCCTCTGTTCCTGAAGAGAGCTGTATGATCACAACCAAAGGCTGGTGCTTTGCAGTCCCTAGTACCAAGGGTGGAAGCCTAATGACTAACCAGCATCGATGCTTTCCACTCTCCTTATGAACTACTTAACTCTGCCTGCCAGATATAGTGAACCTGATGTGCCAAAAGACCAGCAACATTAATACATGCCCAAGTTTTTAAGTTTATTCAACCCAATGCCCACCTTAAATTTAGATGCATACAGCAGAGGTCTGTGGGGACCAATTCCTTTGTTTATAGAGATGCTATTTCAGTCATTATTGTGTGAACAGGAAGTTTCAGTCACCTTCTCATCGGTAGAAACTTACTGGTATTTCCTTATGAGCCAGTGACTGGAATTGATAAACAATGGTGCTGCCTGATAATACTAAACATGATTATCTCAGTCACCTTCTGCTAAACAATACTACTTGCAAATGTCTGTTCTCCAAACACCAGGTTGATCTAGCTTCACACTATATGATCTCCACACATTATTCTGCAAGCGACAATAACAAAATAAAACTCTTCTTCATTGGGTCATCAGAACCACCATCCTACAACCCAGCATCAGGTCGTCNGGCAAGGGTAGACGAGGTCCTGAGGGACATGGTTTAGTGTTTGATAGGAGTGGTTGGACTCCATGATCCTATGGATGTCTTCCAACCTGGTGATTCTATGATTCTATGATTCTTTCAAAATGCACCCAAAACTGCTGGAAGTCCAATGAGTTCAGCCTGGACTAGTAAAGGAAGGAAATTTTCTACATCAACACTTAGAAAGAGTGAGAGGCAGTGAGGTCTAGTTCTGCTCATGATAGCTGGATGCTGTTCCAGACTGTCTCTCTAAGAATTCAAGGAAGATATCTCTACTAACCAAAGGTATGTCTGCACACATCTGAGCAGCCTATACAAAGGTGCTCAGCTTAGTGTGGACAAAACTAGCCTTGGTTCTAGAAGGCACATAGCTCCCTTAGCATGGCACTCCTTGAGTTATTATACCAAATTTCTTAGTAAAGCTAACTAGCTGGGCACTGAAATACGGTACCTCTTGGGCACATCTGCATGGTGATCCACTGCTTTACAAACATATCTTTACAAGATGTGACTTGCTAATCTTGAAGAATCAGCATTCTTTCCCTGAATGACACTAGCACTTATTTTTCAGTTTTAGATTCCTGCTAGAGGATCAGAGGACACTTCATATGTGAGAGTTGAAAACACCACTGTTACCTTATGTCCAGAAAACAAATCAACAGATCTTTCATATAAATGCTTGGATCTTCCCTATTAAATCCTTTACAATGACCTTGCAAGGTCCTATCCAGTTGTTTTCAATCATAAACTCAAAGCTGGAAGGTACAATCACATGCTGCGATTCCTTAAAAAAAGAAGCTCTTCTCTGATCCTGTCAGCATCAAGATTTCCTTCAAAAAGAAGACAAACATCCTTCACATTTTTTCTTGTCTAACAGAAAGTATAAACACCACAGGAAAAAATCCTTAATAGACTGGAAAAAGAAAGAAAGAAACCTTTATAGAAGTGTTAAAACTTGATATTTAGTTGTTTTGTTTTTTTTAATCAAAGAACAATTAGGGCACTGGTGCCACCAAGAGACCAAACCCACAAAAAAAAAAAAAATTTACTGCAAAAATTGAAAAAAACCTATAAATACTGCATATATATACACAGCAAACTAAAGAAACAAAAGAGTGATAAAATCACACAGTAAATCCCAATGTGCTTCTGCAAGAAATAGTCCAGCTCATGGACAAAGAGAAAACAAAATGGTTTTGCTTCCTGTGTATTGGATCCAATAAATACAAAAATCATTAGCAACTTACTACTTATTTCCTTTTATTTATGAAGAAAGACTCTCAACTCCTTCAGCAGGGCTCCACAGATACATCATCATGAAGATGAAGAGTTACTTTAAATGGAACATTACAAAACTCTGATACAGAATTACTCATTTGGGGGTTTTACAATTATTATATATCTTTGGTACAAATACTGCATACAAAATCAGTTATACTCAGCGAATAACCTTCAATGCTCTGAGTTACTTTGGTTTTTTTAATAAAATAGAATTTAATACATAGTGATATACAACTTTGAAGAAAAAAAAAGCATTCTGACTTAAAAAAATATAAATTTAAATGCTCAACCTTAGTGACTTCACTCATGAGACAATTTCTAGCAGCAGGAGATACATCGTAGCACAGCAATAAATTAAAGCCTTAATTCAACTGATTATAAAAATTTAGTCTCTCTCTCTCTTTTTAAATCAGTGCTTCAAGAAACTAATTTATTGTTCTTCCTGGTCTAAATGATGGTTCTCACATTCTTCTTGGGATCTCATATAGACAGAATTTAATACATTAAAAATAATTTTCTTTGTTTTATAACTTAGCTAAAAACTTCAGGTGTCCCTGCCCATCACAGAGGGCTTGGAACTAGATGATCTTTAAGGTCTCTTACAACCCAAATCATTCAATGATTCTATGACCTTCCACATACTTGTTACTGAAATATAAGAAAGATTGTCAACTGTAATAATATAAAATATGTAAATGTTCTACAATGTTTTCATTGAATTCTACTTTTTTTGCTTAATGGATCTTATTTATTGAATGAAACTTTTCTAAAAAAAAACTGTGATGTGAAAATCAGAGAGAGTAGCTCAGTTACTTGATTATGATTAGAGACTATAACATTCCTTTAAGACTGGAAGGTTTGGAGTTAAGAGATTTCCAGGTAGCAAAATTAGTCAAGAGCTAAAGTCTACAATGCACTGGCCTAAGATTAAATCGCTGCAGACACAAAGCAGGAAAATTGCAAAAGGACCAACAAATAGGTAAAGGTCGAGGAAAGAAGGAGGTGGCTGAAACCTAGGTGGGAAGAGTAGCAAGACCTTTTTATCTGTGCCCTGGCTTTCCCTCAAGGATGCACAAGGAAAATGCTGTTGAAGGACTTGGACAGAAACCAGTCCAGCCAAGAAGCAGGCACTCGATGCAAGCAGACTGGTGAGCATGGCAAATTTTCTTTCCCACTGGACTTTCTCTTCTCACTAGGCTGTCTTTTTAATCCTTCTCCCAGGATTAAAAATTTCTGGCATTAGAACCTAAAGCCACTTAATCTTGCTCGGCTGATGTCCTTTAGTTCTGCCTTGCTTTTTAGACAGATCCTTGTCTCTCTCTCTCCTCCACTAACTCCCAATACAAGATCACTCAATTAAAAAAAAAATCATTTTAATTAGGTTTGAGAGGCACTTCTTGTATAAGGGAACAGTGAGGAAGCAGCCAATTCCTGTAAAACATTTGCCGTTTGTCCTCACAGTTTATATGCTAGGATAAGCTGAAATAATTTGTGTAATAACCAGCTGGATCTCAATATTTTTCTCTCAAGCTGTTGGTTTGTTCAGTTTTCTCCATCTCTTCACTATAGTACTTTTCCCACTGAACTTGCTGTTCTTTAAATTCCATCTGTGCCCTCAAACTATTACCCATCTGTGCAACATGAACTTCAGATAAACCTTCGACCAAGTACTATGTGAGTCTTCTTTGGTTTTGTTATACTCTGTCTCCCCTTTCATGAGTAGGTGAATAATCATTAAACAAGACCAACATTAGTTCAAACCACACAAAATGACTCCTCTGCTGTAATCATCTTTTTTTTCTAGTTAATAAATACTGGTAATTTTTAATGATAAAATAAGATTTCTTCCTAAATATGATAAACCATCTTAACTTGGTCAGTTTTGGAAGTGGACACTTATCACCTTTTACTGCACTGTTATCAGTGCCGAGGAGTACCAGGCAAAGGGACATTCAGAGCCTGCTTGGCTTTGGACTGAGCCCAGGGGACAGCTCTGCCTGCCTGCTGGAGTGCTCACCAGTATCACCAGCCCCACCAAACCAGCACAGCTGTATGTTATACAGCCATGGTGAATGTCTGCCCACAAGAAGCATGACTTGGTGCGTCACAACCCTTAGCTTCTCGTTACCTTGCAAAATCAACATCCACATTCTTCAGCAATGCAGTGCAAAGAAAGCTTTTAAGCAATAAGCAATGCAGTGACCTCTCCATGCTACAGGTGTTTTCTTTCTGACAACACAGTATTCCTCTTTCAGTAGAAATGAAAAACAGCAGAGATTATATATTTGGCCTACCTGAAGCAAGAATTTTTGCATTTAATATGTCCTAGCTAAAGTCATAACGAATGGTAGCATCATGTTTAAAGATACAGTCTAGTACTCGGGTTATATGTGAGCCCAGGTTTCATGGAGCAACAGACAAGAAAACTACAACAAAAAAACATTCACTTGTGGATCATGGAACACGACAAACGTGGTTTGCAAGATTATATAGGATTTCATTTCTGTTGGTTTCTTAACAGGCTTATTCTTGAACAGCTGCAACAATGATTCCTCAGCAAAATGAGATACAATCGTTGCAAATGCAAAGCTATTAACAAAGAAAATGGGATATAGTACTAATTAAAAAAAAAAAACCCCAAGCAGCTATGCATGACCTATTCCTGATTTGTGCCACGAGACTCTGCAAACTGAAAGCAAAAGAGAAAATTCACCAATGAGGATAACCATGCTGAGTCAAATTAAGCCATCATTCTTTATTAAATTAGTATTTATATTCTAATGTGTTGTTAATAATGTTTGGTTCAGCTGATGCTGGATCTGAATGAAAGTTAATAATTTCAGCAAAGTAGAACTCTGCTAATCCACAGTATGAATTCTGTGAAATTCTACTTTTCAAAAAATGTAATTTTATATTACTTCAGTCTCCACTATTACAGTATACAGAATTGTATTTAAAAACTATCATTGTTTGAATGCAAAATCCATCCTGATGCAAATACAGAACCTGAATTTTTAAAGATTTTTAAATAAGTATCCTTATGTTCTAAAGTCATACTCTAAAATTTCTTTTCTTATATTCTTTTTTGGATTTGAAAAGCAAAGAATATCTTGTAGCATTTATAATATTTCAAAATAAGACAAAAAAATTTGCTAGGCTTGAGAGTGAATCCTATGGGACCAAACTAGAGACTTTTGCTCAGTCATGTTAGAAGACAGATTTTTTTATTATTATTTAATACAAAGAAAACTATTTTACTGTATTCTGAATGCACAAGTTCCACACCCAATGTGTGCACCAGATCTTGAAATAAAATTCCAGGTTCTGAATAAACTGTTGTCACACTTGTTTTCTTCATTGCTACTCTTATCTCTAGATGCCTTGCAAAAGCAGATTCAATCTAAATTTCCCTGGTAAAAAAATTGTAGTCATATAAAGAAAACACTGCCCAATATGCTGGTGTATGCCTTCTTTTTCCTTTTTACTGTGACCACTTAAAGTACAATTGAATCTGCAAATTCAATATAATACCATCAGCATAGAATGATAGTCTAGCCCTGTGCAGCAGGAGGGCCCAGCTGTGAAACTTAATGCATCCTCCTTTTGCTGCCATTACAACCCTGCCTGATTTAAGGCAAAACATAACACGTATCCAGTTTGTTTTGTACCTAGGCATGCGACAAGACTGCTTGATTTAAGTTAGAAGGTGAATTATTTTGTAACATCTGCCTCTTTGGCATAGTTCTATATATACAGTGAAATTAAGATAACAGCACCCAACCTACAACTACTTGAAGGTATTAGGTGACCTGCACTAGTCTCCAAAGATGTATAACCATCTGAAAAGATCAGGACAGACAAGAGTTAGGAGATAACATCTGCTTGGACAAACTGGAACAGATTTGCTTCCACCTGCAAAAATATGAGGTAATCATTTGGACCTGACTTGTTCTGATCCATGGGAAATGTTTATCCAGATGCCAGTGATGCAAGTGGAGCTTGGAGGAAAAAAAAAGACACTCATTTCACCTCCAGTTCCTCTCACTGAAGAGCTCCTGAGCCAGGGCATATTGACTTCAGACACCTGAGAACCACCAAATATGTTGGCCATCAGGGCTACACACAACTTTAGACTTACAAGATTGTGCACCCAATGCTTGGCTAATGCTTGCTTCCCAGCTGCTGAGCATAAGCAAAGGCTTGTTTGAAGTTTTAAGATTTGCCTGATGCCTCAGTCTCTCAGGTTATTCCCATGACAGCAGCCCCTAGTTCCCTAACAGCAACAGCTACTACATCTGGAAATAGAAGTTGGTATCTGGAAGGACCATACAGTGTATTTGGTGAGGAATATTTTTCATTCACCCCTAAAAAAAGTGCCTTCACTATCTGGCACCAAAAATAGTTGGCTATGCTACAAAACATCTGTTATCAAGTAATGCAAAAGAAGTTTTACACAACAAATCTCTTTCAAGAACAAAAAAAACATGCAGAAATATTGCTTGAGGACAGATCTTTTGGGATATAAGAAAAATTGTTTCTTTAAACCAATATGAAAAATTTGGTTAAAAAGTAAATGTGTGAAAAATAATTGTACATCTTCCATTGAAAGCAAAAAGTCTCTTTGGGAACTCTCATGATGTCAAATTCTGGCTGTGAGGAAGGTTTATTAACAACAAAACAGCTTTGGTGTCACTGGAACTCTAGAAGACAGCTCTACTGAGAATAGTAACAGCTCTTTTAGAATCTATAAATAAACAGGGAAAAAAAGCCTACTGACATTATAACAGCGCTTACATTAGCTTAAACCCTGCCATGTCAATACAAATGTATGTAACCTTTCAACTAAAAAGAAACAAATACTTTACAGGTGATATCTTCAGTATATACATTCTTTGAACCTGATGCACAATGGACACGCTTCCTATCCTGGAAACCTTCCCTGCTTGCTTTGCCAGCTATCAGTCTAGTCAAAAGCTGTCATAACATTATTTAATACATCTGTACTGCAATATTTTTCAAGTATTTTTAACAATTGATATAAGATCAGTAGCTAGTTCATCTACAATGAGGTCTTCACCTATTGAACTTAAGGTCTCTATTATCAATGTTAACTATGATAAACATTTTAATAGTCATAGTAGAAGTTTACTTTGTACACAAAGTAAATCTGTCATAATAAGTTTAAATGATGTAGAATAAATAAGGATGAGAGAGAATAACAGGGAACTGTTAGTTAGTATTGACATCGTCCACCTAGCATTTGCTACTAAGTCAGACAAAAATCATATTAATATTCTAAAAAAAACCCAAAATGATAAATTATTTTGAAAAATATTACAAAAAAAGGAGAAACTTAGAAGTTGATCCTTTTCCCTGGAGCAATGCTACTACAATCGTTTTGTTAAATCTGCCATTCTAGCAGTATAAAATCTAGTGAGTACTATGTGACTGATATGCAAAGCATCATGCAAATTGTATGCAAATCGTAGTGGTTGATAGCAGGTCAAAGCAGCATGTCATTAATATTCTACTGGTAGTACTAGAATTACTGTAAAGTACTGTCTGCACACTACCAAGACAATTAATGACGCTCTCCCCACATACACTAATGCACATTACATTTTTCCTTAGTCTTTATTTCAGACACAGTGAAGAGAAACCTAGTAACTACTTCAGTTTTTTAGCTTTCATCAGGATATAGAGAACATTTCCAGCTGATAAGCGCTAACCCTTCTAGCATACAAGAGTTTCTGAATGCCACCCTCACACATCACCCAGGGGAGGTATATTTTAATCTCACTCTTACAATGCCTGTGTCCCAGCGACGCAGAATTTTACAGCAGCTGATTAAACAGAAGAATAACTTTTGTTTCATTTTCACTTTCAAAGCACATTACCTGTACTAAAATTAAGATATTACTGCACATAGCAATGCTCAGTCAGCTATGAAGAATAATACAAGAGTCAGGTATTTAGTAAGGATGCGTAGCAAAGTCCATGCTCTCCAAGCAGAGCTGCAACATTCCTCTTTTAGAACCACCTCACATCACCTCAGAAACACATTTATACAGAACAAAATTGACATTTTGAATGGAAAACATCTAAACCTTCCAATTAGCATCACATGACAAAAGCAGCACCAAGAGAAATAAAATAATTGGTAATAGTAGAAGGCTTCACACAAGTTTCATCCCTCAGATAGAAGGGTAAAAGTAGAAATTACTCCTTGCTTCTTCCAGTCACAACATAGGTCATCAGAGGAATCAGCAGGCACAATCCCTTCCTTTCATGAAGAACTGAACGGTTATTTTTAAGAGCCTGTGTAAGCTAAATATCATAGCATTTCATATCAGATTCGTGTATCTTGAAATGATGCTATTTTGGGAGGACTTAACATTTCGGTAAGTACTCAAGGGTTCACCTCTGAGCAGAAAATTCTTGATAGAGAACAAAAGCCATCTTTGAAATCCCAATACATTGTGGCACAGTCAATTCTTTACAAAATTACTACTTATTTCTTTTGTTTATGAGAAATCTCTGTTCTAGTTAAAAGTTCAGTATGTTGTTTCCTGGTAATGAAATAATCCAGGAAAATTATTATTATTCCTTACCTTTAATTCATTAGATTTTTACCTTTTTTTTAATCTAAGGGTTACCATTGTAAGCTACCTATTCAAGCATATTTTGACTGATGTGATATCAGTTCCTACTCAAAGATCACATCACCTATGAAAAAATTAAACAATTCCCCATGCTCAGGTTATCTCTATTTTACAACAACTCCTGTGGTGTTTTTGCTAATTAGTTCTCTGAGCGTGGGTTATCTTCACTCTGCCACAACTCCAATAGTGCTGTACCCTGATTCATGACTTAAAAGGTGTGCACAGCTGATACTGGGTCCCCTGCACAGACACACACTAAAAATTCTATTCTGTGGCCATTTACAAGAAGGGTCGCAGGGAGGATCCAGGGAACTACAGGCCTGTCAGTATGACCTCAGTGCCAGGGAAAGTCATGGAACAGCTGATCTTGAGTGCTATCATGAAGCACATGCAAGAGAACCAGGTGATCAGGCCCAGCCAACATGGGTTCATGAAAGGTAGGTCTTGCCAAACTAACCTGATCACCTTCTATGACAAAGTGACCCACCTACTGGCTGAGGGTAAGGCTGTGGANTCAACCACCTCCCTGGGCAGCCTGTTCCAGTGCCCAATGACCTTTCCATGAAATTTTTTTCCTGATATCAAGCCTGAACCTCCCCTGTCAGAGCTTGAGGCCATTCCCTCTTGTCCTGTCCCCTGTCACTTGGGAAGGACCTGGAGGTGTTGATTGACAGCCGACTGAACATGAGCCAGTAGTGTGCCCAGGTGGCCAAGAAGGCCAATGGCATCTTGACTTGTATCAGAAACAGTGTGGCCAGCACTGTACTCAGTGCTGGTGAGATCACACCTCAAATAATGTGTTCAGTTCTGGGCTCCTCACCACAAGAAGGATGTTGAAGCTCTGGAGTGTGTCCAGAGAAGTGCGATGAAGCTGATGAAGGGGCTGGAGAATAAGTCTTACAAGAAGCAAATGACTGAACTGGATTTGTTTAGTCTTGAGAACAGGAGGCTGAGGGGACATTTTATTGCTCTCTACAACTACCTGAAAGGAGGTTTCTGGCCTTATCTCCCAAGTGATAGAGGACAGAACAAGGGAGAATGGCCTCAAGGTGAACCAGATGAGGTTCAGACTGGATATCAGGAAAAAAAATTTCACAGAAAGCGTCATTGGGTACTGGAACAGGCTGCCCAGGGAGGTGGTTGAGTCCCCTCCATCTCCGGAAGTGTTTAAAAGAGGTGCTCAGGGACATGGTTTAGTGGCAGATAGGAATGGTTGGACTTGATGATTCAATGGGTCTTTTCCAACCTGGTAATTCTATGATTCTATGATTATAGTCTAATATCAATATACAAAAGATTAAGTAGAAGGATGAGTTAATGCTTGCACAACCTTTAAGTTGACATGTTTAATGTCTGAACAACAGTTAAGCATATATGTAAGTGCTAATTGTTGTCACTCATATGTGGTTTCTCCAGCTGAACTGAAACAGTCAAGCAACAAAAATTGCTGGTCTGCTGGCCAAAAGAGCTCCCCATAGCTACACTCTCACTGCTTCTGTCCTCTTTGCAGGTGTTGCATGCTAATGCCATCTTCATTTTGTTTTCTGATTAGTTTCATAAAGAATGAAGGTGAAAATTACTGCATATGAACATTGGGAGAACAGTGGATGTCATTCAGGAAGGCTTTCAACACTGTCTCCCACAGGACTGCTTTATAAAAGTTAGGACGTTACACTGTAGGTGTGGATAACTAGATGGATAAAAAACTGCTGAGATTACAGGGCTCCAGTAGTACTGGTTAATGGGTCATACACTGCCTAGAGGCCAGTAAGAAGTGGAGTGGCAGGAGTTTGTCCTTGCACCTGTCCTGATAAACATCTTTATTAGTGACTTGGAGGAAGTCATGGAGTGCACTCTCTTCAAGTTTGCAGAAGACATTGAGCTGTGAGGGCCAGCTGATATGCTGGAGGGTAGGACTGCCATTCAGAGAGATCCAGGTGGGCTGGAGAAATGGGCTGACAGGAGGACCTTCCTCTCAAGGACCTTCATGAAATTCGACAAGGAAAAATGCAAAAAGTACTGGCCCTAGGAAGGAAGAACCCTAGCAGCAACCCAGGCTGGGGAGAGACTGATTGTCCTCATAAGGTCCCTTCTGACCTGAATTATCTGTGACCCTATCATCCTAAGAGCCATAAGCTTCCTTTAAATAGGTATCATATAATACAAACGTATCTGAAAGTGAAGTAATAATGGAATAGATGCAATGCTTTAATTATGTGCACTGCTGCACCTAACAATGTTTATCATACTTGCACACACACCTTTCCCAGCCTCTCCATCTTTGCAGTTGCACTGCAGTTCCCCTGCAAAGATGCTTCCAGTATTTTATCAAGGACATTACTCCATAATTTTGATAGAAATCCAGATCTCTCAAAGAATTTCAATATCCTCTATCTGAAGATTGTTGAGTACCTCTTCAGGAAGAGGTTTTGCCAGTTCCAGCCACCTTTTGAAACGTCTTTTTCCTTCAAACAATGAAGTATTCACTATTCAGATATTTTCAGAGGTACTGGATGCCTGATGTTTGTTTGCATGCTTGAAAGGAAACAGTTCTGAATTTGTACCTCACTAGTCTTTTTACAAAAGCAAGAATATTTGTATCCTTGTGAACAAGAAATACAGATACAGGCATAATTTGATTTGCACGCTATGAATCCTTCCCTGTAAGTTAATTTCAGTACAGCACAATAGTCTGTAACAGCTATGTCCCTTCAATTTTCTTTCTTAAGCAACAAACGTTACAGTTGGAAATAAAAGAGAATCCAGTGGTTAGGTTAATAGCTGCAAATTTAGATGAACCTGCCTCAGTAAACTACTGTGTATCCCACAGGATTTTACAGAACTCAGTCAGTCTTCTTACATGGAGACTGCATCCATAAAACTAGAAGGCATACTAAGATAAATAATAGTCTTATGGTATAAAGTAAAATTTTGAAACACTCAGATACCATATTAACAAAAGTGGATCATATAAATACCATTAATATGTAATATTCCAATTAAGATATGAATATGATGTATTGTGAAGTAGAAATATAACTACTGAGGAGTCAGGAAAAGAAAAACAAACTCATTTCTGGTGATAAACTGAGTCTGCTGCAAAGCAAATCTCCAATAGGTAGAAATGTTTTACATGCTTGTTATTAACATTAGAAATAGCAGTAGTTGAGTTCACTCTAGTATCTGTCCTTGTTCTGAGATATTTGCTGAAGGGCTAGCATTGTTCAAAGAACTCACATGAACAAGGACATCATATTGAGCAAGATACCTATTTAGAGCTTGTCTGTGCGTGACACTGTAGGAAAATTTCTCACCATTTTCATCAGCCAGATCCTAACAATGCTGAGCATCATTTAGGGCAGAAACAGAGACAAGTGTTAATGAAGTAATAAATATGTAATGGAAATAGCATCTACAACATTCTGGGGACTTGCAGTGAATTTCGCAGTATCAAGTGCAGCTACTACTTCAAAGATGCTATCGTCCAAATATCATACATGCTTGCAGTACCATTTCTACACACTCCTGACAAGTGCCTATTTGTAAGCACAACAAAAGCTGTGCTATTCCCCCAGAAGCACTGTCTTAACACTAATGGTTATTTCCAGGGCAGTTATTTCTAGTTTGGAGCTGGAGGTGCTGGGGGATGATTGTGCTGTCTGCTATGCTGTGAGGTCTTGTGTGTGACTGTATTTCAAGGAGCCTTCTCTCAAATTCCATACAGAATATCAGATTCTCTAAGGAGATCAGTGAATCCTCACATCTTACCTTTATTTTTCCATGTTCCCAAGATTAGAAAGTCATTCAGCTTAGTTCTCCATCTAGGGAACTCAGCCACAAATACAAGATGAAGTCAAAGGCTAAACCCAACTCCTAGTTATTTTAATAACAAGTATTTGTTTTTCATAAAAGCACTTTATAAGAATCTATCCCATTTATTTTATTAAAGAAGACCTTATTGTTCTGTAAGTGCAATATGGCTAGCTAAATGATGCCGACAGAACCTAGGCTTCTCTAGTGTTTCTTCCTGCAGTCTTCCAGACCTAGTGCTGCCTTAATATACACTTCTGAATCTAATTGTTCCTAAACATGCAGCACTCAGACTTCAAATATGTTAATAAACTGCAGTCCTCCCTGCACCCCCTACTAAAATATTGCTTCATGGCTGAGGTAAAAAAAATACTCAAACACCTGAATTCAAAAAATAGAGCACTTCACTTTGTTTATGGAAAGAACACAAACTTCCATCAACTGTTACGTGCCAAAATCAACCTGATTGGGACAGGGGGAGTGCAGATATGGTGGGGTACAAACTCTTCAGGCGGGATAGGAAGGGTAGGAGAGGAGGCAGGGTAGCCCTCTTTGTAAGGGAGGACTTGAACACTGTTGAGATGGATTGTGGCAATGAGATTGAGTGCCTATGGGTTAAAATTAGAGGAGCCCATAAGAAGGTATGGTTACTATGAGAGGTTTTCATGGTCCAGCTGAATAAAGCCCTGGGCAGCCTGGTCTGACCTCCTGGTGTACCCTGCTTTGAGCAGGAGGTCAGATCCACCACAAGAAGGATGTTGGGGCTCTGCAGAGAGTCCAGAGAAGAGCAAGGAAGCTGGTGAAGGAGCTGAAGAACAGGCCTTATGAAGAACGGCTGAGAGAGCTGGGGTTGTTTAGCCTGGAGAAGAGGAGGCTGAGAGGAGACCTCATTGCTCTCTACAACTACCTGAAAAGAANATGATTCTATGATTCTAAGATATTTATCAAAAATCATACATCACTCTTTCAGCTGGGAAGAAATACGACAATCAAAGGGATGATTTTTTTTTCTCCTGAGGGCTTATAACTGGAGTGTTTAACAATCATCTTCGCAACCCTGAAAAGTCATTTTATTTTATAAAGCAATCCACATCAGAAATTTCATGCATTGTCAACATATTCTCAGCACTGCCTACACTCTTTGAACTGTCTCCTTTCAGCTACTAAAATATTAAAACTGCTTTTTCCTCTGTTGTGTCAAAAAGTTATGCAGCTTAACAGGACAGTCTTCTGTAGCTCCTGAATGCTCCATTCTCTCCAGTGAAACTGAAAGTGGGAACTGAATGCATAATATCATGGAAAATCACAGTTGAAATATAAGAATGATCGGCTTGCAGTGGCACAGGGAAGTGAACAAGGAATTATCACCCGTTGTTTTTATATAAGAAATAATAAATGCTAAGTGATAATTAAGAAGTATCATATTAAATAAAATGAAGTTAAAAATAAATACAAATAGCAACATTTGGACACACCATACTGTTTCGGAAATCACTGTCACAGGATATGCAGATATCTGAAGTTTATATGGGTTGTTAGATGAACTCATGGAAGAAAACTACCATATTAAATATAAAGATGTAACCTCTGATTCAAAAAGTCTCTAAGTGGAGACTACTGCAAGAGACCAGCAGGCAGGACCTCTGACAGGCTGTCCAATTTCTGTTCTTCTACACATCTCCATCCAAAAAGGAAGCCTGGGCTGGATTGACTCAGAACAGCTGTTCTCACATTCTCAATACACAGAAAGGTGTGTGAATACATATAAAATTTCCAGTCAAATCCAGTAGTTCAGTAAAAGGCACAGAGAGTAGAACTATGACAGTCAGAGGTGACGTTACTTGTGTTTGAATTGTTTGAGCTTAGCTTTTATTAACAGGTCTTACTAATTTATTTATTGGTCTGACTTTCACCATTCTTCTGCTCAGCATAATGCTGCAATTAATAATGGTATCCTCCCACATCCCTTCCTCCTGTACGGAAGGAAAATGTTAATTCTGTTTTATAGCTGAGAAGACAAAGAATGGGAAATTAAGCATTCCCCCTGAGATCAATCGGTTTACAGGAAGGATGTTTTACTGTGCAGCTTACCTGATGATTCAGTCACCCCCCTCATACCTTGTTCTCTACACTACGGACTGTACAATAAATTCATTGATTTGGGGAATCTGAGCTTGATTCCCCAGTCCCAGTCAAGTACTTTATTCAAAGAATATCTTATGCTCTCAACTCCAGAGGAGACTACTTCATCACAAAAATCAACTTACTATCATTTCATTCAGCATTTCTTCTGCTCATCCTTATGACACTCTGCAGTTACCACATGGTATAATTTTAGCTTATTTTGCCAAAGCAAGGACTTTATAGTATAAAATGTCTATCATTACACTTCTGACTGCTGTGCAGTAAAATAACAACAACTTTAAAATCATAAGAACTTACTGCGATCTTTTGAACAATCACTTAGATGTGCTGTGGCAAGTGATAATCTGGGCTAAAGAAATGGATTATTTCTCTTTCAGTCTCTTATTCGGCCATATTATCTTAATATTTGGTCAAAGATTTGGGTGTGCTGAAAGAAGTGTTAAGGAACTGTAAATAACTACAGATCAGTCAGAAGCATGTTTGAAACACTACTATTACTCCATACAAGAATGCCAAGTATAAACTGACTATTAGGCATGAGAAATGCCACCTTTAAAAAATATAAAAAGTACTTTATCTCCTCCTCAGATGCCAACCCTACTAATAAGTCAGAAGTTCCTCCATGTAAGCCCCAGATAGAGAGAGGATGCAAAGAAAGGATCTCATGGAATACAAAGTTAAACTCCAGCCATAAAATTCTGATTTGCAAATTAATACTAAGCAAGTTCCTTAGAAAATATAGTCACAAACAAAGGAAGGAATTCTGACATTTGNTGTGATTCTGTGATTCTGTACTTCTGACATTTTCTCATACTATGTGTGTTTCTTATTTGTTTATATTTTCAGTATATGCTTTGAAATCATATCTTATCCACGGGATTATAGTTGTTTGCTTCACACATTCAAACTGTACGGAACATTTAGAAGGCAGTAATTTTAATGTACTCCTCCCATCACATATTTTGAACAGATTTTACTTTTGATAGCAGGAATTTTCTAATCATTAGATCTTTAGGCTTTTATAAGGCAGCAAATCTTTAATGATGTAAGAATTAAACACTAGTTTTGCTTGTGAAAACAAAAAACATTTCAAAACCAAATAAAGTCTATGGATGCTGCTAATCCCAGAGAAGTGAATAAAAAGTTTCAGAGTGATGCCTACAGGAACAATTTTGGAGCCTCCCTGTCTTCGTTGCCTGGGATCTGTCCTCTGTTCAAAGAGCAGTATGTTATACTGATCTATTTAAAATCTGTTTATCTTGATTTCCTTCATTTATTTTTAAGGTATTTATAGAAGTATCATCAGAAATTACTGTTCACTTGCTAATAATGGGCTGACTAACTCAGAAGCTTGACATACCTTTGACCTCCCAGTCTTTTCCATGTCTAACAAGTTTCATAGCCATCATATGAATATTCATTGGATTGCTGAACAGTCAGAAGTCTTGATATACAGGTCACTTTATATGAGTAATTCTTTTACGAAAGAGAGTGCAAGTGAATCCAACATGACTGAGAAAAGAATTAACCCAGTTTTCCAAAACTGTTCTATTCAAGAGAAACAAACTGAAACATGAATACTCAAGAAGAGATTAGGCATCTTCTAGATTTCTTTTCAGAAAGAAACTGAGCAGGATGTTCTGAAGTTGTGTCTGATGTACATCCCAAAAATATTAGCTTCTTTTCTCTCCAAGAACACTCCCAGTGATACCCATTCCTGCAAATCTTAAAATAAACTTGAAAAACAGACAAAGACAGGTCTGAGAGTACCAGGATCGACATAGAAATTTCTCAAGTGTTGATCCTAGGAAAGAGACATGTTACCCAGGGTTACTTATCCTGTAGTGCCGGGACATTAACAGTAAGAACATTTTATATTCATTTTCATTTAATAGCTCATAATCAAAACCTGCTCAAATATATCATTGCACTTTTTTAATATGAAAAAATCACATCTCCATTAAAAGTTCCAGTCCTTCTAATCACATTTCCTCATCTATGACACCAAGCTGAGTGGTGCAGTTGTAACATCAGAAGGATAGGACGTCATCCAAAGGGACCTGGACAAGCTGGTGAAGTGTGCCTGTGTGAAACTCATGAGGTTCAACAAGGCCAAGTGCAAGGTCCCACACCTAGTCAGGGTGATCCACCATTTTAATACAGGATGGAGGATGATGTGATTGAGAGCAACCCTGCAGAGAAAGACTTGGAGGTGCTGGTTGATAAGAAGCTCAATATATTAACTTTAAAGTTAATAGCAAAAAAATTACTGCAACATCAAACAGAAAAATCCAACCACAAATTCAAATGTAATGAGTTGAGATTATTATTATGCATTTAAGCACCTCCCTTCCCTTTTTGCACTTGTGATTGAGAATATTTTACCCTTCATACTCTGAAGGAGAGTTATCTTCTGATACATGGGCTCAAAATTCCTGTTTAAAGTATAGCACTGGAACTGCAATTGTAAGAATGAGTTCTCAACAGCATGAAATCAGAGGCCAAGCAGATTCAGAATATGGACTGAGCTGCTCAGAAGGCTGCATTTTTGACAACACAGACTAAGAATTAAATACAGGTGCTGAGGGGCATGGTTTGGTGTTTGATAGGAATGGTTTGACTCGATGATCTGGTGGGTCTCTTCCAACCTGGTTATTCTATGATTCTATGAGCCTGCAATGTGCGTTCACAGCACAGAAGGCCAAATGTATCCTGGGTTGCATAAAAAGAAGCATGGTCAGCAGGGCAAGGGAGGGGATTCTGCCCCTATATTCCTCTCTTGTGAGGCTTCTTCTGGAGTTCTGTGTCCAGTTCTGGAATCCTCAACACAAGAAGGGTATGGAGCTCTTGGGATGGGTCCAGAGGAGGGACATAAAGATGATCAGAGGGCAGGAGTACTTCTAATATAAGAACAGGCTGAGAGAGTTGGTGTTGTTCAAGAAGAGGCGGCTTCAGGGAGATCTTATAGCAACCTTACAGTACCTGAAGGGGGCTACAAGAAAGCTGGGGAGGGACTTTTTACAAGGACATGTAGTGATAAGACAAGGGGAAGTGTCTGATCTAGTGGGAGGTGTCCCTGCCCACTGCAGGTGTTTGGAACCCAAATCATTTCATGATTCTATGACATATAACGCCTGATGGCATTCATAGCCCTCAGACTGCTATGGTTCAAATACAGATCCTGGTATATAACAAATGGCAAAAATTCTGGATCGAAAAAAGTATTATTTCAAGGACACCAAAATCCAAATGACCATTTAGCATATCAGAAAATACTGTAAAGTTTTTAAACAACTTACCGGCTTTTACTTCATACTTCTCTAGCAATTAAGTGACAATTTTGTTATGTATAAGTAACTGAAGATATTTCAAAGCTGTGTTTACTTGATATAGGAATGCTTGGAGAGCATTAAAGAAACATGGTAATTTTTATTACAGTTACTATAAAATAAGGTGTCTTTACATATATTAATATATAATATTGTAAAAACAGAATAGTACAAGAACAGCTCTCTTATCTTAAATAGATTAAATAAATATTAAAACCACCCAGCCACAGAAACAGGGACTGCTCCTGTTCTGTTTTACCCTTAATATACCTGCACATTCAGCTAGACTACCTTGCATACCCCAAAATTCAGCAGCTTCAAGTGAACTGAAAAACACGGAGTCACTTTGCTGAAGAATGCCATTCCAACTCCATTGTACTGCAACAGGGTGGGATCCATTTTTTCTACTTTTGTCAGTCTCAAAGATGTGACTCAGTTTTCCTAAGGATTAAAAAGTATGATATTAGAATAAAATGAGGTCTCGTGTATTTGAACTAATAGCTCCTGTCAGTCTCCTGTAACATACACTGCAAGAGACACTGTTTAAGAAGCCCATTGCTGCACACTGCACCTTTCCAGACTTCTGAACATATTAGAAATTAATCTCAACACTGAGTGAAACACAACACACTGCCATCAGATCTACAAAGGCACCAATGACTAGACAAAATTTATTCTACATTCAGAGGATAGAAGAACAACCTGTGAGTGAGACAGAGCACTGTAGAAAAGTAAAATTCAGACCACACTTGCCCTTTCAACTTAGGAAGTCAGCCCTCCCAAACTTGGATCTCCATAAAAAAAGGGGGGCAGCTGCACCTTATCTACTACACTAACTCTTTTCTCCTTGGGGAAACATCACCTTTATCAGTAAAAAACCGATTTCGCAGCACCACTGATGCTGTGTAACTGGAAGAGGAATTTTATTTCAGACATGCAACTGCAAGCATACCTCTTTTATCATTATAATTCCCTACCTATTTTTTCCAGTATTCTGAGTGCTCAGATTCATCATATCAGAACAAAGTTTTACCTCCTCTATTCAATGATATAAGCTGCAATACCGGAGAATTTCTTGTAGAACTTCTAGTAGAAGTCAAGACCAAACAGTAAAAAGTTGGACACACTAAAGGAAGGCTAATGGCCATAATCCTCTGCTCTTATTTCAGCTGCCTCATTCACTTACACACGAAGGAACAATGGCACGCACCAATACACCACTACTGCCAGCAGGAGTCAAGCCCACAGCTTTTGTCACATTGGTGTCTAATGAACTGAAGCTGAGATAAAGAATCTTAGCAAGTCAGCCAGTAGTGTGAAATATGATCTCAATGAAGAGTTTATTTGAACAGACCTTCAAATGGTCTGTTTAAGGAGACAAGTTTCAACAAGTTCTACAATGATTATCCTGCATATATCTATACAGTAGTTTATTATAACTTGGAATGGATCATACTCTTTTGGTAACTAAACTTTTCAAGTGGGAAAAGAAACCCCAAAGCTTTCTTACGTAGCATTACCACAGTATTTGAGCTAAAAAGTTATTAGTTTTACATATATTCTACATTTACAGAATAAAGGAAAAAGTTTAAGAAATGTTTTGTAATAAATAGAACAATGCCAGATATTTTGTATAAGATAAACTTATTCCTGAACTTTGACAGAAAGTTAACAGATTTCAGTAATATAAATGTTTTGAAATATGATAGGTTTTCTGAGGTCTTGAGGAAGTTGCTTTCCAAGTTTAAAATGTAAAGCAAAATAACTTTATAATGCAGAAACTCTTCCCATTTTTAAACAATTGCAACCATTAAAAAAAGTCGTGTTTTTCAAGATGTTGAGACACAGAAACTTTTTTTATTTCAACTCTGATAGTTTCAGGAACACTGTTAAATTAAAAAACAATAAAACAAATACCAAAAGACACTGACTTCCCCAAATAGGTAATGACCTAGGTGGATCCAAGGTCAATAATTTATAAGCTAAATCAATGTTAATACATCCTGACATTCACCAAAAGATCACATCCTTAGCTCAAATCCCTCAGCTCTCATATAAGCCAAGCTCCATATTAGCTTGACTGAAAAATAGGTTTCCCTAGTGAGGGGATGACTTCTTGCAAACAACATAATTGAACACCAGAAAAAGTACACAGAACTAAAATAAATGTAAACTGATGTTTTTTCTACCATAAGGAATTTCCAGCTCAAAAATATAAACGTGAGCAAGCATCAAAGCACTAACCACCTACTCCAAGGATGCTCCAAGGAGTCTTTTTACTTTCTGCATTAAGTTTTAAATAAGTTTGATAAGACAGAAAAAAATCCTTCTATTATGTTTAGAGGATTATCTGGTTTAAAGTCAAGTTATTTTGTCTTCCTCACTGCAGTGGTTCAGGGTTTGTCTCTGCTGTCAGCTTCCCGCAGGACAAGCAGCAAGGACTGGCCCTGCCCCACAACCAGGTTCAGCTAACCCAGCCCCACACCTCAGTGGTGCTCAACAAGGTTGCGCAATCAGAGTCTCAGATCTCTGCAATACACCAAGTGCTTGTATACAAAGAATCACAGAATCATAGAATAGTTTGGGTTGGAAGGGACCTTAAAGATCATCTAGTTCCAACCCTCCTGCCATGGGCAGCGACACCTCCCACCAGCCCAGGCTGCCCAAGGCCCCATCTGTCCTGGCCTTGAACACCTCCAGGGATGGGGCAGCCACAGCTTCCCTGGGCAACCTGTGCCAGTGCCTCACCCTTATCATGGTGAAGAAATTCTTCTTAATATCTAGCCTAATTCTGCTCCTCTTCAGTTTACCCATCTACACAGATGAAAATGCCTGTATATTCTGCTTATTCGTTAGCCCTGGAGAGATAATATATTTAATCTATCAGCCTGATACTATTCCAGTGCTTTGCAAAAATACGACGTGTTTATTTTACCAACGCATTTCAACCTCTAAATTACAGGGCTGGAACTATTTGTGGAAAATCCTTTAGCTTGTCCCAGAGATTAAAGTTGAAGGAGAAATCTGTACAGCAACATCTTATCATCTGAGTGTTCTCTGAGCCTGTGACCTTTCTCCTTCTCAAAGACACACCCAGCTCCTACCCTTCACTCCCTCCTCCATTTCAATGCAAATCAGGTATTTCTCTTCAAGAGCAGCAGACTTGATAAATGACCCCCAATTGCTATTAGTTCCTCACCTCCCCACTTCCCATGATCTGGGACAGGTGAAAAAGAGGCTAAATAAAAGTTATTCAGCACAAACCAGGTCTCACCTCCCAAGTTTCTGAGCCTGTCTGCCTGTATAGTTTCTTTGTTCAAGAATATGACATAATATGTTTCAAATAGGAAGAGAATACATTGCAAGATGCTTTATTTAGGCACAGGAGATTGAAGGAAAATGCTATACAGCTAAATTGTCAGAAATATGTTTGATCCAGTGGACAAACTGGAGTGCATTTTTTGAGCTTTTTCAAAGTCTGTGTGCTGCTGTAAACCTTTATTTTTTTAAATGACCAAAAAATAGGTTTGCAAAAATCTGTTAGAACGGAAAGCTTTCATGTAGTCATTAAAATATAAAGCATAAGCTGCTTTTCCTTTGAAACTGACCTTTTAAAATGACTTTTTAGAGGTTCAGACTTCCTCTTAGAGGGAAAAAGACTTCACTAACATAAGGTTGCTAATTAGACAGTGTTGGCTGGCATACATAAACTGCTACCACTATTTCCCATGCTAGTAAAACCACTCCAATTATTCTGCTTAGGACAGCTAAAGAAAACAGTACTTTCTTACCTATGTGATAGTGAAAAAGAAATTTGTCTAGAAAAGAATAAGAATAATTTC
Organism: Piaya cayana; assembly: GCA_013389865.1. NCBI lineage: Eukaryota > Metazoa > Chordata > Aves > Cuculiformes > Coccyzidae > Piaya > Piaya cayana. The sequence goes on along the minus strand of WAAB01013390.1, from coordinate 527,137 downwards.
ATCTCTTTCTGTCAAAATTTAAAACAGCTGGAGAAAAAACTGTAAAAATAACACTTTTTATGTCTTCTATGAAACCATAATATTTAAAATTGTCACCGAATCTGGACAGTCACTTGGTGAATTTCAATATGTATGATTAATTAGCTTTCAGAAAGACTCATCCAAGCCCATAATTATACTCACACAAATTAAAAACAGGAGTAGGAAAACCTGCAATTCAGATGTTCAAGTAAATACAAAGCATTTCCACGATGACTGAAAAAAAACACACATTCAGCTTAGAGAACATCAATAGATAATTTACTCTCTTGATGATGTACAAATCTTAATAGACTTCATCAGGACAGCTCAGTAAATTGGATGATCTACAGGAGAGATCAGAACAGCAGAATGATTACTCACATGATAGACTCATACTAGGCTCTAAGATCCCTCAAACACATGTAATAATTAATAGGAAATTTTTCTACTTAACAAGCCATGATTTTTTTTATTTAATAATCACTGTAATGCATTCAAATAATCTCATTTTTTAAAGAATCCTCATGGTAGCATAATGTGTCAGTTGCCATTTCCTAACAGCATGGGATGAAAGTCCCTAAAAGAGCAAATTACAGTAATCAGCCCTTGAGATGACAAAAGCATTAATCAGCATCTCTGTATCTTTACTGCTGATCAGGGTGTCAGCTTAGTAATGATGCAGAGACTGCAAAAAGGAGCCTTTGTAACTGATGCAAATACTTGCCAAATACTAAACCTAGGAGCAATGTGACACTTTGTGACCACATGTATGAAAAGACACTAAAAGCATTACATAAGGTAATAGCAAAAAGGAGAGACTAGAAAATAAAGAATTATTTTACGTTTTCTGTAACATAATTCATGCTCCATGAAGCATACCATTAGGATTGGTATTTCCCCAAATGTATTAAACTTCAATAAATGAGAACATAATTAAGAATAAATGGAATAACTTCTAAATTACTTAAACACTTGGTCACCAAAAATAGATTATTGTTGTTGGCACACTTCTCCATTCTTCTAATTAAAGTCAACCATTTAAAATACTTTCTTCCAATTAATTTGACACATCTGATGAAGGAACTATAAAATTTAATGCCCTCTAATGAAACTATTTCCACGTTGTACTTCTTCTCAGTAAATGGTGACACTCTGTTCCCCAAGCAAAAGAAACAGTCCCTTGGATTTCTCAAGGGCTGAAGCCATGAGCAGTGTTTGACAACTGAAAATGCAGATAAACTGCTAGCTGCCTTTCAGTGAGAGTGGAGATTACCTTCACTAAAGGCATTAAGGGCATTGCATATTTTCCAGGAGAGAGTCCTTCAAAATCAGCAATACTTACGAAAATGTAGCCTGACCATTAGTCATTACTGATCACCTTAAACAATTCAGCATATAAAGTTCAAAATTGGAATGAAAGTTGCAAAACAGGAACAGGGCTTCCATAAAGACAGAATTCACGCAGAATTCATGTCAGAGGTGTGATCTGGGAAGTACCTATAGCAAGCCAGTATATATACAGTAATGGGAGAAAACTTGCCAAAGCAAAAGAGCCATAACCAACTTTATCCCAAACCTGCAGTTTGAGTGACAAAAGCTTCATTTTGCCTTATAGTTGGAGGTACTAACAAGAAGTGGGTGGGTCCAGAGGACCCTGAGAAAATACAAACATATTCCCATCTTTCCTCTTGCCCTCAGAGTACAGACCTTTTGTGCAACAGGAGTGAATTATGCAAAGGATATACTCCATCCCATTTGCTCCAGCTGTATAGTAATAAGTGCAAAATTGATGTGTACTCAAAAAAGCAGAGGAAAGTGAATAAGCAAGCATAACTCCTTGCCTGAGCAATTAAGACATTATTTGGATAAGAATATACNGTGAATAAGCAAGCATAACTCCTTACATTACTTGGATAAGAATATATGAATTTCTCATCTATGAATGCTCACGTATGTGAAAATAAATGGCCACCTACTAAAAGTCAGATGCAGCATTAAAGAAAGCCCGGAACTCTGGACCAAACCCAGTTTCTGCGGTGTTAACTCATCTGCAAATCCCCCCATCCTTGCCCCTTCACCCTCCAGTCCCCAGATTTTGCATTTTTACCTATGCAGCTGCACTGCTTTAAGGCAGAAGGCGTATAGTACATGCAAATCTGTGTCCTTGAGGTTAGGGGTAGTCTCTTGGGAAGATGGAGATGTGTTTTTGAAGCTCTTCAGCCTGAGGATGCCACTGCTGTGAAATGAGGTCTCCTGTTCTCAGGCAACTGTCTTAACAAAAGGTGGCATAAAATGGCATCACCAATATGTCTGACTGCATTTTAAAATAAACAACTGGTACAATTTTTAGTCCTGGAAAGGATGAAAGAGGTGTTTAGGTCCAGCTAAGGACTGTGCATATTACCACCTCCGTCTCAGACACAGGCTGGAAGGGACCTCAGGAAATCTTTAGTTCAGCCTCTGCAACAAAGCAGGGTCAGGTCTGAAGTCACACCACATTGACCAAGGCTTTATTTAGTCAGGTCTTGAAGACCTCCAAGGATGGAGACTGCACAGACTCTCTGAACAACCTGCTCCACTGCATTACTGTTCTCTCAGGAACAGTCTTTCCTTATATTCAGTCTGAACACCTCATGATGTAAGTTATATCAATTATTTGCTGTCATACCAACACGCATCGTGGTGAAGCCCTTGAGTGCATCTTCTGGTTAACATCCTCCTAGGTATAGAGGGACTGTAGTGAGATCCCCTCAAAGCTACCTCTCCTCCAGGCTGAACAAACCTAGTTTCCCCATATTCTCACAGTACAAGTGCTCCAGCCCTTGACCAGCTTCATGGACCTCCAATGAATTCAGTCCAGTTTAACTGTGTCTTCTTGCATTGGATGGCCCAAAATTGGATGCAATACACAGAAGCAGTGTAAGAAGTGCTGAACAGAGGTAGATAATCAACTCCCTTAATCTTCTGGCTGTGCCCCTGCTTTATACCACACAGGAGGCTCCTGGCTGGCCCTGCTGCCAGGGAACATGGCTGGTCCATGCTCAGCAGCCCACCAGGGCCCCCAGGTTGTATTGTGTTGTGTGACCTGTCACAGAGACAGGAGCAGTTCTCTCTCATGTTGTTAAATACAGCAGTGGCACCTAGATTCATCTTTCCTTCAAAAGCATTCACAGCATGACTAATGGGTTAATAGCAGAATCATGCTTTAAGAGAGAAGGACAAGGAAAATCCCAAGTCCTTCCTAAAAATCTGGGACAAAAGATTATCCTAAAGAATTTTTTTAATATACTAGGCAACATGGTAACTTTGGGGAGTATAAAATCGCTGAAGTGCGACTTATGGAACTGAAACCAGACAATAGTAAAGACCTTCTGATTTTGATATTAACTTAATTTTGTTTAAAGCTTCAGTACAGTGCCTCATAATACCTTAGGTCAGACCTTTAAAGACATCAAAACCAATTCTTTACGGACACTTTTAAGATAGCATCAACTGAGAGGAGAGTAAAACTGTACCACACAAAGATGCATTACTGGGAAAAGCCACAAACAGGTCTAGAAGAAATCCTCTGCTAAAATTTATTAATTACCCAAGCCTCTGTTTTTCCTGCTGCAAGTTATTCACTAATTAATGTTTGCTTCCTACTACAGAGTGGCATTAACATGACAGAAAACAAGATCATAAACATTATAAAAATCCATACACAACACACCTGATTAGCCCCCATTAATGCAAAAGAAACTCAATACATAACTTGTTTTACTAATTTTAGGTCTTCCTAGATCTTATAAAAGGCCTTATAGCAGTGTCACTTCTGTTCTTATACCAGAATATCATCTGAGGATGTGAACAAATCCTCGCCTTATATTTTTAATCATCATAACTGTCATTTCTAAATCCAGTACAGGAAGAGGTCACCACTTCACTACAACATGATCTCATTTGCTGTGCCATCAACATGGGAGCTTTCTTCTTCTGAGTTGACAAACAGAAATAAAACCTAGATTTTGGAAAAAAAAAATTAGGATTTAATAATTTTTATAAAGTGAACACAATTGAAGAGAGAGACTTGCACCTGGCCATAGAACTGCCTATTTTAATTATCTTCATCAGCGCATACTTTAAAAAAAGTCTTCTTCAATGTATTTAAACCTTCAGAACCTTAATGATTAAAAAGGGGCAGACTTCTTTTAATACACCATTTTGTTTCCATGCAAAAAAATGCATAGATATTCAACCAAGTGCTATGTTATATGGCATGCAGTATATAGAGTTACACGCATGCAGTAGTGTCCCAGCTTATAAGGCAAAATGGCATTATGGGGCTATTTTCTTGGAAATGTTCTTCTAGATCACTTTCTGAAATACATGTCTACAAGCAGAATTTAGTGCATATAGCTTCATAATTTTCAGGAAAAAATGCAAACAAGCAATAAACAAACTAAAGTGCTGACATTACCAACAAGTGTTTCTCATTTCATTAACGACCTAGACTTGGAACAACAGTATAAAAGAGCTGATATTAGTAATTTCTCAAATGAAATTGTGCTGCTAGGTAATTCTGACACCTTTCAACCACAGATAGTTCACACTAATGAAGATGGATGTTATATTAGCAAAGAGATGGTGGGAAGTTAAAAAAACACCCATAAAAGGAGCAGGGTCTTACTCTTGCATGACTTCAGATTCATTTTGAGGGACAGTTCAATATTTTTTTCTTTTCATGGAGGACTGGAGTTCACCCCCAGGCAAAATCAAGGCAGAGAGTATCCAGGAGCATGGATGCTACTGCCTCACCCTGAATTAAAATTAGTCTCATATTTCACTTCAGAAGGAATTTGAACTTTTCCTCCAGAATTGGCAGGAGTCACTGGACTTTTGAGAATGTGATTGCTTCTTCGGATGACCCAGGAGTAGTAGCTGGCAAAACTATTGCCATCCCAGAGATACAGGACATGGATGAGTCCCTTAATCTCTTTATTTTCTTTACTGTGACATTGTAGTTGTCTCTTTTTGGCCTTTCACTATTTTAGTCCTGACTTAGCATTTGTCACAGAGCAGTAGGAATCACTTTGTGGTTGATGATATGTGACTCTGTGTGTGACAGATGTTCTGCAAACATCAGATCCTGCAAGGCAGCTGTTCTGTGAACTTCTGAACAAGACATCTGTTGTAATAATTGCAATAATCCTCAGTAATTGCAGGGGATTAGACTCAATGACAGAGTTGGTTTATTTCTGCCCTATCTCACCTTTGTATAACAAATTCCTTCTTTTCAATAGGTAAATATTTTTTCCCACACATAATAATGATTTCTAGCCAATCCATTAGCTGGAAAGCATACTGAAGTCCTCAGGTCCCAGAAGGCAACAATCAGAGTAGTGAGTTAGTTCAAACTCTAGAAAAGGCATACAAAAAATTACAAAACCAAGCTATTGCACTACAAGCTCCCCCTTGCACCTCCACATGCAGAACATAGCTTCCATCAGCTGATGATGGGGGATCAGAGGACCTCTTTGAAGTGAAGAGCAACATCCAGAGGCTTTAAGTCTTCTGTTTCTCTCAAGCCCAGCACATCTGCTCAGGACAGTAGATCTGCAGCTTCCCTCAGCACACAGCAACAGCAGATATCAGAAAGATGTTGGAAGAAGCAAACAGAAATTTCAAAGCCTCAGGATTGCTTCCCCAAAGCAGCTAGCACTAGCTATAGTTAAGTACATAAGAAGTATATTAGTGGAAGTATATTAGTGTTTTCTGTCAGGAGGCAGATTTGTTGACTTGGCTGTCTAACATTCTTTTGGTGTTAGGGGTTTTTTTTTCTTTACAAGACATTCTTGACTTTTGTAGAGGAGCTAGACCACCAACACTTTGGAAACAACCATTCCACAATGCTAATCCTAGTCTCTTTGCCAAAATATTCTGTTCAAGCTTCTTTCCCAGGGGTTCAGTACCAGGAAATGAGTCTTAGGGCAAACTAGTATTCAATTTCCTAGCTTTTGGGAAGAAAGAAGGATCACCTTTACCAACACTAGGGGGAAAAAAGACACAATATTACTTAATTGTCAGGAAAAAACAGTGTCTACAAATTCTTCAATGACCTAATTCTAGCTGTTAATACAAAATTACTTCAACTCAGAGGACTCAACTGGTGATACCAATAAAGAAAGAAAAGACATCAAAGAGAAAGCTGAAATCTCAGAATACTGACATTGACATTTTAGAACTTAAAAGGCAGAGTGATTGATGTATGGCTCAGGACTGTCAAAATCTAAATTCTGCAAAGACAAGAAGACAAAGGGGAGATTAGTTTTGTTAAAAAATGAATTAGCTTGGGAGCACCAGCCACAGAGTGAAACAATTGAGAACGCACTGTTAACCTGCCCAGTGCTAAGTTAGCTATATTTAGCCGTTTGTTGCCAAAACTATTTTTAGACTGAATTGTCTAAGGTCCCATGTGTGGTCAGAACAGGGACAGGACACCCCATGATGAAGGAATGGTTGTACGTAGTGGGACGCCAGTCAGCTGTTATAATATTTCAGAGAGAAAAAGTAATTCTACAAGGGGAGAAAAAAATCACCAATAATTACTTCACTGTATTCTGAAGCCTGGAAAGTGTATGCTGATTTCAGATAACACTTCAGTTCTCTGGAAGTGATCCCGTCAAAATCTTTTGAAACTGATCAGTTCTCTATAAAGAACATAACCTCACTGAACTGTTACACTCATTATATGACCACAAGCCAATGCCTGTACTTCTGCTTAGACATTTACAGGCAATAAATTCTCTTCTTCTGTTTTTAGTGCTTGTATTTAAAATTTAAAAGAAGCATATTGACACTTTAAGCCTCATGTGTTCAGCATTTGCTTGATGACGCTTCCACCATGAAGGAAACTCATGCATTTACAGAGTGTAGTATCATGATCTCCCCTACAGCAGCCTGCAGATGCACATGTAGCTCTTGGCAGATACTACTGACCAGTTATGTTTTGCAAGTCATATCAAAAGCCAGAGATGATGTTCCTACTAGTTCTGTTTCTTAGAATATCTTGCTTGGAGAAATTCAGCATTGTTACTGCTCTCCTTAACATGAACCAACAAAGTATTGTCTCATGCAGCAAACAAGAAGCAGCTTTGGAGGTTCAAGCATGCTGAAACCAGTAAGACAAGGTCTTATTCTTCAAGGTGTTAATTCAAACTTGCAGAAAATGACAGATACTGTCCCATGTAAGAAACAAGCCAAACCATATGAGAGACACAGATGAACATAGCAAATCATCTTCTTTCTCGTACTAGTTTAATTAATCAGCAACTTCAGAACTGTAGACTGGCCATGAGAAAATTCACAAACAATAGTGTGATTGAGGTTTATTTCATTTACAGAGGTTATGGGGCCATGAATTCTTTGGGCATGGAACATTTTTATATGAAAAGCTGTCTAATTAGTATTCCAAAGATTAAAAAGAAGTTAAGCCAATAAATACTAAAAAGCCACAGTACTTTTGTATATATGATACTGCCATCAACACATTAATAAACAGCGGCTGATCACAAATTCAGTTCATCTTACTCTGATATGCAACTGCTATTAATTGATTTTTTTAACTGTGTATTCCCAGGGGGAAAAAAAAGCTTAGAAATTCCTCATATTAGGATCATGGGGTGTGTTACAAACATTTTTTTTCCCCTTTCTTTATTCTCAATCAGGCTATTTGTGCTTGAGATGTGATAATCGTGTTCTCCAAGACTCTATTCCCTCACTGGACAGCATGCAGAAGTCCAGATTTCCCATGAAGCCCATCAAAATTAATAGGCATATTGTCTTCACAGAATGATTTGCAAAAGCAATGCTTAACATTTACCATAATTCCCTTTTGACTATCTTTATATTTTCCTAAGATATCATCCTTCTCCTGTGCGCTGACAAGCAATGAGAAAAAGTACCCTTTGAAAAAACAAGATGAGTGGAATTAGGAGGAGTAAATAGTGTGCTTACTGAGAAGTAATTAAAAGCCATGAAGCAGGAAGAAAATTGGGGGTGCCTAAAAGGCATTATAATTAAAACCTAATGCATGTTAACTGTGAGTGAAGCACTGAAGTCATTGACATGAATGACAAAACTCCCACTGAATTCAACAGGGACAGGATTTTACCCTGCAAGTGCTCAACAAGAAGGTCAGTTCAGTTTCAGAGAGATTGATTGGAGGTTTGAGGATAAAACGAAACCTTTCTGAAAATGGGAACTGGTGATTTATATAGACAATGATATGCACAGTTGTGAGGTATCCACAAGAGAAATGAAAAGAGAGAATGAAAACCAAATAAGTTAATCCTTGAGAAAAGGGAAGAAGAAATCATTTTTGAAATATGGTTAGGGAAAAAAACAAAGACCATTGCAAAGGAGGCAGAATGAAGACAAATCCTGACCATGGAACAACTTCATCCCCACTGATAAATAGAAAGAAAGTGATGAGACAGTTAAAAAAAAACCAGCAAAAGCAGTGATAACTTTGTACAGCATAGCTATTGATAAAAAGCATGTTGGGAATACTTGGAAAATCTGAAATGGTTCAGATAGCACATAGTCTATTTAATTATAAAACAGAAATTAATTCAGAAAGAAAAAGAATTTTCCACTCAGTATGTCTAATCTCCAGAGTCCAGTTAAGTAATGGAAACATTCTTCAGAAACAGTCAACCCAGCTCCAGTAGTTTTAATACCATGCTGTCAAAAAGTGACAACGATGTTAGCTTGCCCAGATGTAGTTAATGGATTTACATAACCTCAGAAACTGAAAATCATAAATCATATTGGATATCATGACTTATCCTATAACAAATATACCATCAAAAGTACAACTTGTACAGGGAGCCCAGCAGGCTAAGAGATTTTGAACGGGAAACTTGCTGTTTAATTTGAAAAAAAAAAAAAAAAAGAATGGCATTTCATACTAGTTAAATAGCATGTGAACAGCAAAATACGTGCAGAAGAGTAGGTGCAGAAGATTACATAAGTACTTGGAGTTCAACTATTGTGATAAGGGAATTCTGTTAATTTGGCTGATATACTCAGAAATCTGACATTGACAGTCAGCATGTAATGGGACAGAAAGGAAATCTTAGCAGCCTATCAGCCCATTCAGTAATGATGCTCTCCATGTCTGGAGGACACTTAGGACACCACTCATTAACAGACCAACAAATTTTCTCAGCAGAATATGCTTCATATTGAGTACTAGATGATGAGAAGTTGCCAGGTAGGATCATGAGCATGTAACTTGTAGAGGGGATACGTGAGAGGCCATTAAAAAACTGTGAAGATCAAGTATTTTTAACAATAACAGCAAGCAGGTGATCTCCCAAACAACATACAAACTTTCATTATCTGATCCTGCAAGTCAGCAGCTAAAAATATGCACTTAAAATTTATGTAATTTGTCTGTGTGAGACAAAAAGAAGGACACAGCCAAATGTGGGAGCCATCACAGACATTTTTATACTTCATATATAACTCTACCTTCTCTTAAGGGCTGGTCACCCTAGTGCTGTGAGAAAAGACACAAACTGCCTTTAGTTTTAGAGTATCCTCATGAGAGAGTCCCAGTGTTTCTGCTCTGTAATGCAAAGTCTTAGTAAGAAAATATTCCCCTGAGACATGAAACACAGTGTCTCCCCAGACTGTGCAGTTTCTTCCTACAGCCATACAAACATTTCACAGACACCTGACTCATATTCTTATGCACATTCTGCAGGGTGCTCTATTTTTCAGTCTTCTCCCTGTCCACGCACAGTCTACAAATTGCAAATAGGACAGTCTCAAACTTCCAAAAAGCACAAATTATTTATTTATTCTTGACTGTAGTTCCACAAAAATGTAAGAAGACAACCGAACCAGCAATTGTCCTAATTACTTTGTCCTACATCTCACACTCATATTTAAATTTCCAGTCATTTTTAGCACAGTACAGTTATTTTTATGTACCAGGTCAGGTCAATCTAGACATACAATTGATACACTTATCTGAGAATTTTGGAAAGAAAAGGTCTCTTCAAAAGCTACAAAAAGCTAAGAAAATTTCGACGAGCCTTAAATTATTAATAAGTAAATCACTTTAAGAATTTTGCACTTCCATTACTAGTGAAGAAACAGTGCACTTCTTTTTAAGTAAGAAGTCTGCAGAAGTGTTATTCAAAGTTAAGACTAGAATCCCACTTATGTCTCCTTTGTTTTGCTTGTGAGTTGCATCCCATACAGTGTGTTACACTGTGCACAATTTTTAGTGAAAAATCAGACATAAATCATTCCTCTTTCACAAGTAACCTTTAAAGAAGTATTTAAGTCTTTTTACTCTACTGTGACTACATAATTAAAAAGTAAGTACTAAAAATGTTTAAACATGAGATTCAATGGCTTAAAATTAATACTGCCACAGTAAAAATAGATTCCTTGAGAGAATTAACTAATCATTAATAACATGAATTGACAAAGGCAGCACTAATCAAGTTCTAGCTCCATAATAATTCTTATAAAAATGGGAGGAAGGGGAGAGCAAGTTAATGAAGTGAGAATAATTTCTGCAAAAATAGTAATGAATCTACAGCACATTAACTCATTACAGAATTATACTTTTATTTCAGAATTTCCTTTCCAGGTCAAGAAAAATGCAAGCCACTTAGGACAGACTAGGCAAGAAAAAGATAATGCTTTCTATTACTGGTAGCACCTGTGTCATGTGAGAAAACACCAGAAAGAGATCAGTTTTATATTACCAAAGGGAATCACGCATCTGAAAATTGCTCACCAGAAAGAAAGATCCAGCTTTAGAAATAAATGTACAGCTATACTGGATAAAATTTCTTTGAAAAACTGTATTATTAACTTGAGTGCACAACTCACAGGACTGTCACGCCACACTAAATTAAAGACTAACCTGAAAAAACACATTTCTAATGAGGAAAAGTATGGTACTTATATCTAGCACTCACAGTTGACAACAATGCCTGAGAACTCCAGTGGAGACAGAATCAGCCTCCGTATACTAAATTATCCAGGCTGAAACACAGATGCACAGTACCCGCACATTAAGCCTTTGGCTTCAGAAAGGGATCAGAACCACTGTTGCACACAAATCAGCTGGATGGTACAGAAGAATTTCCAGAGTGTCAGACTTACAATGCATGGCTCTACAACATCTCATATATGTTCAGAGTCGCCAAATAAGATCATTTCTATGTCCAGAGTCCCCTGTGAGGCTACTATGAAATTCTGATGTGCAGCAGCTGGATCAGGGGCATCTGGGCTAGGGTTATCAGGCATCCCTAAATCCCAGGCACATTCATAAAGTATTTAAAAGGTGCCAAGATTTCTAGAGAATGCATCTGAGATAATCCAGATGTACATGTGCTCTAACTCTCCATAAGAACACGTTTGAACAAACTTCCCAAACATTCACAGCTCCCAGTGTTTTTTTCTGAGGTTTATAATGGGTAAAATACTGTTACCTTCATACGACACATGCACACACTGAGAGTTCAAATTACTTCATGAACCTCCTAGCCAGCTTCAATTTAAAGCATTCACCTAAAAACTTCATTTACCTTCTGCAGCTGCTTCAATCAGTGGGAGTCTTTGGCAGGCTCTAAGCTCTGGTCAGATGAGAAAGCAAGCAAAGAGAGTTCTTAAAAAGCTTCTCTTTTTTTTGAAAGTCTTTACTTTCGTGTGAGTAAAGGCAGCTGCATTTATATTCCTTGAAATAAATCTTATTTGAGACAGTTATTCTGTCTGAGTCTCTGCAAGGCAGACTTTTTTTTGCCAGGAATAAAAGCTGTGATCATTATAAAACTGAGAAAAAATCAATGTCATATAAAAGGAATGATTATTTTATGTATGCATACAAACACTGCACACACACATAGTATGAGACCTGATCCTCTGATCATGCAAATGAGTAAACAAATTAGTTACACCTCCTGAGGATGCCTTCTAACACTACTGCTAGATATTTTCTGGAGGTGGAGCTGAGAGAAATCACTAACACAGGTTAATCAGAACTTGCTATTTTTATTTTTCAACATCATGCCTGATAATTCAGTTTATATAAGCCTACAGCTAATATAAAATTTTGCTGTAATGCAATTTTTGCTAAAGATTTTCCTTTTCAACAGATCAAAATGTTTCCTCTCTGTTTTCTATTTGTAATTCTGCCTTGCACAATACGGATTTTAATTTGAAGTTATTTTCTCTTTTGTATTTTAAAAGAAAGAATGTACTCTCCTCTTCAAAGCAATTCAAACCTTCCTCCGATGATATCATATTCAGAATTTTGTACCAAAATATCAAGCCCCTCTACTTCAAAAACTCTTTTTTCTCACGGAATTCTTCCTTGACTATGCATTACCTTCTGTTGCAGCATTTCTCTGCAGTGAATCTGAGATGAACATCAGAAAATGTTGTAAATTCCAAGTGTGTTAAGAAACAAAGTATGTCTACACTATGCAGCCCTACTTGAGACCAAAAAATATTTCAAAATCTCAGATTTCTCCTTAGTATGTTAAAATATATATCAAAATCTCTGGTTACATTTGATTTTGCAGATTTTACATAATTATATATAAACATCATTCCTTGTTTGAAGATTCTCCAGTCAGACAGCTCTGGCTGCTTTATGCATTTCCTCTGTATTATCTCAAGTATGATGTAAGCGTTCACTAGGAAAGCTCCCTGCCGCAGTATGATTTGCCTTAATTCTTAAGCATCTTCCTCCTACCCAGCCTGTGTTTTTATACCAGCAGAAAGGCCAAGCTCCTTAAGAAATCTATTCTGCAACTGCCAGCTTGCAGAAACTCCCTGCACGGCTTCATGCAAGCAGCAAGAAGGAACCGCACGCTGCTACTCAGTGGCCACAGGATGCCACATTAGACATTTTGCTCTGCCTCCTTTCTTAGTGGTCCCTGATGCTGCCTCCAGGCCAGGCTGTCGGTGGTGGGTGTGCTGCAGGATGCATCCAAGCGATACACCACGCACCCTAATGGATGGGTGAGCTTTTCTCTAGATGCCTTCAGGAACAAAAATCAGTCAGTTAGCAAAGGCTGTACCTACAAAAAGAAAAAAAATGAGCAAGGGACTGGTAGCTGTTTTGTTTTTCTCTCTTAGCTGACACATTGGTTCTGTACGTTGTCAAACAAAGGGAGTTCTGACTAAATATTTGTCTCCCACTCTCTCCCTCTATGAAAAATTTACATGCACAGGATCACTCAGATGAAGAACAGCATGAAAGGGGCTAACAATGAAAGAGTAGCATGAAGAGACAAAACATTCATTAAGGCTTAAAAAACGGAGGGTAGCTCTACACACTGCCAAACAGCTTTTATTGAAACAGGCTATTGCATCCTGCCCCAACTATAGACAGCCACACGAGGTTAACACTAGAATAAATCTCAACTCTATAAAAATTTACTGTCAACACAGGCTGCCAGAGAAGGGCTTGTTTACTCTCATCCTCCTGCTCTTCCCTTCTCACAAAACTCGGCAGTTTAGTGCTGCATAAATCTGTTTAACATTTTGTGGGACTTTTCCATTCAGCTAACCTCTTCGGAGATCCAGAAAATACTGTCCCTTCAAGGAAAGCCGGGCAATCTCTTCCTTTCTGGGGCAGAGAACAGCCTCTCCTTCCCCCTGCCCCTTGCAAGATACCTAGAAAAGCAGAAGATATAGAAGGGCAGAAGGAAAATGGTATGATGGAGCAATAATCTTTGTATTTTTCCAAACTGTAGGCTGGTGGGAAAGGGGGACAGGTCCATGGAGAAAGGGCACGCTGCACACTGCCACCTGAAGGGGCTGGAGTGGCAGCAGTGCCATGCTGCACGGCAGGCACTGCAGTGGGGGAACAGCAACTCCCACAACCCAGAAGCTCTCATTCTGATTCAACTACAGCCACAATTTGTACTCCTCTGGACCTCTGTTCATATAAAGTGATAATTCCTCAGCCAAAGATGTAACACAGTGCTCAGCCCATGTCTGAAAATTTCAGATTCCAATCTGATCTGCCCAAGGCCACCTTGCTGTTTGCCTTCCTCTTTTTGTTGGTATGAGGAACATTTTCTGTGATAAAGGCTAGTGAAGCCCTAGCAAATATGGCCAACCCAAATACTGCAATTTTTTTTTAACAGGCTGTACAAACGTGACTCAGGAAGCTTTAGCCTTCAGTTAATCTTGTCTCAGGCCAGGTCAGGTTATGTGATTCTTAAGAGTCCTTGAGAAAACCTTCCTCTCCGATTCTGTTGTTTGTTAAAAAGCTATCAACCAACTTCTCCCCTTTGCTTTACACACAGTATCTTCAAATCTAGTTTAAAAATAAAGGTTAAACCCTGTGAGTACAAGAAAGAATGGGAGCAGGTATCTTTTTATGACAAAGGAAGTCAGAAACGAGGCATTAGGTTAATCAAGCGGAATTGATCCAGTGGAAAACACGCTACATGCTGAACTAATGTTGACATGAGCCAAACAATGAATTCATCACAGACTTGGTGGCATGTCAACCCACACAGTTCTTGTGACACCAGAGAGTGGCAGACAAGAGATTAAACTCAGCAGTGGAACAGCAGGCAGGATGGACAATGTCTATCCAATACCCAGCATAAACTGGTAATACAAAGAATAAACTGGCAATATGAAGAAAAAACTAATATGGCCATGGGCACTTCTCACGCTCTGCTCAATCCTCCCACTGAGGACTGATGAAAACGGTTCTCCCAAGAGGTGACCTGGCAGATGACCTGAAGTTAACAATGACATACCTGGTTGGGAAAGATAAACACGGGGAAGGAGCCCGAAGTGTGACGAGTCTTCCATGTGATGGTTGCACTGGAGACATGAGACCCCCCTTTGCGGGCACTCCCCCTCAATGCCCTTGTCATATAACCAGGAAGAGATGAGAATAAATCTCTACCTTTAGATGACCGTTCCACGTCTCCCTAGAAAAGGATGTTCTAGGCCATGCCAAAAATACCAGCATGGTGTGTTTCCACACCACTGGCTTGATGGTTTGATCACTGCTCTGACTGTTCTGACAGGGTGAAAAAGAGGTTGTGAAAAAAAAATTGTCAGTTACATTTTATCTGGAGAATCATTTGACTAAAGTTTGACAGAACAGTGGTGAAGCTTTCCCTGGTGTGGGACTAGGACATCCACCGAACTGGAAGGAAGCCAAAGGGCAGAAATCAGAAAGGCTGTAAAATATTCAAGTGGAAATATCTTTGAGCAAGAGACTTTTCACAATTTGTATCCATTCTTGTTCTTGGGGTTTAAAATACCTTCCCAGAAACTAAGGATAACTATTTTCTTACCCTCAATGCTGGACATTTAATTCACCATTTTTTTATCACTTTGTGTTAAGAAAATAACATTTCCAAACAGTGAGAAATCAAATTGAGGTTTTTTGGTAGTTCTATTTAGCATGGCTCTTGCAATAAGAGCTACAGTCACAAAACAAGCAATAGAATCACAGAATGGTTTGGGTTGGAAGAGACCTTAAACATAATCTAGTTACAAGCCCCCTGCCATAGGCAGAGACACCTTCCACTAGACCAGGTTATTTAAAGCCCCATCCAACCTGGCCTTGAATACTTGCAGGGACAGGGCATGCACAACTCCCCTGGGAAAACTATTCCAGTGCCTCACAACCCTCACAATAAAAAGTTTCTTCCTTCAATCTAATCAAAATTTACCGTCCTTCAGCACCACCCCTCATCCTATCACTACATTCCCTGATAAAGAGTTCCTCCCCATCCTTCCTGTAGGCTCCCTTTAAGCACTGGAAGGCTGCTATAAAGTCCTCCAGAGCCTTCTCCTCTCTGTTCTAAACAAGCCAAACTCCTTCTCAGCCTGTCTTCATATGGGAGAGAACCCAAGCAAGTATTGATATCACCTCAAAAATTTGGAGGTGTTTAGCTCCCTACCCTATTAGCTTCTGCCTCACATCCTGCTATATTACCCCCAAAATCCCACTATTTAGCAGAAGAGATTTTGCTTAATGAGAAACAGTGCCAAGGCTGATGGAGCCAAAGACCTCTTCTCCAGCATGGGCCAGGTGTTCCCATGAGCAGGAGGGCTGCAGGGCGTTGTGCAAGGACTGTGTGAGGTGCTGTCCTCACAAACATTTTGAAAAGACCAGAGTAGTCCAATGCCCCATGCCTGGAGCAGACATAGCATGTCTCTGCCAGAAAACTACCAGGCTTCAAAAAGGCACCAGAAGGACCTTCAGGCAAATGTTCAGCATTTTAACCAAGTCCATTCACTCCCAGAATTCAAGAAACGTTAAACGCTTTTCAGCATTTTAGGAAGGGACTTGAATGTTATGTTGAATTATGACAAAAAAAATTATACCGGATGGAGATGTGCTTTTTACAACAAAGGACATGGATGAAATAGAGAACAAAGTGCATGTTTTAGTCTGGAAGGTTATATAAATCTTAAGATATTGGTCAAATTTTGGACAGTAACAGGTTAAAAAGTGTATAGTAAAAAGATGCTACAAATGTCAGAGATGTGTCCCTGAATGCCTTGTTTTCTCCTCTCTTTTTTGTTTTGCCTTTTTCTCCTGCTAAAAGACCTGAACAACAGTGTTAAAGGGGAAGATTTCAAAGTCTGTAAGTGTTATTATGAGGAGAAACCACAGCATATCATGTGGAAACTGGAATTGAAAAGGAAAAGTTTTCTACCATTTAAGACCCTGGTCTTGCCAAAAGCAAATGTAGATGAATGCAGACTGACAAGCCCTGGAACAAAGAACTAAACTGACAGGCTATCATCTAAAAGAAAGATTCTGCAGCACAAAAAGAGATTGGAAGTTGCTACAGAAATTTTCTTTGAAGCCATTGGCCAAGTATCCAGTTGTAGTACAGAAAGCAAACAAGAAGCCAGGTAATATTGCTAAAGGAATAGAAATCAAAGCTGTTGGTATTATCACTATAACAACACAGTAGCTAAACTTGCTGAGCGAATACATGGAACACTTCAAGTGCACATACAACTTCCTTTTTGGCAAGTTGAGCAAAAAAGCTATGCAAGGTTTTAATTAAACTAGAAGCCAGAGGCCGTATCTGATGTCCTTGCACTAGTCAATCCAATTATTTACACAAAGGACTATTTGAATAATCGCTAACAGTTTTAAGTTTAAATTTTTTGACATGCACAGCTTAGCACCATCATCAGAGTGGTAAAACAGAAATTCATTCCTAAGGACTCCGTGTGAGAGGGTCATAACTGCTTCTGTAAGACAGACTGACTACAAGTGAGTTTTCCCTTCTACAAGATAGCATCTTTTGTAACAACTGCTGTCCTTCAACATTTTCTCCAGCATCTGCCAGCAAAACTTGGAAAATAAGGAGAATCTTCTTTCCTTTTCCTCTTTTACAATGCTCTCTCCAGCCCTAATTAATAAGGGTAGCCAGCACATCACTGAAGTTGTGGGATTTTTCTCTTATTGCCTTTGTTAAACTCCCTAGAGGTCACTGAAGATCTAATGTGTAATTTCCAGGACTGCATATGCCTGGGATATCTGTCCTAAAAATAATATTGATGACATGTAAGTCATACTATTTTCTCTGATATCAACAGTAGAAGAAAAGCTCAAATAATTTATTCCCTCACTGAAAATGAAACCGTTTCTCCAGTTTCCAACAGTCCATTCCACAACTGTTCAAGAAAACGGACACCAACTAATCTCAGAAGTTGGTAATACACATAAAAACGTGGCTTTCATTTTTATTCTCAAATGTTTATAAACAGCATCATGAAGGTAATTGAAACTACAAACAAAATAAAATTCAGGGAAAAAGAAGCAACACCATCCAGTCAATGCAAAACTATGCAAGGAAGAAAATGCAAGAAGAAACTAGTGTAGGAAATAAGTATGATGATATTTTACAATCCCAGTAACCTTCACGTTCTTTTTAAGTATTCTTGATGAAGTTTATATGAAATATACTTCTCTGTTACAGGCTGTTTGGCAACATCGTGTGACGCAGCATTTCTATTCAGGACTTTATCATCTACGGGTCGCCTCAGCCTAGTAATTATTCTGAGCTTAACACCAAACTTCCTCTGCCAGGTCTTCCATGGTAAACTAGAGTGTTTTTTACCTGCTGGGAACCCAGTTCTTTACTTAATGTTTTACCTCACTTGTGACACGAGGTGCTATGTCTCTCAGAGCATCCTGGAGGCACTTCTCAAGATCAGATCTGGCTGCTGTGCAGAGATGAAGCCTGCAGTGTCCCATCAGCACAGCCAGCACAACACATACCAGTGCCAGGGCTTGCCTGCCTGACCCACCAACAGATGCCTGCTGCAGACAGCAGAGAGCCTCCAAGGCAGGGGCACAGGCCAGAGGGGGAAGAGGACCAACCATCAGCTGCTACTGGCTGCTCCCTAACCAGCTGCCATCCACCCAGGGAGGCCCCCTGAAAATCCAGGCTTTAGTTTTGCATAGATTGTAAACTTGCTGCATCTTGAATTTTAATTAAACCAAAGAGCATGGCTAAGAAACAACCACCAAGAGCTCCACTTTCTCCTTACAACACTGAGAGTTCTGTACACATATTTCCCCCAAGACCAGCACGAACTTCTGATGGCTGGGGAGGACTCTGGGAGGGCTCAGCATGACTGAAAAATACTCAGTTGACTGCCAGTTTTCTGTACTGAAAACTGTTTCTAACTACATGAACTAATATGAACTCTGCAGCAGGTACCTTATTTTGTTGTGAAGTCATACAATTCCCAGGAAAAGAAGAGGTTGGTCTATGACTGTGGCAGCACAGCACTGCCACAGCAACAACATGGGAACAACACAAACGTCAGTCACAGCACTAACATCCCACACTACATCTGCCTGTGACTCAAGCAGGAAATCAGCAGATTCTCAAACAAAGCCTGGCATGAAAAAGCAATTTAAGCTCCAAATCAGCTGCAATAAAATGCTTTCTCTCAATATTTTTAAGAAAACAAAGCTGTAAGGTAGCGTTAAAGTTGTTATTAAAAAATACATGATGTTTCTCCATTTTTCATGTAGAGGTTTTCAAATGAAGGCAGCAGCCTGTTTTGCTCTGCCCAGGAGAACTGCATCCCCAGCTAAGTGAATAATGCCTTTCAACAACAGCAAGATAAAATAGTTCATGCAGACTCTCTTAGTACTTCACAGTACAGAGCACCCCAAGAACCCAAACGATTAACAACTGGCAATTCTTGTTATCTTTTTCTGTAAGAACTGGGATGCATAATAAATTAGCCAAATGATGGAATGCATCACACACTGCCCCCCTACACTCCGGGATTTATAAGAAGTTATAATGCACTGGCAGATGAGTAGCACATGATTATCACTGCCTTGCACAGGTTAAAAGCCATGTCTGCTCACATTCCTGTTCATTCAGACATCTTCCCTTCTCATACCTTTCCTGGAAAAGTGTTCTTTGTCAAGCAGATGTGTGTTTAACAGACATCAAATCTTTAGTGAACAACAATATGTAAATTGTGGTAAAATAATTATAGCAATTGAAGACATTCCCCACTTTCAAGTGTCTCATCGGCATACACAGTGAGGTTATTCACTTGCAAAGACTTGCACTGTTCAAGCAAGCCTACAAGTCAGAGGGGGGAAAAAAAATCATAAATTATGGTTTAATTAACTGCTAAACCTTATTCCTGGGGCCATCTGCACTTCACTCAGAAGCAGCCATTGGCACCTTCCCACATGACTAACAACCATTAAGGTCCTCTTCCCTTCAGCATCCCCTGGCACATAGCAAATACTTAATCTCATATAACAATACCATCTAGTGGCAAAATATATTCACTACACTTAGAATCTCGTATTTTCCTACAGGACCATCCGCTACACAGAGGGAGAGCAGGGCTAGCAGAAAACCTGTCCTCAAGCTTGAACACACGTATCTCCGCCCAGCACCTGAACAAATTCATAATCTTTAATCACATCTAAACGCATCCTTAGATTTAAACACATGAATCGCTCCATGCAAATAAAATGAGTTCGTACCCTCCAAAGGATATTAATACATAGATGCCATAAATCATCACCTAAGGAGCAAAGACACAGAACCAGACTGAAAGTCATCACAAAGCATAGCACTACCTGTTCCGAGTGTGCTGGCCACACATCTGGAACAACAGTGTGCCCACAGCTCCAATACACTGTGTAATAATGTAAGAAACACAATTTTCTCCTGGCCTGAAAAGAGTAAATAGGAAAAAAAGCATTTACACCTCACTGCATAAAAACAGAAGTTGCATTCAGGCGACATCCTGAACCAGTCTCCTTTCCATGACTCCACTTATTCATAATATCTAAAAAGAGCGAAAATTGAACAAAAAGGCAAATAGTTACACCTAGCTGCAATCCCTTCAGGAGAATGTGAATAGTTTTAAGACCACAAAATAAAGGCTAGAGTGAGTCAGCAAGGCAGAAAAATGACAAATGGGAAACAGCAACAACTTGTTCTACAAAACAATAAATATTGGTTACATTGATGATGCAGAGCTAAAAAGGTATTTGACATGAAATACGATTTTTCAAAGTTAGAACTCGGTACTAATGAAATGGGACAATTTGCTCTACTTCAGTGGGCTTTGTAGAAACATTAGTACATTGAAAACAACATATTAAGAAAGAGTGCCTATTTGTGAAGGCAAATTAAGTCAATACTCAAGCTGTAGGAACAATTTGGCACATAAAATAGTTCCATGCACAAGTCTGACTTGTCATCAGTTTTGCCTCTTGATTTTTTCTCTCAAAAAGAACTAGGTTTGTACAAAAGCTGAACCAACTCTAATACTCGGGAAAGAGAAAACAGTAAGCATGCACCCTACCAGCTTACAGAGACCCATTTGTAGCAAGCTACAAAGTTCTGCTTATAGTAAAATAGTAGATTCCACAAAAACTGTATTGTCTTAAATATGTTCACATAAAATCCAGTAAATTGCTTTCACAAAGCATGATAAAGGCCTCCTTCAAACTTTCATTGGAGCTGTTGTTTTCAGGATTCTTGGATGAAGATGTAGATTGCAGAAAACATTGGAGCTGTTGCTTTTCTGCAATCTACATCTTCATCCAAGAATCCTGAAAACTATTTAAATGCTTGCCTTTCTCACACTCAAAACCCCTTAATTATCTAACTCAACAAGATTAATAATGTAACTATCATGCTGTGAAAAACTGATGTTCTTCAAAACCTCCTTTAAGCAGCCACTTCACTTAATGAAAAGATCAGCAAAAGAAGCAAATTTCCAAACATGAAACATTTATTAGCCAGCAATAACAACTTCCTATTAAAAAATGGCAAATTAGCAACAGTAATGAATCCAACAATTGTTTAGAACGCTATTAAGTGTTAAGATGTTAACAAGCAAGTACGGTGACAACCACTTATGAACAAAAAATGATGAGTATTTTTATGTTTTAAAAGATTCTGAACAGAAATGCCATCGGCATCATGCCATTTCTCTCCAATGTATATTTCTGCCACCCTCAAATATACAATTACAGTATCATGAGCTTCAATTTATTATTTCATATATTAGTCATCAGTTCTAATACCTTTTGATTTCAATATCTATTCATAAAGCTCTTCACATGGACAACTAAAACTAATTTGAAACTCGGCCTTAACAGAATCAATATTTTGTTGGTACCTATAATTTATTCAAGTCTGTTTACATAGGGAAAACATCAGTTTCACTGCTGAATCTGAGGCAGGAATTGACACATTCTATTCCCCAAGGTTTAAAAATTGAGAGAATTGGGATCTGAAGATAAAACACTTACTGGCAGGGGATCCCTGAAGTAGCATACCTGCTCTGATTAGTCCATCTGCACTCTGCTCCTCATACAAACAATCAGGTCTCTATAAAGTTTCAAGCTGTCAGTAATGATAAGTGTTCAACATAATTTCATTCAATTAAATCAAAATCTAAAGCCAGACCTCTAAGTTAATTTACACCAGTGAATGAGTCCTTTTTTTTTCATCTTTAGAGAAAAGTTACATTTACGGACAAATGATTGTAATTGATTCTCTGCTGTTCCTGAACTTAAATGAAAACCTTATGACATAAACTTCAGTGCACACAACATCAGACTGTCATAACTGTTATGATCATATCATAAAAAAAAAAATCTTGCATATTGTAGAAGCATTAGAAGTAGCATTCAATCATGGAAAGTAGCTTTCCATCACTGTCACCTTCATAATTTTAAGACAAAAATAGCAAGGGGCCAATCACCACCTAGCATAAAAAAGCACATATTTAAAAGGAAAGGATTCGTATCTCCATATCTGTTGGCATTTATTGAAAAATTATAGAGATAATTTTCTTGATGAAATTATCAGTATTTTCCCATCTTAAAACTGGCAGATGAAATTCTGAAACTGCAATGTCCATATGCAGCCGAGAAAGCCAATCATAGAATCATAGAATGACCAGGTTGGAAGAGACCCACTGGATCATCAAGTCCAACCATTCCCATCAAACACTAAACCATGTCACTCAGGACCTTGTCTACCCGTGCCTTAAACACCTCCAGGGAAGGTGAATCAACCACCTCCCTGGGCAGCCTGTTCCAATGCCCAATGACCCTTTCTGTGAAAAACTTCCTCCTGATGTCTAGCCTAAATCTCCCCTGGCAGAGCTTGAGGTCCTCTTGTCCTGTGCCCTGTCACAATCGTATCCTGGGCTGCATCAAAACAAGCATGACCAGCAGGTTGAGGGAGGTGAAGATTCTGCCCCTATACTTTGCTCTCGTGAGACCCGATCTGGAGTGCTGCAGCCACCTCTGGGACTCCCAAAACAAGAAGGACATGGACCTGTTGGAATGGGTACAGAGGAGGGCCACGAAGATGATCAGAGGGCTGGAGCACCATTCCTATGAAGACAGGATGGGAGAGTTATGCTTGTTCAGCCTGAAGAAGAGAAGGCTCCAGGGAGACCTTAGAGCAACATTTCAGTACTTAAAGGAGGCCTATGTGAAATATGGGCAAGAACTTTTTACAAGGGCGTGTAGTGATAGGACAAAGGGTAATGGCTTTAAACTGAAAGGGGGTAGATTTAGATTAGATGTAAGGAAGAAATTCTTCAATGTGACAGTACTGAGGCACTAGAATAGGTTGCCAAGAGAAGCTGCGGATGCCTCATTCCTGGAAGTTTTCAATGCCAGGCTGGATGAGGCTTTGTGCAACCTGGTCTAGTAGAAGGTATCCCTGCCCATGGTGGGATGCTTGAAAGCAAATGAACTTTAAGGTCCATTCCAACCCAAAGCATTCTGTGATTCTACGAGAAGGGCAGGGAGAGACCCTTTCAGAGAGATCCAAGTGCATTGTGGAGAAATGAGCTGAAAAGAACTTTAAGAAATTGAGTATGGAGATAAGCCAAGTCCTGACCCAGGAAAGGAAACACCCCTGCAGCAGCCCAGGATGGGGAGGAATGGGGTGGGCAGCAGCTCTGCAGGAACGGCCCTGGTGGGCAGCTTTGCATGGGCAAGGCTGTGCCCCAGCAAGAGGGACAGTCAGCAGCCTCCCATGCTGTATTAGTAAGGGCACAGCCTGCTGCAGATCAAGGGAACGAATCATCCTCCCTTAATTCTCCCTTCAAAACTCAATAGAGATCATCTGTGTCCAATACAAGAAAGACAGGCAAACACCTGCACTAGTCAAGGCTGGAGCACTTACCCTACAGGGAAAGGCTGACACACGAGGGCTTGTTTAAACTAGGAAAGAGACGGCTTTGGGGGTACTTAGCAGAAGCCTGTCAGTGCCTACAGGGAGGTTAACAAGATGAAGCCAAGCTCTTCATGGTGTGAGGACACGAGACAACAGGCATAACCTGAAATGAGAAGTTCAGAATGGATTTAAGTAAAAAAATGTCAACTTCACCACAAGGGCAATCAGGCAGTGGACCAGGTTGCCCAGAGGGGTTGTACAGTCTCCTCTCTTAGAGATTTTCAAGACAAGACTAGATAAAGCTCTGCACAACATAGTCTGACCAGATTTGACCCTTCTTTGAACAGGACCACTGAGACCCCTTCCAGCCTCAATTACCCTGTGATCCTACAGTTCTAAAACAGTGATAACCTTTCTCTCCCACATAATGCTATAGGATGCAGCATATAAACTGGTTAAACAACTAGAAGAAAATACATCAAATAAATTCCATTAGTTTGAAAGCAGTGATATCTATCCATGTTAAAATTAGCATTAATAATTACAAATAAAGATTCACTGCCAGTGTTCAAATACTTCCATTTCAACATTTTGTGTATTGCCAAATATTCCTGTTGAAGTTTTGTTGCTATTTTGCAAACAGTCATGCAGATAATGGACTACTCTCCTTTCAGCTGCACAGTAATGATAATCCTCACAAACATCTGGATATTCCACATTTTAAGGATTCACTGACCACAAAGAAACCAATGCCCTTATCAAGCGATGCTTTATTTATTTTCTCAACTAGAAGAATACAAATGAACATTTCCACCATGAAAGTACATGTCTGTGCTGTTCCAAGGTTAGACTAAAACTGCTCTTTAATACTTCTATTGTATTCACAAAGGTTAGTCCCTATACATTTTAATTCATTAATAACCTTGAGTTTTACTTTATTTTGACATTTATTAGCAACCAAAAATTTTAATGGAATCTTGGAGCACAGGTTAGATTTATACACCCCACTCCATAGCTTATATATGAGCAATTAAGAAACTACTTCCATAAACTACAGTAAGATCTATGGCAATCTTCATACTTGCCAAATAATTTTTCACTCTTTCTGGAACCTGCAAATCTTCTTCCCACTATCTGGAGCATTCTGACTTTTTAATAGATATTAGGCCACAATCACCTTTGTAATCACAACCTAGAAATTAATTCAAGCAGGTAAATATTATAACGTTCAACTCAAAATTGCAGCATATTTGTTCTCTTTTCTTTGCATCATTTTAGCTAAGCCAACAGATTTTTTCTCTCTGTAATACTTATGACCGTGAAAAATACATGGAATAAAATTATGTTTGGACACAAAATATTTAAATACATATGTAATCCAATTTGCAGTACTTTTATGTGGACCACATGCATGCTGAAAATACAGTTCAAAACACATCTTTTTGCATTTTCGTCATGTAATTTAAATGTGAGATGCTCTCACATTCCTGGATAGCTGATACATAGATGTGAGCTGTTGATGCTTCAGATCAAGTAGGACTGTTCTGATGCTCCCATTGAGATGCCCTATGACAGACTGATTATTCATAGTTTTTCACTAAGTCCTCCTTAATTTGCTGATGAGGTCCGCTGACTTCATCATAGTATGTGAGGGATGTTCTACCTCAGTTCTCTCCTCTCTAAAACTCTCACCTTGTCCTTAGTGAAAAAGGATTAAATTTCTCTCCCCAGTTCTACCATGTGCCCTTGAAGCATCCCCAGAACAGTCATTTTAGTAATTCAGAGAGCAGAAAGTGAAGATGAACAGCTTCTTTTTATGAGCTACAGAAATCAAATGGGCATACCAGTAGCTCTGATAAGGCTACTAAATATGAATTTCCACATCCCAACAGAAGAAGATGGCCTGCTACTGTATTCCATTCTGCACAGAGTATTCACTGAATACTTGAAATAAAACTTAAAGATGCCTCTGTGTGGCAAAGTTTTGCTTTTGACACAATAAATAAATAAATAAATAAATAAATAAATAAATAAATAAATGTGGTTGCATTTCCTTATCTAGGTAGCAAATGAAAAGAAAAATAACAGATCTGGAGTAATTACAGGTTCTAACAAGAAAGATCTGACACATGAAGGCGCCACCATAACTTCTGTTTGCTGTGTGCAGTTCAGAGCATCTTACAATGACACAAAGGGAGAAGTTTCAATCTGATATAATTTTAAAACCTGTAACCATAAATTTATAAAAAAGAAAAAAAGACAAGTTTTCTGTAGTTTAATTCTTAAATAGTATTACAGAAAAGGACTCAATCCAGAGATACACTCTTTAGGGTTGCGCTGCAGAAGTTTGACTGGTTCTGATTTCCTTCTAGACATGCAAAAGGTGAACAACATGAGGGTTGTCCCTTGCAGAGAGAGATGACATCAGAATTTTTGAGTGGCAACAAGCTGACACAAAACATCATCCTCAAAATTTAACGCATTCTTGGCTTTAATGGAAAATACTATTCCTGAAGACTGTTGAGGACAGTACATATCATCTGCAGGACAGCTCAAAGCACCTAATGCAGACGTTCTGAACTGCCCTCCAATTGTGCCCTGTGGTCTTTAATGGCTATGGGAAAGGTGATGCGAGGACAAAAATAGCTGTCGGGAGCAAAGTGATAGTACTAAATTTTTTAAATGTAGTAATGATTGGGAATTTTCTAAGCACTCAGTGACAATCTGTACTCTGCTACATTGACATACTGTCTCACAATGTTTTCCTGTAACTTTATTATACAGGTAAATTCTGTTGAATTTTTTTCCTCTCAAAGAGCACTTTAGGAACAAGGCACATGTAAGATTGTCCCCAGTGCAAAGGAAACAAGATCTGCCATATCCTCCTCTTTGGAAAGCTTTGGTGTATGCCAGTTCACTTAGATCTAGCTTAACCATTACCTAGCATCTAAGAAAAAAGAGTATGTTTAGTAGGAAACAGACGTGGAATAAAATTGCAAAATCCAAAACTCAACATTTTATTAGGATTATATTTAAGAATAAGGAATTGGCTATTTCAGCTTCTTAGCTAGCTTCTCTCTCCTTCTAGCTTAGTTGAAAATTCTCTAACTTAAGATGGAGTTTATTTGCCTTAGATGAATGCTACTCATGGAGAAAGGAAGGAATTGAGGAAGAGACAAGCCTCTCTCCTATATCTTCACAGTTTTGCAGACCCAAGTGTTGTTTAATTCTTTTGCTTATTTGTATACAATTTGTGAAAAATTAACATTGTTAAGCAGTGAGAACTATTTAGTGAGAATTTAGCATTATGAGAAATACTAAATGCACAAACTGATTATTACGTTCATTGCTATTCTTTTTCTATAAATGTCATATAAAGATTCATCACACCATTATTAGAAGCCATAAAATTCAGAATGGGATAGTTCAATGCAGCAATGCATCCTCCTCTGCCTATTTTTATTGCTATAAGGTATGTTGAGAGGCATCGTCACCCAGGTTCGCACTCCTCTGGCTGTATAATAAACAGTCAAATGCCAACAGAAACACATACATCACATCAGCTTGGGCTTCCTGAGTCTGCACACAGCCTAAAAACATGACTCAGTGACAGCAACTATCTCATTGCTTACTGCTCCCTCAGAAGTGTCATAAAGACACAGCCTATAATACTTTTACACAAGCTAATCCTGCAAAAAAAAAAGGTTGCAGAAACAATGCCAAAGGGGGGCATGAAAAGTGGGAGCCTCTAAACAGAAGAACAGGAAAACAGAGAGAAGAAAGCAAAATGCAAGAAAGCGTCTGGCCTAGTAAGAAGCAGATTCCAAGTGCCAATAAAGAAATTTAGGGACAAACGCTTTATTTTCCCTATGAACTCTTCATGAGTCCCCAGATGCTAGAGGGAACAGTGGAGTTTGGCCTCAGTCCGTACTCATCTGACAAACTAAAATATAAATGTAGAATCTGTGATTCTTTTCATGAGTTTGCCATGGCAGATCAAAGAAGTGGGAATCTGGGACCAGTGCAGTACTGATGCAGCTGGCAGAGTTGTTTGTTTGAGAGGCTAAATTCAACCTTCGCTTGGTCGAATAACTTAATTGTGCTTACTGGGAGCCTGCTTTTTAAATGGTTCAATTCTTTCTGCTGCCAAGAATCAGAGTTTGCTTTCAGCATGTTGAAATTATCTCAGAGGAAGGCTTTTGTGAAGCAAACCATTCCAAAAGTATTCTTAATTGCTTTCCACGCTCTTGTGAAACAGGAGATTATGCAACAAATCCACATTCTAAACTAGAAAAACTAAGGGGAAAGAAAAGTTTTTAAAAAAATGACAGAGAAACATAATAATCTTAATCACATGCCTTAAATAACAAAATGCTACTTAAAATGTTAAGTTTTTAACAGCCATTGTGCTGTGGAAATCTATAATCGGGTTACGTTAGCGACAGAACATACACAAAGCAGATCTATTCAAACGAATTTTACAGACCATTATTTTAAACTATTTGACTGGTCTATACAGATGCATATTATATTTATTTGAAAATCATCCCATAAATTAAGCACAATGAATAAGATAGGGAGCCCTCTGATGAGTAAATCATTTTTCCTTTCTCACGGTTTGCTTTTATTAGTATGTCAGAAGTTTCAGGAAGGATGAGATTATTTTTCATGCTAGAATAGCAATGCTGACACAACAATATCGAAGCTATCATTGAAAAACATTGGTCTGCAGATAGTTTTAATCTATTGTACCGAACTACAAACATATTTCTTCAGGTTTTGGCAGCAATGCCTCAGTAGGAAGGTAGACAAAAGGAAGAGCTGAATACAGCCTCTGTAATCAACAGCTTTATGCTCTTCAAAACCTCTAGGATTTTGTCAGTAAAATCAGAGAACTTTTCAAGTTTTGAGAACAAGGAAACAGAAAGCTTTGAAGACAGATTAGTTAAAACCAGAATGTCTATAAGTATTATGATTCATTTAATACAGATATGAGTGCAGATGGGTCAGATAGATATCAGTCTAAATTCATATAAGATGTGACAGGTTTTGTCTCTTCAGTGATTCTTCTGTCAGCTCAAATAATTTACAGAGGAATATATCTGCCTTTCCCCCCTCGTCTACAGAGGTATCTCATTCTGTCATTCAGTAAATATAAGCACCCAAGCAGAAGCCTTTCCTGAATCTGTTCACACACGCACTCATGCATATGTTTAAAAATAACTGTTCAGGAAGCTCTAAGCATTTAGGTGACTTGTATACTTATAAAATAAGCATAAGTTGTAAGTGTTCCCTAACTGCATTCTGTTTACAGAGAAAACAGAAATGCTATCCATAATTAGTGGCAGCTCAGCTTACAGCCAGAGAACATCAATATACTAGGAAACTTAGTAGTTTGTTGTGAAGTCTTCAGGCTCAAAGCAATCTTAGGTGAGACACTTGCTAAAACAGGCAGATGACAGGAACATGCAATACAGGTTAACCAATGCAAGCCATATGAAATACTCCCGCCCACAACCATGTCTAAAATTAGCACGCCACACATCAAAAATTAGAATAGTTTTTCAGTACATGATGCCATTTCACATTAAGGTGGAAGGCATAAAGCTGAAGCAAAGTACATAGAAAAGTAAAAGGTCTTTATTCTTTCTACTACTTTGGTATAAAAGGTAAAATATGCACAGGACATGGTGCCATGGTAAGTTGTGTCTGCTTGGAAGTGATTTAGAGATATTTACTCGAGTCCTCAATCAGAAAGTAGTTTTTATTAGATTCGATCTCATTAGATAGCTCCAAATCAGATTTCTTATAGATTAGAAATATATTCTCAGAAACTGGATATTTTCAAATTTTGTTGATAAAACACCAGGGAGGTTGGAACTGGATGATCTTTAAGGTCCCTTCCAAACCAAGATGTTCTATGACTCTGTGAACACAGTTAGATATTTAAAAGGCCTTTAACATAGGAGTGTCTGATACACTGATGAAAATGAATTATACAAAATCAATTTAGCATATCTTAAATGGATTAAAAACTGATTATATGAGAGATCTCAAAACAGTTCTTCTCCAGTGCTGCTGTTTCTCATGGAATCCCACAGGATCTATTCTCGATCACAGATGAAAGTGTTACTAGGTAAAAGAATTGTTCATAAGATCTGCAGAACTCATCTTAATCCAAAGTAATGTTAAGAAAAGTCTAGATTCTACAAAGTGATATGAGGGTCTGGTAACTTGGGCTTATTTGTATTACCAGTACTTTTAACAGAAAACTGTAGAGCACGGTTGAATTATTCACATCATACTTATTGCATGAGAAATTTTACTTTGAAGAATTTGGAAGGTAAGACAATTAACAAATCATAGGTGTGCAACATGGCACAGTGTGATGACTTAGAAATTTATTTTCAATAACTGTAGAATGGGATATTCATGGAAATGCTGTACTGCGCACTGCAAGGTATTACATAGTACAAGCCCATATGCAGAGCAAATGAAGAGGAACGTAAAGACAAGTTACCCCAAACCTCTATTTTTCACCCTGTAGCACAGTTCTTTGGGAAGGAAGAGACGTGTCTGACTCCTCCTCCTCCAGAAATAAAGTAGCAGATGTCAAAAGAGATTGTTGGTAATCAGAACTAGGGAACTCATTTAGAAAGTAATGCCAGGATATATAAGCTAGTTCCCAAGCAACTGCATCACTACCTACAAGTACTAAAAAAGGATGGCATGTGATGTTCACATATATGGAAAAAGAATCCTATTTTATTTGCATAAAATAAGATAAAATGGGCTGGCCTCACATAATGTATCAAATATCATCCTTCAGTAGATCTGTAAAAACATTAGAGTTCGTAGTTGAGGTCATAAAATAGAGGCAAAAAATATTAAAATAAAACAAAAAGGTTGCTGTCCAAAAAAAAAAAAAAAAAAGAGCTATAAAATTTCTGTTTAAACTCATAGGTTTCATCTAACTCAAAAGGGGTTTTCTTATAGTTTTGGTGTCAGGTTATTCAATCATTTCAGAATCAGGGTAACTTCCAAAGAAATATGTCATTTCAAAGTAGAAATCAAATAATTTCATTTCTAGAATTTAAGAACATTCTGCATATTCCTGAAAATTAGTAAAAACTAAGATTACTTTTATGTTTTCAAAAAATCTGCTATTATCCCCAACAAATCTGTTTCTCAGACTGCATCCCATTTCACATTTCAGCCTCTCTTTACAACATCACTGAACCTGTAAATCAGGTGAAAATGTATTTCAGGATATGTAAAATAGAAAGGTTACACTGTGTAAATTATAATCTCCAAATGTCAGTGCTACATTTTTCATACTGTTGTTCACAGATCTTTTCTATCGTTCCCTTTCTGAAGGACTGCATGCAAAGGCTGAAGGAGAGGTGAGGCAAACTTTATACTCAATGGCATTTTTCTCTTCTGCAAGGATTATACAAAAAGTCAAAACAAGTGTAACGACTCACAAAGACTAGATCTCTTGTGATGACATCTATAGAGGGACCTCACTGGTAATCTTACGTTGGACAAACCAAACCCATGACAGAAAACAGTAAAAGACTGGAGAAAAATTGCAGTATGTAGCAGTGTAGCTGCATACAGAATGTAGTAATGTAGCTCTGAAGGGAATCCACAGCTGGCAGGTTGAAATGGGAAAGTCGTTCCACTCTGGTAATAGTGACATGGTATGCACAAATAAGAAATGCACAATTACACCTGCATGCTCAGGTCACACTTGTGATATTGATTTTCAAAGTTCACTGGAAGATTTCTATAAGAGCTGCATAGTTAAATTCCAGGGACAGCAATAAAAATCTCAAGCATATATTTTAAATATTCAAACACTGCTTACTTTTAAGTGTCACTAAACAAAATGAGACCTTAGATCTGTATTTAGACAAACTATATGCAACACATAAAAAGAGCTTCTCAAATAAAAACAAACAAAAGAAAAAAAAAAGCACAAACCAGGAAAACTTAATCTAATATTTAAAACCCCACCCACTACGAGTAAAGAGTTTGAAAAGTTTGTGCCATCAGCTTTTGAGTGATCACAGCAAAAACTTAAGCTTAAGCTTGTGAGACCTTTTTTGAGAGTGATAATCTTTTATTAACTTGAACATTCTATTAAAAAAAATGATTTGGGCCTTGTATTCCTTAAGTAGGATCTCTATGTAGAGCAGGAGATTTTTTTTCCACCATTGTCACTGCTACTTTCTGATTTGAGTTTGTTTTGATCTCAGTTATGGAACTTCAAAAAACAGATCAGTGCAGTCTTGAAGAAACTGCAAATAATGTGAATCACATTTACAGTGAAGAAGCAGTAAGATTTTGTCAGTTTAAAAGGGAATCTTAAATTGTGTTTTAAATCCATCATTCAACAGAAATGTCTGGCATGTTTCTTTTAAACTAATTCAACACTAGTTCTATTGCTAGAGAAAATCAACAACTGAAACATCAGTAAAGAGGTATAACAATTTTATCCTGATTGGTGACCTCAATATCATTCCTCACATTCACATTTAATCAGAGAAACAAAAGAAAATAAAAATTTAAAACATCTCAACAAGCTCAAAAACTCTCAGCAAGCTCACAGGGCCTCCAATGAGAGTCCTACAGGGTCAAAACTTGGACTGAGATGTTATGGGAAGTGAATTTGGTCCAAGTAACCTGTAATTATACCAGGAGTCATCCTTACCAAAAGCTGAAGGCATTTAAACACCCTCTCTTGTCAAGATAGTGCACCATTCACAATTTCTATCTTTTCTGAGTGCTTCTACTTTATTTCATAATCCACAGAAAGTTGACACGAGTCCTTCCTTTTACCAGAGGCCAATCTACTCTTCAGAGGTTTCTCACTCATGAAACAGTCTGCCTGCTCATGAGAGCCACTGTACATGGTCAGGATGAACGCACATTTCCTCCAGTAAACTGTCATCAACTGCAGGAGCATTGTAAGAAGCTTATACAGAGCTTTCAACAAGGTGAACATGCAGTGATAACTTCCCCAGAACATGCTCCCAACCTCTAGCAATTTCCATCTCTGTTAATTTCTCAAGCAGAGAAGGTATTACTGTTGCTAATAAGAACTTGGTGGAGTTTTCTTCATTAAAGTGCCCATTTTTTAAGCCATGTAAACTTTCAGACTCCACAGCATTCTGCAGAAAGGAGTTCTGCAGCTCAACCACAAACCATGCACAAAATGCCCTCCACCACCCTGCAAAATCCAGTCTGTTTCTCCTGTCTTTTGTCTTCCTGCGGGGATTCCAGGATTTCTTTAATTTTGTTTCAGCACTCTGTCCGACCTAGGACACTTGACAATCTTCTGATAGTAGCTGATAAGTCCTGTGTGGAAGACCACTGATCTACTAGAAAGTCTGAACCCTCCAAACATTATGAATTACATATGCCACTTGCCTTTCATATCCATGTTGAGCTCAAGCACATTTCAGGGCTCTTCATGACAGAACACTAAGGCTCCTATCTTTGTAATTAATATTCTTGTTCTCTAGTTTTGCTATGTGAAGAAACAGTAGGTCACAGTATCACTGTATTTGGGTTAAATGCAATCTGTTGCACCTATTGTCTTACTGGTTGCTCAGGTAGTTTAGATGTGAACTCAGGAAAACAGAAATCAATAGCAGCACTTTGAATCATAACACCAAAGCTGTTATGACAAGCATACACAAAAAAAAACCATGGCGAATCAATCTTGGAAGCATGTAGTAGTATATTCCCTACAACCCACATTGCTAAGCATGTAAGATAAATATCTAGGAGTTGTGACATAATTTTCAATTACTGCAGTTTAAGCAAGATCCCCAGCTAAGAGAACATGCTCTGCAGAGGGCCTGAAGGAAACTATAGGTCACCATCTTGGAAGGTACAGGATCTGTTGTTACCATGAAGAATAATTAACTAAGATAGTCACAATACTGCAGACAGATGGCAAGGAACTAACCAGGGAATGGAGAAGTCCTTCCACAATATCTTTTTGACAACTATATGCAGTCTCCCATTCCAGAATGATCACATAAAGTGAGCCTGGACCCAACTACCTTCCACAACCAAAAGGCGACCTTAGTCACCACATCTGTTCTCTCAAAAAGCTCATGCTGAAGTCCAAACCATATTTCTTACTTCAGAGGAAAACTTAAAAGCAAAAGCTTTTATTCAGCTCTCTACTAGAATAATGACAAATTCCAAAAGCATGAAACTGAAGCAGAGTTCATACTCTGGTAGTAGTTAATTTTTTTCCACTTTTAACTTCCATTGGGAATCTCAGTCAATTAATACCACAAGAAGAATCTGCCTCCTACCTAGGAGGGACAATTTTCATCCATTGTCTATTTGAAAAATACTCTCAAGAATGCATCCCTAAACAGGGAAAACATGAACTCATAAGAAGACCTGAATAGAGATTATTCCTCCACCCAGGTACCTTCCAGTTAATGCTGAATAAGACACTCAAAATGCCCATCAAAATCATATGTTCATTTAAAAAAATAATCATAGCCACAACTATATCTTGCTGTTTGGTTTACTGTCTACTTTCAAATATATTTTTTTCTCAGAGTTGTGCAAGAACTCAGAGAAAGATTGACACATGAAGCTTTGAAAGGAATCTTTGTTTAACAAATCTTGAATAAAAATTTGAAATGAAACACAGGTCTAAATAAGATTAGCTCAACTTTGTATTCATACAAAATCTCCAAATTTTCTCACTTCTGCAAGCAGAACATTAGAAACTCTTGATGGAGGTTTTGAACCCTGAGGATTCAAATGTAGGTCTTTTAGAATGGCACAAGTTTTAAAATCTGAGCTGTAAAAGGTAGAAAGCTTTGCCAAGATCATTATTTTTCACATGACATTAGGGGAGAAGTTTCTCAGCCCTTCTTGAAGGCTGAAAGCTGTGTAAAATTCTGCTCAGTCCCTGGCATAGTCATAGGGTTCTAAAAGAGGTCTCAGTACCTGGTTTGGTGCAAATCAAGCCTGCCTTTTGCTAAAGCAGCAAGAATTCCCTTGCAACAAGGAAGAGTAGCAAGTACATACTGTCAAATGTTTTTTTTACCAAAGCCAGCAGAGGTAGAGACACCATCCACTGTACCCCTTTGATAATGCTATTACTTGACTTCTCAAGCATGTCTTGCAGGTGATGCCATCTCTCAAGTCCAACTTCAGCCTCCCTTGCACACTGAACAAACAGTGACCTTCTCACAGTTATAATCTTGTTATAAACTGTGTGAAAACTTCTGTGAAGTTATGCTGCTGGAAAGCAGCCTAACTTTATTGCAGAGTTTCCAGGAGAAAACCTTGTATAATCACAATATGCACCAGGACAGATCCTAGTTCAAAAATAAAAGGCTACAATGTCTTACATAAATCTGGGGGTTGAGTGAAGAGAGGGCAGTGATCTGAAGGTCATAAATATTCCGGCTATGCTCACTCCATATGTTCTGAAGTCCAACTATAAATAATCTTCAAATTGCTACACATTTCAAGAAAGTTGAGTAACCTAGCTTTCACTTTGTAATGTGAGAGTAAAAGTCTAATGATGCCACAGAAGGGCAGAGGAAAAGAGCTGCTGAAGCCACATAGACATCTGCTGAAAGGGTCCTAGCTGTGAATTTCCATAGAGCGAACCAGCTGGTTTTAACACAGACAAAGAAATGAGAAAGTACAAGGCCAGCCAGAACAAGGTCAACTCTGTGTGGGGAGCAAGCAAAGCAGCTAAACACTGACGTGAGTGGTACATGGGAGGGAGAATGGAACAGCCACACACGCCTCTGCTTCTGCAGGTCCAACTCCTGGAAAATTCTTCAGCTAGCTATGACTTTAGATTGATTTTCTTTTACATGTCAATACAAGTTCTTACATATTTAAATGTTTGGGAGTAAAAGTACTGGGTCATCAGCAGACTCTAACATATTTACTAGTAAACTTCATTGACTTTGAAAGGCACCTCTAAGCAAAACCTACTGATGGGCTGGATCTTGTAAATTTCCTTCTCCCGCTGCTCCCTCATGACTCTTTTTAACCTTTCTGTGTTCCATCCAGCTGTTGACACTACCTTTTCAAACCATGACTTGGGCACCTCACAACCCAGCCAGCTGATTTTGGACACAGTCACCACCACTGACTATGCCAGAGTTACTTCTGTCATACTGGCCTTGTAATAGCTCTTCATGAGTTCTCAATGTGACAATGGAAAGGACTCTGTCATCTGTTTGGCTTCACACACAAATGTCATCTATTGTTTCTGAAACCACTTCTCTCACAACAAATTACAATTTTGCATAGATGCTGAAATGTAAATAAATATCCTGAGCGCACTCAAAAGAGAAGCTGACTCTTTTCTCCTTCTGTAGCAATCAAAGCAGGTAGACCACAGCATTTCACTAGGCAAGAAAAATTTCTTATCAACATTAGTTTATTGTTTGTCATTCATATTAGTATGCTACTTTGTTCCTGACAGTTACACCCAGAAGTCCTCAAAATGTCCAAAGAAGAAATGCTACATCTTACTTCTTCAAGCTCATTGAAACAAAAAACCAAAAACAAACAAACAAAACCCCACATGAATAGTTTTATGAATAGTCTTTTATTCCAGGCAGTCAAAGAAAGCAGATTATGAAATCTAATATTTGATCCAATTTTCACAGGCACAGTTCAGAAAACATCTATGCTTGGGCTACGTATGCTTAGGTCACATACAGCACTTTGTTTGAGAAGTCTCTATATGAGCTAAGCTCACTGACCTCAGATTTTGTGGACTGGAAGTTTTTGAAGGGCAGCCAAAAGCTTCACTTCATTTTTCAGCTCCTTCCAGTACCTGAGATCTTGTTTCTTGTTCCTAAAATACTTAAACATATTTACATTGTAAACAACATTATGCTGACTTGTCTGAAATTGAAAGGTCAAAAAAAGAAAGGCATCTTTAACATTTTCTTTTTCTACTTCAAGTTAGCCATCAAGGACAGATTTTATTCTGAAAACACATCTCGAGTTCTGAATTGAAAAATTATATTGTTTTTGTTTGTTTATTTTTTTTTAATGTTGCCACACTCTCAGGCATTCCTTTCAGGATGCATGAGTTCAATTGCTTAGCTGTGTTTACTATAAAACACTTTCTTATAATAGGAGGATGACCTTTCTCCACAGAATCCACATCTCATGAACACTACCTCTCTATAAGCCCTTTGAAGGACACATCATAAGTGAAGTGGGTAATTTTAATTGATTACATAGAGATTCTGAAATCACTTACTCTGCTTCACACAGGGCATGAGCTGCATATTGCGCTGGCGTACTCATTGGTGCTAGGTGTTTATGCAGAATACCAAGACCTTTTCCCAAGAGTCTGCTAACCCCAAGCAGCTCCAAAAGGGAGGATGCTTTCTGCCAAGAAGTATGTTTTGCTTCAACCTCAACTGGTTCCATGTCAAGAATAATTTTCACACCCAACTTCTCTTTACTGTTTCTGGAGAAATGTGAGACTGGAAAGGCTGAAATCCAGTACCTTCAGCCCAGATCTATAAAAAGGGAAGACTGCTTTACCAACCCTCCTACAAGATGAGGTGCTCCGATTTAACTGAGTGATCACTAGGGCTCAGTAATGCTCTACCGTGCCTGGTATGACAGCTACAGTACATTTCCCTGACAGATATAGTGGATCTCCTGTACACAGAAGCATCAATAATACAGCAATATTATGAAAACAAAGAGAATGTGTAAGTAAGATAAGATTTGTAAAAGGAGATGTTTTTTCCTTTAAAATTAAAATGGGTCAATACAAATTGTCCAGGTCATCATAGATAACTGCATAGCTATTCAAGCTCTCATTTTCAACAGTTTTGAAAATTGCTTTCCAAACTATGATGTGGAAGTACAGCATTTTCAATATTTACACTCAAGGTCAGAAAGCATTCCTCTGTAGAATTCTTAAAAACTCCACAGATATCAAGAGTCAAAATCTGTTAGTCCTGAATTGCAAGAAAATATGCAAGTTTGATCAGCTGAAATTGTTCTGCCTGCAGCTCAAGCTTGGGCATATTTATGGACCAATCAAAAGTACCCGTAGAAAACTCAGATTTGATCTTCAGAATAGCATGCAGCTGTCCTGATAGCATTATCTAGATCAGAAACAGGGATTCAAATTCTGGTTTTATTAGCTAATGTGATTATTGCTTTTTTTCCACTAGGGATTAAAACAGTGAATGCCACAACTAAGAATGCATTGAATGTCATTTTTTGCACTAAAGAAACACATCTTTTTATTTTAAGGCTATAACAGCTCTCCCAAGCACCCAAAGTCCACAGTGTTTTTAACCTTGTAGATTACATAACAGCATCTCCTGGCTAACTAAGCTTTCTAACTAAAGCACAAAGGCAAAGGTCTTTCTTGTCACCTGTACTGCATAATAGCTACATTCACTGAACTAAATAATCTGAACTAGAAATGCCAGCTCATCCTCTAAACAATGAGGATGCAGTTCTTAGAACAGCTTGTTCGGTGATCAAGACCTAAAAATGTCCTCAATCACATTTAGCTTGGAGACAAAAAACTTCAATTAAATGTTAGAGAAAGAAAGGGAAAAAGAAATTCAACACACAACACTACTTGCAATCACCAAACTGCTTTGTCTTGGGAATGTTTTGCAGAAGTCCCTGGAAATAAAACCCAGTGAAGATAGCATTATAGTAAAGACATGCAAAAATATTGTTTAGGTGAAGATTGATTGGAGATGGGGATTAGTTTCTTTCAGTAGACTACCTGAATACAAATCTTAAAAAGTTTCACCTCCTTTATGGAG
Source organism: Piaya cayana (assembly GCA_013389865.1). Taxonomy (NCBI): domain Eukaryota; kingdom Metazoa; phylum Chordata; class Aves; order Cuculiformes; family Coccyzidae; genus Piaya; species Piaya cayana. The sequence goes on along the minus strand of WAAB01013390.1, from coordinate 488,562 downwards.
GACTCCCTGACTGCCTTTGCAGTAAGCTGCATCTTCAGTAATTTTTCTAAATTTTGACCTGGCAATAGTTGCATCTTTAGTGTACAGAAGGGTTTTGTACAGATCTGAGTCAGGACTTGTCAGGGCAGGTACACTAACAAGTAGTTTAGATTTGATTTAATTAGGGTATTTGATTAAAACACAGTGTTGATTTTTCAGCATATGAGCTGAACTGTATGCACATAATCTTTTTACATGCACAAATGACAGTAAGTTATGCAGGCTGTCTCACAAGTTACCCATGCAATCTTAATTTGTGCTCACAAAATGCTTCCACTCAGAGCTGAAGAACTGCAAATTATAATTGCGGTCAATGGAAGCTACAAGGTCTTCATATCCCTGCATAAAGTAACATGGGCGTGCATCAGCTGAAAAAGCAGACCTCATGTACCAAATATGCTTTGACTGGAGGGGGTGGGAAGATTGAGTTTATTTTCCCTGAAAAAGACATCTGCATTACCCAAGGAAGATCTGCTGTCTCCTCATGTTGTTTCATTCTCATTAGCACTAAACAGTACTGCTGATGTAGCCCAGTAGATCAGCTGGACACTACAGAAAATCGAGCTCCACAGAAAGCAGAATTCCTGGTCTACGTTTAGAGTGAAAGTAGGATGTAAGTTAACATCCTATTAAGAGTTTCTCTGATGCTCTCTTCTATGCTGTCGTGGAAAAGAAACAAAACTATACTAAGAACTAAGTAAGAGTAGCAAAATTTCTTCGAGGAAATAATGCTAATATACTCATTTGGGAAAGCTTGTGAGGAAACAAAAGGTGAAATAATGCAGAAGGGCTTCCAAAATTCTGTCATCTACCTCCTTTTAATTACAAAAATGGGGGCTGATTATAAATTCATCTATAATGCAATCAAAATAAAACCTGCCAAAAGCTACAAAGGTAACACTTCAACTATAATGCAAACAGTGAACTCAAGGTATTAATGCAACCCACTTATTATGGAGACAGATCTTAATGACTCTTGACAGATACTCACTACAAACACAATATATGTGTATCCTGATTATTAAAGGTCCTACAAAAGCTACCAGCTAAATAATAAAAAAACTTAGATGGATAGGTTTTATTCCCAGTTCATTTTCAAAGTCTGTATTTGTTTACAGTAGGCACACATGCATGTGTACAGCATCTGAGTTGCTTCCTAGAGACCATGCTGCGTTAAAACCTTCAAGCACTTCTATCCCATCTAAGACACAGAGTGGAATGAAATTAGTTCAGCAGCAATTTTGCACTTTGCACAAGTACTACTAGGCAACCGTTTGCAGTTGGTTTTGTGAAACACAATTGTTTGAACTCTGGGGAAAAAAAAAAAAAGGCCCAAAGCAGATGTATTGTGGCCTTGTTGCTAAACATTACACCTCTTGTTTTAAAGATATTATCACATAGCTCATGGGCATTCTAGCCATATGCAGACACATGTGTTGGTCAAAATAATGGTTACTTTGAACGAGCGTTGAACAAAGTTCATCCTTCATTCATTTTTATATAAAAGCATTCACCACCAGTTCAGCTGTACAAATTGCTGATGCTAATTCTTTCTATCATAGACAGGCCCTCGGGTTTTAAACTGTATCCATCAATCTAAGTACATCTATCCACTCTAACATTTAAAGACAGATGAGGTCATTAGTTATGAAACCTGTGATAACAGTTATTGCAAGTTATAACAAATAATGTATGAGGAATTTTAATATTTTTTCATTGAATAAGCTTTTTAAAAGTAAACTTAAAAACTTTTTTCTTTTATTTGATTATAAATGAAGGCAGCTATGTACATAAGGATAATGTTTTTTCACTGAAAGAAATACCATCTCCGTGTTTTGCAGGAGCTTACAATTTTACCTGCCAGAAAAGATTTTATGTCTGTATTTAAGTGGCATGAAAAAACTTTTTATCAAATATTATATCTTTACTTATTTGCATTATTTCTTGCAATTAGAATTGTAAGAACTCTTCACAAAATGGTACTTAGGATCTCTCCAACCATAACTAGCATTTTCATGTCTTTTACAATTCATCACAAAATCAGAAAACTGCTTTACTCAATATTTATTTGGTATTTCATCTCTAATTAGTCGGATATTGACATTCTGCTAATACAAGTGTCCTACAACTTCTCAAGTATATGTATTGGGGAATCAAGACAGGCTTTTCATAGACTAGTAATAATAGGGCTCCTTGAAAACCCTCAGCAAATTAAAATACAGTAAAAAAATATTTTGCTGATGGTGAGGAGTGAAGGAATTCTGGGAAGAAAAAATACAAGAATGGGGTATGAAGATAGAGAGTATTTTGCCTAACTGTGTCAGGGTTGAGGCCCAAGCATTTTGTTTACCCAATGACTTCAATTGTTGTTGCCTACACTAAGAATCACTACTCAACACAAATGATAATCAAAACTACTTATGTTTGAGATTCTTCGTAATTCTTGGGTAGAGAGTTTAATAATCTAAGAAGTAGTAAAGAAGATGTACTTTTTGTATTACTTACTCCCATCAGACAAAGGAGAATTGCTTTGTTTTGTTCTCTGTTGGTGTTTTTTCCATAGATTGAGTCTATCTAGCTCCAACAAGTACAATGGGAGTTTGGATAGCGATGCCAGTAGACCTACATTCTACAAAGAGCCAAAACTAAAGAAACGTAATGAATAACAGTCAAGTTGCTTGCAAGAGTAGATTTGCATGTGTGTCTTAAACACCTGTGTTGGTGTGAGGCTATGTGTGCTGGGGCTTTGTGCAGTTTGGCATGGGAGCAGGCGCTGCCCATACACACACCTCTGTGGCTGGGCTGCTAGCGCTCACTGAACTGTCCACACCCCTGATGACGAGGGTTTTGTGTACTCTGAAGAGACGAGAGTACCCCTTACTGCACGTGCGTGCCCAGGAGGTTCAAGCAACTGCAACTGAACTGCGAGTGCAGTGACCTTCCAGAAGGGACTTCTACGCATGCGCCACTTTGAGAGCCTTCCAAGCAGGAATATGGCACAGGGGCAGAAACACCCCTCCTCAGTATACCTCATATGCTAACAGGGGATGGAGATACTCTATAGAAAACATGTACCAAAATTACACGTGTGCCCTCTGCCCCATGGACCACATTTTCTGCTGAGATCTTTGCTGAAGCCATTGGGGTAGTGACTGTTTTTCTGTTTTGTCCCCTTTTTTCTACTGTTTTTCTTCTACCTCACTTCTTTCTCACAATCTAGCTAATTTCTTCTCAGCACTTTTGGTGATACTGACTGTGTTTGAGCTGCTGCTGTTTTTGTAAGAAGACAGCCTTTTGCCAGGTTTACCCTTCCCATCCTGCCAAGCAGGTCTATTGGGGCTGAACCCTTACACTGCTCATGGGAAAATCAAAACCATAAAGGAAATCTTTATAACAATCTCATTGTTTGTTTTAATAAAACACTAGCAGACATTAGAAATCGTATAATCCCCACTCCTCATAGGCTGAGGCACACAGGCCACTGCTGTAGCTGGGACAGGGTTCTCTCTTACAGTTGTAGATCTACTGGCAGGCAGCTGCGATAAGGGCTCAGGACTCTTGCATCGGTCTGTCTTGAAAGTGAACCAGAGTAAAGGACAGAAAATCTTTTGCCTTCTCTTTGTTCAGCACCTCACTCCTGAATGGTTACAGTACGTGCCACCATCACAAAAATAATTAATACAGAATATGCCTCTTTCAAGACTGCACATTTGGTTTATTGCTCCTAAACTCCTTAAGTAGACTTTTACTCCCATTCAGCATATGCTTATTCATTCATATGGGAACTCTTCTGCTCGTTTCCTCCTATTTTATGATTCAGAAGGAAAGTGGAAATCACCCTCTCCAAACCCACTTTTAAAATGCTACTATCCGATTATTTATTTCTCTTAGAATTGTCAAAAACATTAGGACTAACTCACCCAGTTTGGTTAACAGGCTCACATGTGGGAGTTTTTCAGTCCTCACTTGAAGATTCAGCCTTTGAATTGAGAGCAGAGGCATTTTTTCACAAGCTAGGATTTTGCATTAGACCACATCACTAAATAACAGACAAAGAAGGGGTTGAAATCAAAGTTTTAGTAGAAATTGCCTCCAAGGTTAATTAATTTCACAACTGTTGTACATGATGCTATTATTCTTCTTGTTACCTGTCAGTAACATAGGTACTGATATGTTCAAGATTAAGATGCCTAAATTTAGGCATTGAAATCTAAGTATGCAGTTCAGTTGATTAAACATGGTATCTGACATGCCCATGAACCTGGGCATGGTCATAGATCCAATATAAAGCTATAAATCCCATCCAAGTATCTTAGATATACTGACACATTTAAAAATGTTTACTATAGATAGTTAAAATATATGGTATGGGCAAATTATTATTCAACTGGACTAGTTCACTGAGACCTAGGTACAATTCAACTGATCAAATGTAGGTATCTGTTTGACAGCAAGTAGAGTCATTCTACAGGTCTGTTGATAAGGAATAGAATTCAGGTGCCCAGACATAACCAACTAGAATCATCTGAGATGCCAAGGGGAAGGATTGGTAGGTATGATGCGATGAATCTTGCATCTGATTCAGATTGGATTCTGCACCCATCTGAAACAGCACTTGGAGGGCAGACAAGTTACTCCAGAGTGTTTTACATTAAGTTATGCAACTGAACACCACCCTGGATTACCCTTGACTGTGAGGCTTAAGCAAATGTCACACATGTGGATAGTTACAATTAGACACCTATTTTAGGTGTCAATCTCCAGCTGAATTCTGTCTTTACTGTCCTTTTTGGTAGGCTGTGATCGAATCTCCAACACCAAAATCCAAGCAGCACTAGACTCTTCACAAAGCAGCCACAAGGTGACACAAAGTGTTTTACCCGTTGCGTATCACTTAAGCCTCTGAAGAAGAAGTTTCTATTATCATTAAAATATGACATTGTAACTTTGGAAGTAGCTTTGCAAAGATCCATTATCTAACAGCAAAATGAATGACAACTAAAGGTGTATTTGCTTCTAACCTTCTGTAACTTTTTTTTTTTTTTAAGAAAGAGGGAGAGTTTTCAGATTCTTTATGCTGGCTTAGGAATTTTATTAGATGATGCACCATTATTACTCTTTTACAAACACCAGGGGATTTAATATATTTCTGGGCAGAGGCTTCAAGATTAAAAGGAATAACTTCAAAAAAGTACTACCATACTTCTGAACAGGCAAAGAAATGTAACGCTTTGAGACCTATGAGACTACTGCTATGCCTAGCTGCATCATTCCAAATCATAAATTTTAATCACTGGGGAAAAGATATTCAAGCCAATCAAGTAACATAAGATGGCAATAAAACACAATTGTAGCTGTTCTCCAACCTCCAAACTTGCTAACATCAGTAAAAAGGTAAATTCTAACTACAAGTTTTATTAGTGCTGAAAATGCTGGAAGTTGGCTCCACCTTCACCTTTTCAATCAAACTCAGACACTCAAAGAGGTTTTACTACATCAGATTCATAGAGTGAATTTCAGAGCACCTACAATGTGAACAGCTCGACTCTCTTTCGTCTGACAGATCTAGGGCATCTGAGCAGGTTTGAAACATCCTTCATCACCTCCAAGACAGAAATTAAAGAGGAGGTATGCAGTACTCAGTCTGAAAGCTCTATAGTATTGAACGCTAGCACAGAAAGTGAGCACATGATGTTAACTATGAAGGGATATGATGCTATTTTAATAGCCAACATTAATAACAGGACTTCTAGCAGTTGCAAAAGTCGCTGCACCTCTGTCCTCTTTGTCATGTCTGTTGCTCAAGTCTTGTAACTTTTTCACAAAAAGCTGGTGTTAGAGAGATTTTTGAGCAACTGTAGAAATCAAACCAACTTGGCCTACAAACTGGAAGAGATAAACTGAAGAATAAGATAGAAAGGCTGGCTTTCTATTTGAAAATCCATTTTATATTTTGCTATATTTAATTTTTAGTATTAAAAATAACTTTGGATTTAGTTTTTTTCTGGCTGTTTTATTCAACTCTGGTCACAAATCAGTTAGACCTGACAAAAAAGCCTGGTGCTGGATTTCAGTGTGTACTATGGAACAGCAAAATAATGGCTATGCTCAAAGACACATAAAAGGATATGGGCTAGAAAGCACTCAGAGGTAGGAGGAGGTGCCCTCAAATGGCAGAGACAGGGGAAAACACAGACCTAGTTCAGAAATCATGACAAGCTCACTGGAAATATAACTGGTAAATTAAAAGTCTTGTAGAAATTACTACTCTAAATTATTATGCTGGCAAAAAAAGAAAAGCAAGGAGTTTCTTATAACACCAGTACTAAAGTAATTTGCATTACTGCTCACTGGGGTGAGGGACATTTAACTTAGAAATCAAATTTTTGTATAAGAATGTATTTATAAGTACACAGAAGTTCTTAATATTTATTGTGTAATTACTAATTTAAGACATTTTTTCATTCCACCAATCACAATTTAAAAAAAAAAAACCTGCAAAAATCTCACAGAACAACAGATTTGCTTTCATTTTGAAAAAAAAAAGTGTTTCTTGGACAGAAGCCTAAGTTAAAGATTGTTTAAATTAAAAAAAGGAAGGACATGTACCATCCCTTCATCATTCTCCACTTCGCCAATTACGGTCTTGTCCTTCTCAATGCTAGAAAGTATTTGTAATAGTTAAGAACCGAAAGGCCATACAAACCAGAGTTCCTTAGGAAGCCATGGGCTGACACACTTTTCTCCAATGTATGGCTAGACATTTCTGGGAAACACTAATGAAATGTCTTCCACAAATGTGAAAAGAGCGAAAATAAAAATAGAACAGAAGGCAGAGGCCAGATACAGTTTCTTTCCTTCAAAACAGTAACGACTATTCAATACCTGCATGAATTAACATTATACAATTCCTCCTGGAACAGTGTTATGAGACAGTGGCTACCGCTAACCAGTAGAAAGAATATGACAAAGCATTGGTCAAAGTATGAAGCAGTATTTTTCTCACATTCTCCTTTCCTTCTTTTGTTAGAATGTAGTCCCACTTGTTCTCCAGTGCCAGCCATTATTGAGGGTCCTTAACAGAGCAACTTCGACTCTCCTTCACAAAAGGTTCTTATTACATAGACAATGAATTAAGTTCAAGAATTCTCCTGACATGAAGGGAAAGGGAAGAATAAAGAGAATAAGTATTTTCAAACAATAATTTACTAGAAACTATTGCATTGTGGGAGCCAACATATTATATACAGAGCTCCACATCCCCTTTACCTGCAAAACTACCCATAACCTAATACCTGAAACCATTATGGTAGACCTGACTCATCCTTTGGCAATGAACTGTTGTACTTATTGGTATGTAAATGTATTTTATATGCAAACAGAAGTACTAGCTGTAATTAAAAGGAATAATAAATATATCTGTGGAGAGGCAATAACTTAAAGTCATAATAGCATGGCCACTAATTGGAAAGATGTTATTTCCAGGTGCTAGCTAAAAGTGATGCAATTGCTTGAGTTAAAACAGTTAAAGAAAGACACAGTGAAACTGAAATATGCAACCCAGAACAGCTGTGGGCATTGCATTAAATCACAGCTTTTTACTTTTTCCAATAAAATCGTAAGGTTTAGGTAGGATTAGGCACACACATACTCTCTTTAATGGATAGGAAGTTGGTGGAATAAAAAATATTTTGCTTTAAAAATCTGGCTTTGAATCACCTTGATCGTTCATTAGTAAGAAATATTTTATTTCAGCTGACAGAATTAGGCCTGTCACGTTACTATGCCAAGAAACCAGAAGGGACTGCAACTGAACTGAAACAGTGCTGAACCAAAAAGTTCAGGAGAAATTAAGGGAGAAGTGAAGCTGTCTGATTAACTACTTGCTCATCTGTATACTTAGCTGTTTACTCCAAACAGGCTGCAAAGCCACAGGTAATTTGTGAACCTACAGTATCAACAGAGCAGAGGATACACATCACACCCCTCAGCTACAAAGGAGATGATGTTTCTACATAGTTCCAAAACCCCTCAGCACATTTTTCAATCATATGTATATTGCACATGTTTTAAATCAGCATTTAACATCTACCAGTTCAGAGAAAGTGAATTTTCCCCCAGGAATATTTTCTATATTGTTCCCACAAAGTAACTGTGAGAAGCAGGAACAAGCTCCAATGCACAACAAATGAAAGAAGTCTATTGGAGACTTAGTTTTATCACAGCTTGAACATTAAGTTCAGACCTGGAAGATTAAAACTTTTTTAAATATACATTTCTCCTTACTGCCATGACAGGGTCATGGACAAGGTTTTCCTCTGTCAATCATTTCCATATTTTTTCTAAGGTAGAACTCTAAGCAGCAGAGAAAAAAATAAAAATATTAGAAGCCATGGAAAGGTTATTGAAATTTACCACAAGCTAAACTATCGGCATAATGCACATACACTTAGTTTGTATCCATCAACTGTATGTGCTGACATACAAGTAATCACCATGACAAAACCAATATTATATAGCCTGAACTAGTAGATACTATTTAATTTAGTAAATACACAGATGTAATGGAACCTGAGAGCAACAAAGCCTGAACTCACTCATTGTTACTAAGTCACATGCAATTTTTGCAAAATTTTTAGTAGACAACTACTTAATTTGAAGAATTATTCTAACAAATGGAATATTAGTATTGTCAAAAGACTACATGAGAATAACATACTCATTACAAAATGTCCAGTTCTATGCAGTATGTGTGGAATATTATTTGTGTTTGTATTCAGGTTCACCCAAAACATTCTCCTGGGTTGGAGAAAGCACAAACTGTTGCACTCTTTTTTATTTAGTGAAAGCAAAAATTAACTACTAATGCATCCATATATCTATTTTCATTTTTCATTTTATTAAAATAGCATATGAAGTAGACTTGTCTATATTATTGATAACAACATGGTGGCTATTGGACTGAAGCAGTTAGTCTCAAGGAGTTTCCAAATATAAATATGTTCTAATGGGATAATCCCTAGAGCGTGGATATGGAGAAACGCTATCTAAATAATGTCACTTCTGTTGCAGAATTGGTTTCAAATTAATTGTTTCTTTCTAAAGCCATAATTACCAGGATGAATGCAGTTAGTCAGAAAAGATGAAGTTTAAAAGTGCATAACGTTTAATAGCTCATTAAATAGAAAATATACTGTAAATTTGGGAATCAGAATGACTTGCAGCTAACTGGGAGATGATGGGTCATGGCATATGAAAAGAGACTTTTTTGGCAGGAAAGCAATTTGGTAATGCTGACTGCAGTCTGCATTTACTTGACATTCGGAAGGATCATATGACACCAATGCAGATGAGGTGAACAATGAAAAGAAAAGGAAGGGCAAGGAGAGCTAGAGGACAAAAAGTTAGGTTATGAGCAGCTAGAAGGATCATGAGGACAAGTAGAATATGAGTGTCATTACTGGGAGTTCAGTTTTTAAAGCAGGAATGGGAACAATGTGTTGTATTAAAAAGACTAGTATATTCATGCAGCTATAATGGTAACTGTGTCAGTACTTGTCTCACAAAGAGGGTTCATGTAGAATTCATATAGGTGAATAATTAGCAACTTTATTATTTCTCTTCCTATAAGAAAACATAGTAACAGTTCTGTACACCTGAATATGATTTTAAAAGCATACTTCATTTTTAAAAGCATGAAGTGTGCATTTACCAGATGTCAAATATGCATTTATTACAATGCAACAAATCAAAGCAACTCCAAAGAAATTCTGAAACATTTAAGAATAATTGTACTGTTTAAAAAAATTACAACAGTCTCAGACAGAAAGATGCTCAAAACCACTGAGCTAAGCTTAAGCTTTCTCGTAGTACATTTTCACATAAGCAGTGACCCCAACAGTTACCTGAGAGAACACAAGCATTATCAGAATGGTAGAAGGCAGCTGTGCACTTGCATGGTTACTACTAGAAGCACACCACACCAGTCTGCACAAACATCAGGACTAAAGCCCCTTACAATCTGATATGGTCACCTAAAAGCATGGCATGATGTACAATGTACAGCAACATGTGAACTCTAATTTCCAGGTGAAGCACAAGCAGCTTAAAAGGGGAAGAAAGTTACCCAGAGTTACATTCTTCCCTTTCATTAGGTTTCAACCACAAGATGAACTATGTGGTAAAACAAACTGTGGGGTGCAATCACCAAAAATACTTCTATTGATCTACTGATTTTTGAGTAGGGTAGTGTCAATCAGATTTGGTGCCAAGTAACTCCATGCAGCACACCAGCTCTCCTGTCCTGAGTGACAGAAGTCATGGACTGAATGAACTCAATGGACATTTTATGGGTTATTTTACAAGGGTGGTCTATAGACTAAGGAAATTACATCTGTGCATATATCAAAGAGCAGGGAGGTGAGGGGGTTGGTTAATGAGGATGTATTGGACAGTGTGGGACTTATGCATGATGAGTAAGTTAAAGAATAAGGTGTGGAGACTGTACTGGTTTTGGCTAGGAAAGAGTTAATTTTCTTAATAGTAGCTATGTTTTGGATTTCTGACCAAAGCAGTGTTGATAGCAAAGGGATGTTTCAGTTCTTGCTCAACAGTGCTTACACAGCATCAAGGTCTTTTTTCCCCATTTCTCACATTGCCAGTGAGAAGGTTGGAGGTTTAAGACAGCTGACCACAAGTGACCAAAGGGATGTGCCATACAATACAACACTGTGCTCAGCAATAAAAAAAAAAACAGGGAATAAGGAGCAAGTGGAATGTTTATAGTTGTAGTGTTTGTCTTCCCAAGTAGATATTACATGTGATGCAGTCTTGTATTCATGGAGACGACTGAACACCTGCTGATAAGAAGTAGTGAATATATTCCTTATTTCACTTTGCTTGTGTGTACAGCTTTCGCTTTACCTAATAAACTGTCTTTAGCTCAACCCACAAGTTTTCTAACTTTTGCCCTTGTGATTCTCTCCTCCATTCTACTGAGGTGGTGTAACTGAGAGGCTGGGTGGGGCTTAGCTGCCTACCAGGGTAAAATTACAACAGTCAAATTATGATGTTTGTAAACTTAAAATAATAAGGTTTTACTGCTACAAAGGAAAAAGTATCTACACAGGGGGAGAAGAAAACATTTCCTAATTCAGAAGCTCAACCAGCACCTGGCCACTTCTTCTTTGAACACCCACCACACAAATACTAGTATAATCCCTTGATTACGAAGGTCTGGACACTTTGGCAGTAATACATTTTAATGATAACCTTAATTCTAATGCAAGGCATATCTTTTATGATTCTAGATCGAACAGAAGAAAATGCAGGATCATATAATAAGAAGTGTCAGGCAACACTGATTGTATTGGCTGACAACATCATATCTGAATTTATAGTATATTATATTATCCTACAAAGACAATATTTCTTCTGCCTTTACTCCAGTAAGCTTATAACCCAGAACTTATCTAACTTTATTTTCTGCTGTTAACATATCTCAAGATAAACTTTCACCTTTATTGAAGTACAGCTTATTTGTTACAATATATAGATTTAAAAAAGAAAAAAAAATCAAAGCTAAATAAACATAGGTAACAGTCTGGAGACGGTATTCTTCTCCTGTTATGGTGCTGGAATAAGTCTTTTTACTGCAATTAAGCTTTAAACATGACCTAATTTCTTGCAGGAATACCACAGCCTAATATACTTTGTCAGAAATTGATATTTTACTTTAGTGCCACAGCAGTAAAATCACATTTGAAGATGTACATGATTGTAATTGTAGTTTCTATTACTATAATACAGGGTGGCTACTTGTAGCATCTTTCTGAAAATTACTTGATGTTACAGTCTCATTTCTGAACTTAAGGGGACTGAACGCTTATAAAAGCTGTGGGACTGACAAGCCATTAAAACAAAGCTCAAGTCTTAAATTTATACTCAAAATACAGACAGAAACAGAGTCATCTCAACAGCATTCCACCCACCTGCCTTCAACAAGATCGCTCCAAGCAGCTGGTAATGTTTATTTAGGCTTAGTTTGACTGGTCCCACTGAAGCCCCTCTGTTACAGCTGAAATACCCTGCGCGATCAGACCTCAGGTTTTGCCTCTCTGTTCACACAGCAGGTGCATACCCTAATTTTTCCTAGTGGTGACTTTTTCAACTTTGAGACTTCTACAGTAAGACCCAAACCAAGACTACTAACTCATATTAGATAAAACACAAAACAAGATTCAAATGGTATGGACTCTCATCCCTTCCTGGAAAAGATCCAAATTTCAGTTTCCTACATACAAAGGGCACAGAAAGCCATTACCTTTCATTAGAATAATGAGGCTGTTCTGCTGTACTTTGCAGTGCCATTAAGTGCAATGATACAACAGCAAATGACGAATTTGAGCTGAGTCTAGACCTCAAAAGTCCAAACAGGTATCTTACATGGGGGGAAAAAAAAGTCTTAACTGAAAGAGAATCTAGAGCACATAGGTTTTTAGCGCAGTGCTCACAGTTAACTCATTTGCACAGTCACGAGGTTAGAAGAGCGCACAGGGAGATTTGTAACCAGAAAGACTGTTCTATAAAGATGCTTGCACGAGCAAGAAAAGCCATTTGGTGGTCCAGTGGCTGCACCGTACCCTCTCCCCATTCCATAACACATCACACACAAGATGAGTGGAGGGCCACATATTACATACCTGACCAGTCTGTGACAGGATGGACCAGAGGTCCCAGCTCTGCTCTGTCAATAGGTGATACAGAAAAAGCAGCGGGGGAGTGGAAAAAAATCCGATATGAGAGTATCACTGTGAATGTGAGAGACTTGTCAGGTTTGTGTTACTGTCTTATCTAAAAGAGTTGGTGTGAGACTGCATGTAACTGAGATTTAGTTTGGAAATATATTATAACCTGCTTTCAGAAAGGGAAAAATATATCAAAACTTGTACACTAAACAATTGCGGTTTCATTCGAGTAAGTCAGTCATAATATACAGTACTGCAATACCACCTCCTTACATTCCAAGGAAATTGCTTTATTGGATCAAGCCAGTGGTCCTCCTAGCCCAGTACCTTACCTTCAAATAGCATATGTTAATATTGCAACAGAGGCAAGAAATATTCCACATGGAGGAAGGATGGTATACAAACAGGAATAAAAAGTTGGTTATCTATTTAAAAGATGCTTCAGATTTACCAACACATTCCTTAAAATTTTGCTATTTATACAACTAAATAGGTTTATTGAACTGTGCTTGTGCATTTATTTACTTGTGAAGTTTGTCAGCCTAAAGCACCTTACACAGCCTTAGCTCCAATTCATTATTTAAGCATAAAAGATTAACAAACACCCATGAGTCCAAAAAAAGCTCTGCGTGCTTTCACCTGTGCTGCCCTGTATTATGGCTCTCCCCTTGGCATTGTTCAAGGGATGCTCACAGTACAGGCAGCTGTATACAATGCGGTCCTGGTGCTAAGAGACCTGTGTTCAAGTTCCATATTACAGGATCAGCAAGACGTGAAAGGAGGCTACTGGCAAATTTAAACTATTAATATGGTACAGATTATGAGCTTTAAACAAGGGACAGACCATTTCCCACTTTTACACATGCAGTTATATAAATGATTGCTTCCATACTGCAAAAGATACTCGTTCTCATGCAAGAACTAAGAATGAAATCCATACAAAGCATTTTCCAGTGCTGCTTCAAGCAGTAGCTACAGCTACAATGCATCCTACAAATCACTGTCCAGGCATATCAGAATGAAAGAAAAAGCTAAGAAAGCTTTTTCAGCCACTTTGACCCATTTTATGCATGTAGTGTCCTGCCACAACTAGGACTGTAAAGCACGATGTTTTATTATTTTCTCTTCTATCTCCAAAGAGTTTTTCAAAAGACACTGTAAGAAGTTCTGTAAAAATGCCTTGAATTGTTTAGCTTAAAAATGTGACTGTTTTGCACTAGCAGTATGAAAAAGTATATTAGATGGCCATTATATTTCGTCTTCTCTTTTGATAAATAGCTGACTATATGTGTCAAGCTAGAGTGGCTGGTAAGGGTGTATAAAGAATCAAAGCGCAAAACTCACCGTCTTCCCAAGTTCTACCAAGAGAAAAAGGAGATAACTATAGACAACATTACTGTTGATGTTTGTGTATTCATTCCCATGTCTGATGAGTTTTATAAAGCTGAATGAACTTACGAGGAGGAGTATTTTGAAGTATATATTAATGACTTAAAACTAAATTACTGGGCCAAATCTCCTGTTAAATAACTCTAAGAGTGGGTGTCTGTTTTTAAAAAGTAGTTCAAACGTGAAGGTGCACACTTACAGTAGATTCTGTGAAGCTCAGTGTACTATGTAAATGTTTTCTCATCCTAAAAAAAAGCAAGCAAAATCTTTTTAAAGTGCACACTTAAATTCAGTGATCTGGGGATAATGGAGCAAATCTCCAGCTGGTTTAAAATGTCAGAGCTTCAACTACTTCAATGGAGCAATGACAGTCTGTATCACTTGGGGATGCCCCTCTTAACACATAAAAATGGTCACCAATGAGGACAGGTCAGTATAGAGTCTGCTGGCACAGGAGCCTTCTGTCACAGTCATCCAAACACAACTTTTGCTGCAATGCCTTTAAAACTCAGTGTTTCAAAAGGTAAATGGAAAACGCATTTTCAAATAAAAAGCTACTGCTGCCTGAATTATCTGGACCTGCAGTAGAAAATCAATGGCAGAAAGACAACAAACATGTTGTCTAAATGATGTTTAAATATAGATTGCATATATGAGACTGAACATTAATTAATCAGATTTGTAGGGTCTTCCCTTGCTTCAGCCTCTATATCATCATGCAGTTTTTGTTTACATTCATTTATTTTCTTGTTTGATGACGTTTGACTAATAAATACATTGATGAATTGCATCAGTAAATGCCATCCATCTATCACAAAAATACAATGTATTCAGTGTTTCTGGCATGCTGGTGCTAAAGGACCTCTTTTTTGTTTGAACTTTCAGTATTTAACAAAGGAAACAATACTGCTTTGCTGGATAAACTTCCTGATTTTTATTTTAATTTTCAGTGAACAAACAGCTGCAGAATAATGTGACTTAATGAGGCATTTCTAATAAAATTCTGCAGAAGTTAAAACAGGGCATAGAAGTGCTTGCTCACTGATAGTTATATCATTCAGAATGATTTTGCAAGATGATGATCACATTTTTGTGTAGATGAGTATTAGGTAATGTGATTTTCTGTCTTCCAAAGTCAGTGATTTCCTTTAGTATGAAAACTGGTTAGCATTGTTCTCTTATTTATAGAAAGTAAAACATGCAACATAATTAACACAACATATTTCTAATACACTATTCAGGCTTCACACAGGTTCAAAAGTAGCCACACAGACAGCAATAAATTTAAGTGTGAAAACACTCAGATCTAAAATATTCCATGGTACTTTACGCTTACCAAAAACATATGGCCTGCATTTTTTAAGATGTCCTTTATCACGTCTGTCATCACCTGGGATGAAATCATGGAACTTCTTGTCTGCTACACGTTTCTCTGCTGCCACAATTCAGTGTAAAACATTATTTGCATTATGTAAAACTAGATAGGGTTCAGTGAATCATCACTTTGCAACTTGCCAGTCAAGCAATCTCCAATATCCGTCTGCATAAACATCTATTTTCTTCCACACAGAATGAGTTTTTCATGTATTCCCCACCACAATTATTAAGTGCATTACAAACACCTACATGCAAAGCTGAGATCCCTCAGATCGCAAGAAGATACAGGTAAAACGGTTAACTCAGATGCCCAGCATGATAAAAGACACAGTCATCATTCTCTGATTAAAATAGCATGATAGGAATCAAAATCAAGACTTCATCTCAAAGTCACCCACTACCAGCAGCATATCTAAAATTAATACCACATTTTTAAAGCCCTCTTATGTTCAATCATGTGGAACTAGTGAACAGTTATCCTGATTTGATACCAACTAACTGAGCAAAGCTTTCCCCTGAAATTATGGCACTTAGGTAGCTTACACTTATAAAACTAACAGTACTGTAGTTTTGGAAATTAGCACTTCATGAAATAAAAAGGCTTTCAATATTGCCTCAGCATTATAAAATGTTAATAATGAAATTCATATTAATTACTTTACTACTGTTAATTATGCACTCACAAAACACTTTAGGCATCAGAGTGAAATGACTGCACAATTACTGTGAAAAACTGCAAGGAAAGATGCAACCTTTGTCACTCCTGATAAAAATGCCTTAGTGTGCCCTTTCCCAACTTCAGCTAAGCTGCACTCCTAGTACTACTGAACTACTATTTTTCCAGTGTCTACCCTCTGCCACAGAAAGGAATCTTAATTCATCAACTTGACTTCAAGTAGATCAGCCCAAAAAGTAGCTCTAAAGTGTTAAAACATCCAGCAGGCTGAATGCCAATGTCTGAAACTAGTTGGTAAGACAGAGAAACCAGATAACAATTATCACTTAGTCAATAGTAATTTAAATGTATCCGCTGCTCTGAGAGGACCCTAAGACCCTGAATGCTTTACCGGGCTTTAAGGGAGAGGGGTTGAGTATGTTTATTATTTAAATTGACAGTTCTGCAGGAGTCAAAGCACGGATCTTTAAATACTGAGCCGGTGTCTGCTGGGGGGTGAATAGAAGTGAGGTACTCGGTGCTCTAAAGAAAAAATACTGATAATCTCCAAACAGAAGCTGGGAAGAAACAACTGTTAACTACACATACAATTTAAAACGTTTTTAAGCAGCGATCTGAAATCTCGGTAAGAATGAAACATACGGAGGAGCCACGCATGGCAACTCCTAACAGGGCAGAGCAAGTTATGGCTCTTTATTCAGCGCACGGATAACTCGGTGTCCGACCCTACAGCTCCACAGGAACAAAGGGGATTATTTTAAAACTCCCTCCCGCAAAGCTGTAAATGGGATGGAATAAGGAAGGGGGGGGGGGGGGGGGAACAAATGGCAAACAGAACCTGTAACATATTTAGCAGGTAAATGAGTTCACTAAAAGGGAAAGAAAGCAACGCGGATAGACGCGTTTCGTACTATTTACACAACTTGGGGAGCGTTACACACACCAGGGAATGAAGCCGTCACCCATCTCCTTACAGCCCTTTTCCTCAGAGAATTCCTAGCGCGACCCCGGCTTCCCCTGCGGAGGAGCGAGCCCCGCGGGCGCTGGGAGCCAGCGGCCACCCCGCCGCTCCCAGGGCTCGGGTGGGTTCCCCTGGCCCCTCACGACACTCCCAGAAGGCTGAGGCGTCCGCTTCAATAGAGCCCAATGGAATTACAATGATAACTCAGGCAGAAAGCCTCGCGGGTCTCCCGGCGCGGGGCCGGAGGGAGGCGAAGCGACGCCCCCGCCTTCCCCCCGGCTCCCGGACAGACGGACACCCGGACAGCCGCCCGCTCACCTACCTGCAGCCCCGCGTCCCGCTGGATCCAGGCAGCGAGCGGGCGGCTCCCGTGGCGGGGGAGCCGCAGCCTCAGCGCCCGCGCATCGCCGGGCGGCGCCCCCCGGCGCCCCGGGGCAGGGACGGGGGAGGCGGCCGAGGGCGCTCGGGGCTCGGCGGGAGGCGGGGGAGCCTCGGAGCGCTGCTGGCGCCCGGCTCCGGAGCGTTCGGAGGAACGGATCGATGGAAGAGGACCGAGCACGGCTTGGCTCTTGGGGCGGCGGGGGGCGAGGACGCCCCGCAGCCCGTCCCGGTTCGGCCCCGCCGGCAGGGGAAGGGAGGAGAAGCCGGCGCGTCCCGCAGCGATCCCGCCGTCAGAGCATCTCTGATTGGTTTGCCTTCCGCACGCGGCGCGGCTTCCCCCTCCCGCCGCCTCCTTCTCCCTCTTGGGAAAAGTAATCGGAGAACGAGAGCTTCACCTTCAGCCGGGACGGGCAGCCCCGGGCGCGCCCCGCGGGTGCGGAGGGTGCGCGGGGCTCGCCCTCCGCCTCCCCGCTCGCCCTCCGGCTCCTCGCCGCTCTTCTCCGAGGCGCCTTCCCGAGGCGGCGGGTCCCCGCTCCTCCTGCCCAAGGATGGAGGGGGAGCTCCTCCCGCAGCTCTGCTCTCCCCTCGCTCCTCTCCTTTCCCTCCCGAGCAGTGCGGGAGGCTCCAAGTTCCCGCACGGGGAGATCCTGGCGGGTCCCCGGCGACCCCGAGGTGTCTCCCCCTCTTTTCCCCGACAGCTCGAGGGGAAGCGGGGCAGTGGCTGCTGGAGCGCCGGCAGCCAAAAGCTGGACTGTGTCTCCCTCCAGAGGGAGAAGGGAGCCAGGCACGGCAGCGGCAGAGCCCCTTTCCCTGGGAGGGGGAGGAGGAGGACGGGGGGGGAGTTCCAGGCTCTGTCCCTGCCCCTGCGCTTGGGAGGCGGCGGGGGAACCTCTAAGGGGTCGCAGCCTGAAGGCTTCTTCTTCCCCTGCTTAAAGGCAGGTGGTGGGTTTCAGCCGTCTGCTGCGACTGCTGAGGAATAGAGGGAAATGTAGGTGGGTGAGGATTAGTAAAAGAAGAGCTGGGTCGTTTATTTCATTTTGGTTTGTGCGGTTCGGTAGGGGATGCAGAGAAAGGGAGGGATGGGAGCCAGAGAAGGTGAAAAAGGGCCCTCATTCCTTACCGGAATATCCCAGGGTCAAATTCTCAGTTTTTCTCCTAGAATTCTTATCCACTCAAAGGTTCAGTGGGGATGAGTGCACGCAGCGTTAAGGAGGACAGGGATACTCAATCATATATTGTCTATTTCTTATTGGTACTAGTATAACGGCAACTTTTCTGAAAAAGGTTTCATTGACTGCCATCACATCTTCTACGATGTTGATAATCAACTCTGCAAGAAATGGGACAGGGAAGCAAAGCACTTCCCCAGCTGTTATTGTTCATGCCAGAGTTTTTCCATGTAAGAATCTGGAGAATGTTTGAGGTTTTTTTTTTTCAAAACATATACAAACCTAACAGTCCATATAGTCAAATAAAGAAAGGGCAAAATAAAGGCTTAACTTTGACTACGCTGCGCACAATGGCACAGATGTAGGATGAAATACAAAGAGGCTGGTATGGAAAGGGCAAGTTTAAAGTACCTGGTATGTGGTTGTCACAATCGCTGTTGCAGCAAACACTGCAGTAAACATACACGCCTGCCTGCAAACTGCAGCCAAATTAAAAGGCTGCTGATTTTAACGACCAGTCTTATCTCATTCATTGGAAGCTGATACAATAACACCAACATTTCCCTAGTCGGTAAATGCTTTTCTGTGTTTGCAGACAGCTAAAAATAATAGAGGGAACTGAAATAACGAAGACCATGCTACTGTCAGCAATGGCATTCTGGCGTATTGAGGTAAGCCCAAATTAACATGGATGATTCTTCCTTAGCAATACAAACTGACTAGGGATCCTGAATACATACCAGAAAGGGTAACCTTTACTGTTATGCCATAGAATCATAGAATCACCACCAGGTTGGAAGAGACCCACTGGATCATCGAGTCCAACCATTCCCACCAATCTCTAAACCATGGCCCTTAGTACCTCATCCACCCGTGCCTTAAACATCTCCAGGGAAGGTGAGTCAACCACCCCCTGGGCAGACCATTCCATTGCCTAACAATCCTTTCAGTGAAGAATTTTTCCTTATGTNCAGGATTCAAGGAGCAGTCTCAGCAGTGCTGAGTACAGAAGGACAATAACCTCCCTGGACCTGCTGGTCACACCGTTTCTGATACAAGCCAGGATGCCATTGGCCTTGTGCCCCTGGGCACACTACTGGCTCATGTTCAGTCAGCTGTTGACCAAAACTCCCAGATCCTTCTCCTCCTGGCAGCTTTCCAGCCAGTCTTCTCCCAGTCTGTAGCACTGCTTAGGGTTGTTGTGCCCCAAGTGCCATTCAGTATAGGACCATAAGTATCGTTACTGGATTATAAGTAGTCAAAGTACACCAAAAATGCAACTACAGCAGCTGTTGCACTTTGGACATAGCAAAATTTGTAATTACAGGAGGACATATACCTATGTTAGCTAAATGTAACATTTCACCAAAGCTGACTGTATTGCGAGACCAGAGGATGCTTTGCAATTTCATATCGACACCCTGCAGTTAGAGAAATCAGCCAAACACTTCTGAAGATACAGAACTATTATCACCAGGTAAAATAATACCAGCAAGCCAGATACAAACAACAGAAGAAAAAGTGGTAGACAAAGCAATAGATAAGCCAATCTCTTTGGAAACACAAGAATTTTGACTGCGCAAATCTTAGATCGTTATTTACAGTGTGATGCTGCTGCACAAGCAGTTGTTCTAGATCACTTTGCCAGACATCTGAAAATCTGAACAAAACCACAGTACACACACACCGTGCAGAAAGATATGCTTGCAGGCAGCTTTTCTATGTGCTTTCACAGCATGGCCAACACTCCTGGGAAGAACTGAAATGATCTGTTGAACCTACATAGTGCAGCTGGTTTTGCCGATGCTTACTTAGTAAGCCTGACTCATCTCCAAAGTGCTTTTGTACATGCTGCACATGCATGATACGATAAATTTACTATTTTCTGGAAACACCAGATTGGAAGGTTTTGTCCTATACAGCCGTATTCTGTGGCCTTAGAACAATGCAGTTATGAAACATAATTATTATATGAATGTTCTCTCTTTCTACCTTCAGTTTGTTTCATTTCTTAGTTAGTGCCACTATTTCTTACCTGTCATCAATTTTCTAGGGTTTTTCCATATGCTAAACGAAAAGCATAAAAGATGAAAATGAGCATTAGAAGTCACAACAGGTAGAGCGTTTGGAACAACTTCTGTATGTCTGTTTCAAGGTCAACAGCACAGCATGAAAATCAGTAAAATAACTTCTTTCTGAATAGTTACATATATGTGGATCTGGTATCTATCTTTCCTAAACACAGGTTTTACTCAGAGACATGAAGTTCTGAGATGCTAAACAGAGAAAAAGAAAATGCATATTTTAGTAGCCAAATGTAATTTTTATTGCAAAGAACTGATGAGTTGACACTAACATCAACCAACAATTTTGCTCCTTTGTCTTTTCCAAGAGACCATTCCCCTCCCATCACCCACCATGCTACTAACTTAAACTAACAGTGCCAGTTTGAGCATCATTCTTCAGTTTAGCAGGTTCTTGGTTTCTCATTTTTACCATAATGATTAGGTTTTTACTTAGGCCTTCCACCTGTCTTGATATTGAGCTTCAGGCACTAAAATAAGCAGGGATACAGACAAAAGCTCTCATCAGGAATATATCCATGTAAGGAGACCTATAATGACTTAGAGTCTGATGTGCAGCAGCATCCTGCAGTATCCCTCTATTGCCATCTCCTAAAGCTGGAGAAGAGGAAGCATGATGATGCAGTGGGTCTTTTCCAACCTGGTGATTCTATGATTCTATGGATTCAAAAAAGCCAGCTGCTGTAAATTATTTGTGATTATCATCCTGATGCTCTGTGGCCTTGGAGATGGGGTAGTCCAACAGTACCTAAAAGTCTCCTTTATGACATATATACAGGTACTCATTTTTATATTGCCAGTGAGAACTTGGTCCACCAAACTTAAAGTTCTGTAAAGCTCTGATATATTACAAATATTCACATACAAAAATAAAGGTAATGGGCTCCTGAAAATCTGATGGAAAATGGAAAAGCAATGGAGCAAAGTTGTTCTGTTTTTTTTTAATAAGTCTCCCACAGGCATTTATTAAAATCATGCTGGATATTGGATTCTGAAGGAAATAAGTTTTTTCTTTAACTAGCATACTGGAATTGTCACTGATCTTTCAAAGCTTTCACATAAAATGGAAAAACTGACTGCAAAAAGAACAGAAGTAAGCATTCTTCCTTTTCTACAACACATAAGTGATAAACACTATGATTTCTTTTTCCATTCAAAAATAGTCTCCTAACATACAAAATTAAATGGATTGCTTAAGCATGCTAATATAAATGCAGCTAATAGAATAATAGCATCTTCCAGGAGGAAAAAAAACCCCATATATATATATTTGATGTCTTTTTGAGAGCATGACCGTGTTATTTTCATTTAACAGGACAGAAAGCCAGGAATCGGAGAAAAAAAATGGGCTGGAAGAGATCTCTGGAGGTCTGGTTGGACTGAGGATAGAAACCCCAGTCATACATGGGCTGACTTCAAAGTTAGATCGAGTTGCTCAGGGCCAGTCCTGTGGTTTCAGGTATGTCCAAGGACAAATATTCTACCTATCAGCCTCCTTGGCCCTTTTCCAGCATTTGACCACCCTCATTGAGAAGGATTTTTTTTCCTTACATTCAAACAAATTTCTCAGAATTTCTCTCTCTTTTTCTTGTGTGCATTGCCTCTCATCCCTTTGCCTCACACTTCCAAGATGCCACTGGTTCCATCTTCCCTGTAACCATCCAGAAGTACTTGAATACCACAATTGAGACTCCCCCTGTCCTTTTTTTAAAGGGGCTGAACAAACACAGCTTTCAGTTCTCTTGTATGCTGTGCCTTGACCTCTGACAGGGCACACTGCTACCTCATACTCAAGTTGTCCACCAGCATCTACAGGCATTTTTCTGTAAAGACATTTTCTAGACAGTTGTGCTTGTATGGGCTCCAGTCCTGGACACTGAGGAATGCCACTAGTGACCAGCTGCTATTTTTTAAGCCTGTCAGTTCTATCTACTTGCACATATTTTATAAACCACTCATCCAGTCCATGTCTGCCTAGTTTGGCCTCAAGGATGTTATGCTGAACAATGTCAAAAGACTAACTAGAGTCAACATAAGTAACACCCACTGCTCTCCCCTTCCCCACACAGCCAGTCATTTCACTGTAGGAGGTAATCAGGTTGGTCAGGCAGAACTTGCCTTTAGTAAATAAGTATTGACTATTCCAGTTCACCTTCTTGTCCTTCATGTGTGTGGAAATGACTACCAGGAAAATTTTCTCCACAATCTTCCTGCAGATGGATCATTAGTTCTCTACTTCTACTTTCCTGCCTTCTTGGAAATGGGCATATATTTAGAATTTGTCCAGTTATTTGGGACCTTCTCCTGTCACCATGAACCTCTGCAGATGACAGAGAGTGGTCTCACAGTGACATCGGCCCACTCCCTCAGGGTACTTCAAAGCACCTGGTCCCATAGACTACCGTATGTCCACTTTGCTTCAGTGGTCCTCCCTGTCAGGGTGGTACTTTACTCCCGCACAGTCACCAACAAAGCAGAGTTAAGTAAAGATGGAGAAACCTTGAGATGAATACCATTTGTCTGACCTACCCCACAGAATATCATATGAACAGATCTTCTTTATACTATTTCATCAAAATAGCAAAATCCCCCAGGCTATGAAAACCGTAGCTATTTTGAAATATAAAGACGCTTCCTTCTAATACTTCGTAAAGCACCTGAGCTCCCTAAAGGAGAAAGATTTAAAAACCTGCACTCCTCATTTCTCATTTGCTATGTCTTGACAAGTCACTACTGGGTTTTTTAGATCTTTTATATATCATCGTAAGGCACCTNCTGAAAATCTGATGGAAAATGGAAAAGCAATGGAGCAAAGTTGTTCTGTTTTTTTTTAATAAGTCTCCCACAGGCATTTATTAAAATCATGCTGGATATTGGATTCTGAAGGAAATAAGTTTTTTCTTTAACTAGCATACTGGAATTGTCACTGATCTTTCAAAGCTTTCACATAAAATGGAAAAACTGACTGCAAAAAGAACAGAAGTAAGCATTCTTCCTTTTCTACAACACATAAGTGATAAACACTATGATTTCTTTTTCCATTCAAAAATAGTCTCCTAACATACAAAATTAAATGGATTGCTTAAGCATGCTAATATAAATGCAGCTAATAGAATAATAGCATCTTCCAGGAGGAAAAAAAACCCCATATATATATATTTGATGTCTTTTTGAGAGCATGACCGTGTTATTTTCATTTAACAGGACAGAAAGCCAGGAATCGGAGAAAAAAAATGGGCTGGAAGAGATCTCTGGAGGTCTGGTTGGACTGAGGATAGAAACCCCAGTCATACATGGGCTGACTTCAAAGTTAGATTGAGTTGCTCAGGACCAGTCCTGTGGTTTCAGGTATGTCCAAGGACAAATATTCTACCTATCAGCCTCCTTGGCCCTTTTCCAGCATTTGACCACCCTCATTGAGAAGGATTTTTTTTCCTTACATTCAAACAAATTTCTCAGAATTTCTCTCTCTTTCTCTTGTGTGCATTGCCTCTCATCCCTTTGCCTCACACTTCCAAGATGCCACTGGTTCCATCTTCCCTGTAACCATCCAGAAGTACTTGAATACCACAATTGAGACTCCCCCTGTCCTTTTTTTAAAGGGGCTGAACAAACACAGCTTTCAGTTCTCTTGTATGCTGTGCCTTGACCTCTGACAGGGCACACTGCTACCTCATACTCAAGTTGTCCACCAGCATCTACAGGCATTTTTCTGTAAAGACATTTTCTAGACAGTTGTGCTTGTATGGGCTCCAGTCCTGGACACTGAGGAATGCCACTAGTGACCAGCTGCTATTTTTTAAGCCTGTCAGTTCTATCTACTTGCACATATTTTATAAACCACTCATCCAGTCCATGTCTGCCTAGTTTGGCCTCAAGGATGTTATGCTGAACAATGTCAAAAGACTAACTAGAGTCAACATAAGTAACACCCACTGCTCTCCCCTTCCCCACACAGCCAGTCATTTCACTGTAGGAGGTAATCAGGTTGGTCAGGCAGAACTTGCCTTTAGTAAATAAGTATTGACTATTCCAGTTCACCTTCTTGTCCTTCATGTGTGTGGAAATGACTACCAGGAAAATTTTCTCCACAATCTTCCTGCAGATGGATCATTAGTTCTCTACTTCTACTTTCCTGCCTTCTTGGAAATGGGCATATATTTAGAATTTGTCCAGTTATTTGGGACCTTCTCCTGTCACCATGAACCTCTGCAGATGACAGAGAGTGGTCTCACAGTGACATCGGCCCACTCCCTCAGGGTACTTCAAAGCACCTGGTCCCATAGACTACCGTATGTCCACTTTGCTTCAGTGGTCCTCCCTGTCAGGGTGGTACTTTACTCCCGCACAGTCACCAACAAAGCAGAGTTAAGTAAAGATGGAGAAACCTTGAGATGAATACCATTTGTCTGACCTACCCCACAGAATATCATATGAACAGATCTTCTTTATACTATTTCATCAAAATAGCAAAATCCCCCAGGCTATGAAAACCGTAGCTATTTTGAAATATAAAGACGCTTCCTTCTAATACTTCGTAAAGCACCTGAGCTCCCTAAAGGAGAAAGATTTAAAAACCTGCACTCCTCATTTCTCATTTGCTATGTCTTGACAAGTCACTACTGGGTTTTTTAGATCTTTTATATATCATCGTAAGGCACCTTCCTTTCTCTATGTGTTAGAGACCCTATGCCGCAAGGCACAGCTTCTGAGTCTTGCTGTGGGTGAAGCATGTACCAAAAAGTTAGGTGTTGCAATATATCCTGCTGTGGCTCCTAAATTTCTTTTTGAAAGGCTGTAATCCATTTTAAAAGGAGAAAAAATACCAGAATAATTTGGATCAAAAGTAGAACAACGCTGTCCTCCCCACCTTTTCTAAATAGTCTTAAATTTTCTCTTTTATGAGTAATTTTCTTGGTTATATTATATATTTAATAAGCAACAGGTCTATACTTTGTTACACCAAAGTATGAGTCCATGGCCCAAACATTTTGGGGCAACTACAGGTTTCTATTGCACAACAAAGGCTTAAATTCTAATAATAATAAGTGTAGGGCTGATTTCTTATTGGAGGTACAGTAGGATTTTTCATGAGCTTGCGAAAAGCCCCAAGCTACATACTGGAAAAAATACATTTTTAAAAAAACTATTCCTCCACCTATATATGTGGGACTCAGAGTAGGAAACAAACATTCACTGAATCAGGCATCCAGTGAAAGAAATCAGGAGAAAAAGTGTCTGTCCTAAATTTGGGTTACTATATCATAGAACTCATTTGTGCATGTGTTTGTCTTAATCTGATAGAACAAGGTATTTCCTATTTTCCTATATATCAAACAGCATCAGCTCTTTCAGTCATGCTTCCAAGCACTTCAAAATGAATAAATGTTTTAGCCTTGGTTAAACATCTGCTAATTTTGTTTCAGTTTTACATTAAAGGTTGCCTTACAGACAAAATGGGGGGAGAAGCAGACCTTCTTACTTATTGAGATTTTAATCTAATTTTAAAATAAATAGAATTATTTCCAAAACCAGGTCTTGAATGATTTTAATTAATTAATTATGTTTATATAATTAGATTGTACCAATGAAAAGGAGATCTTGCAAAAGCAGGAGGTTAGGCAGATTAAGGGTAGTAAAGGTAAGCATTAAGCCAATTACACAAAATGAATCATAGGGGTTTTTTAAATGTCTTTACTGAGAGCAACTGTGTTGGCAGACTTGAGAACTCATCTACAAGAAGGATTAGACTTCACCATAGAGATTCATGGTGCTGTTTAATAGCTAATGATACAGCATTTTCTAATCTGTATAAGTGTCATTTTTTAAATGATAAATTCTGGCTAAAAAGGTGTCAAAGCTTATTAGCCCAGTAACTCAGTTCTTTCATGGTGGGAGATAAATTAAAGGCTTGTTAGATGTGGTGTTTGCTGAAAAAAAAGTCATTGTGAACTTACCTGTGTTATTTCTTATAGAGAAATAATACTGCATATTTTATAGCTACAACACACTCTTTCAAATAATACAATCAAAGTTCAGTAAGTTTAGTGAAAAATACAGTGCATTTAATAGGAATAAGTTGTTCTGCCCCTCAGTATTTCTTCATGTTTTTAAGTATTTCTTCATGTTTTTAAGTATTTCTTCCTTTGAATTTTAACCACCTATGTTTTAATAAGGGAAAGAAAAATAAAAGAGAATTGCACTCAAGAATGTGCTAGGTTCATTTATGTGTATTAAAATACATTAAAAAATGCCTTAAAGGTTGTTACAGCCCTAGCATTTTACAGTCTTTTAATAATAAAGCAAAAGGTGTATTTTGATACCATCTTTCTGCATATTGAGTAAGGGCAAAAGTAGAGCTTTCCATGAGTTAAGAGCAGATAGTACTATTATTTAGAATATTATCTACTGCATTTATTCCCAAAAGCCTGAAGTGGGGGGAGAAACAAAACAAGAATAGAATATGATTATTTTTAAATGTTCTGAATTGCAGATTTCATTATCTTTTCAAAAACAAGACCAAAAAGGAACACCTTTCTTTGAACCAAAGAACCAAAGAGCATTTGTTTCATCTTGGCTGAGGACAAGGAGTTATTAATTCAGCATGAAAAAATGCCTCTAATTAATGCAGAACCAAAAAAATCCATTCCAAGTATGTAAAAAGTTACATTTCCCAAGTGACAGGGGACAGGACAAGAAGGAATGGCCTCAAGCTCCATCAGGGGAGATTTAGGCTGGACATTAGGAAAAAACTTTCAAGGAAAGGGTTCCAGCACTGGAACATGCTGCCCAGGGAGGTGGTTGATTCACCTTCCCTGGAGGTGTTTAAGGCACAGGTGGATGAGGTGCTAAGGGGCATGGTTTACAGGGGGATAGGTAATGGTTGGACTCGATGATCTGGCGGGTCTCTTCCAACCTAGTTGTTCTATGCTTCTATGCTTCTATTTTCTATTTAAATCAGCTATACCTTTCAACGAGATTACAAACATAGAGCTAATGGATTAAATAGTTAATAGGCTGAATAGAAGGAATTTCTCTTTGTATAAATATGAAAAAAAAACCCTTTTTATGTACCTAGAGAGGATTACTGCCACTTAGATCTCAGGATCTGCAGGGTTACAAATTCAGACTGCATGAACCCTGCCTTCCTCCTCAAGTCTTTCCTCCCTTATCAAATACATGGTAGGAAATGCTAAACGAAATGTGCCTTTGAGTTTTTCTGCCTTTGTGGCTGTTGTCTGATTCTTTTGAAGGCAGTAAATTTGTAGTCGTCAGTCCTTTAGATTAACCTTGCCTTATTCACAGTTTGTACTGCATGATGGCAGAGTACTAGGATCCTGCTTAGAAGAGTTCTCATGTGCCTCTCTCCACTGAGTCCACCCTCACCTGACTGTGCTGAAATTAGTACCTGGTTACCCATGTTAACGAACCATGCCTCCATAGACAGAACTGTCACCACCTGTCTCCCTGCACCCCACATGCCTTGCCTGGCATCCAGCATCCTGCTAAAACATTTGCCCCTAGGGACTGACTGCCTCAACTCTGGCCAACTTGAAGAGTTTCACCACCTGCTAGATGGCCTCACATAGCAAGGCAGTTCAAATTTCCATTTTTTTCCCACCTCTGGGACATTGTAAGCACCATAGAAACATCTCGGCTTGATCTTGGATGCAGGTAGTGCTTATTTTCTGAAACCCAGCTCAAATATAATGCAAGGAAGGTGACCAATTACTGGAGAGCCCTCAGTCCTGGTGGATGTATCCTGCATAGTCATTGGAATAATTCTGACATTTTCATTCTGACCAATGCTTAATTGCTTACCATCTTATTCTAAAAAAAATTTAAGGACCAATTGCTTCTGTATGTGCTTGCAGCCTCAAAATTCAATATTAGGAATGAGCAAAATGAGCATTTTAACTTGCGGTCAGGAGGCACCATCCTCAGCAGCTGCTGTGACAGGCAGGTGTGCTGGGATTTGGTAACTAGAACAGGCTCAGTGCTCAGAATTCTGTGTAGAAAAATATGCTTTTCTGAGCAGTTCCAAGGTATCTCAGACATCTCCACTTTGCACAGAAGGCATATCCTGGGAGGTAGAGAGATCATGATGATGATGATGATGATGATGATGGAGTGATAAATCTTCTTTGTTTTCTTCACACTTTAAGCTTCATGGCATATCTGTTGCTCCTTCCCAGACACCAGTATTACTTCCTTATCCACAAATGCCCCAGTTTTCACTGGCACTTAAGCACACACAAATGTCAGAGAAGCCTGTAGGAGTTGAGGGTGGTGAGGATTTGAAAAATTCAGAGCAAGCGCTGTAATGGAGAGATTTTGCCACCAGATGTCAGAAGGCAGAACACAGCCTGGATAATACACCACCTTTTCAAATATTTAAAAAGCACATTTCAATTCTTTTGTATTTCCCCTTCGTTCTCCTCTTCTCCTCACCTGTCACATATATGCATATATATACACAAAGAAAATCACTGAGGAAATTCTGGGTTGAGGGTTTTTTTTGTTTTCATTGTAGCCTTATACAGATAAAAAGCAGGAGATCTAATACCCTGTTAAGCTTCAGGTGACATATCAAAGAAAAAGAGTTGTCTAAAATTTGGAGTTGCTAAACAAGCTGAATAATAACAAGTTCTGGGAGCACTGGAACTAATGAAGTCTCATTTCCAATGGGTTTTACCTTGTTGTTGATTGAAGCCTTTCCTATGCTAGGGAACATCAAATTTACTCTTTTTGTGTATGTGTGATCTCAAGGGATAGCTTTTCAGAGAGATGCACTGGTGGCTTTTCTCTTCTCTTCTCAGGAAGCTTTTTTTTTATTCTAATTGAATAGCTTTAAGATAAATACACAGCTCTCAAATTTTCTTCAAGTCAGATGAGGCTCCAAAATGCAGAAGGCTTTCTTCTATAGGAAACCTAGCAAAATAAAATGCAAAGAAAGCTTAGTCTATTATACACTCAGATTAATGAAGCCATTTATTTTATAGTATAACTCTGCTAGAATCACTTAAACATCTGAACTTGCACTGGTAATTTGAGTGCTCCATTAAATATCCTGATTATTCCTCATTTTTCTACCAGAATATGAATTTATGTAACATGCAGAAATGTGCTTGACCATCAATCTTTGCTGATGAAATCCTGAATCCTGTCACCACGTGTGAGTGGGTTATGTCTTCTCCACTTTTTTCCCTTCTTTTCAGAAAACAGAGTAGGTAGCATGAAATGCCATCCTATACATCAGTTTTCCACATCCCTCCAGCACTGCCTAACAGGCATCATTGATAACAGTAAGAGAAGAGCAGATTGGCCTTCTACCAGTGTGCTGTGGCATCATCTGAAGTTGCTCTGAATTTCTAGAATGATTTCAGTGAGAATAAGATTAAGCTCTCAGCACTTTTCTGTTAGTGTAAGCTTGTGCTCATTCCGCTCTTTTTGATTGTATATATTTTTACTATGCCAAATTAATGAGCTTTGCTTTATTATCCTATCATGTTTTAAGCTTTGATTAGTCTAGTTCTTAAAATGTTCATTAAATGAATTTGGGTTTATTAGCTATTATTTAAATCATCACCCCTAAATTAATCCCTTTGCATTGTGAGGCTGGTTTTGTTGCGTGACAATGGTTACTTATCCTTTGTGACCCAAGATTATACTGCGTCATAAAAATTTAGCAACAGATTTCAAAAATTAAATGGAATTTTTATGAAGCATGAATGATAGCCATGTGGACTCATCTATATTAATCTATATTAATCTATATTAATGATCCTTTTGAGTTGTTTTTACAGAAATGGTTCAATTTATGAAAACTTAGAACATATCTACACAGACTTTAAAATGACTGACATGTTACGCTTCAGCAGTTTCACATTGAAAATATCAACCTTGGCAAACAGATTCAGAGCCATTTCAGCATCTGGTAAGACAACTATAAAATTACTAAATCAGCTGTGAGAGCAAAACTTCTTACCTGGAAACTGCACACATGGATAAGCATAAGCCAATTTACTCCTTAGGTAAACAAGTTTGAGAAATTATGATGACACTTGTTTGAAAACAAAGTCCACACATATTATTAATTTCATGGGGTAAGATTTGGGGGTGTTGATGTTTGTTTTTAATAATGCAATGTCAATGTAATAGAAGCCAAACGAGCCTTCCTTTCACCCTCTCTGCACTGGCACAAGATGTGTTTACTCAGCTCACCTCCCCTCTGACATCACTGTCCCAGTGCAAGTTCTCTCTGTCATAGTAAGCTTGTTCTTTCTTTTGACTCCTCTTCTGTACTGTCAATATTGCAGGTAACTGTGTGGCAAGGACAGTTTTTATCCTAATGTCCAGCCTTTCTTCCGGGGTAATACATACTCTTATCACATGGTACACATCTTTTGAGGTCAATGGGTCAACTTACTAAATGCAACCATCTGAATTCAATCATAAACACTGACAGAATATATGAAATTTTAATGTCATAGTTTAACATGAGACTATGTATGAGTACTTACACTAATCTCCAAATGCACATCCTGCTTATTGGAAAGAAAGTCAAACCAACTGATTTGAATTATCTCAAGACATTAAAAGCAGCTTCCCCACTTGCTGTTACCATCCCTCAAGCAGACAAAGATGTGGACAAGAAGTGATGGAAATGCATTTTCCAATACAAACTGAAACTAAAGTTTCCTGGGCTGTCATAGATCAGGAGGGAAGAATAAATGGTCAAGGAAAATGTTTCGCTTATGTGAGTATAATAAGATAAATTATCTCATCCAGTCCAAACTGATGAAAAGCAAGTATAGAGTTTTTCTAATGTATAGAAACCCAGACCTTAAGATGTTTTCTCAAACAAAGGCAACACTGAATTATACCAAGCAAATTACTATAATTCTGTAGGCTGTTTGGATCCTGCTAAATCCAACTGAAGTTTTTGCATCTGTCATGGGCAGGCTGTGGTGGGTCATATTCCAGTCCTCCTGTTAAAAGCAATAAAAGGTGCAGGTAGCTGGGGAGGTAGAAACTCATCATCTTCTCAGAAAAAGTAATGCCACACAGGATCCTACCAAAAGGACCAGGTTACAAAAGTCTAGATGACAAAAGGTTGAATACACAGTTAATCCAAAGAAACCACTGCCTCACCTTCAGTTTAATTCCTTCTGTCTTTAAGCCCCTCTTCATACTATATATGCTCTTATATTTTCACACACAACATCCCAAACAGAAGGGTGGGGAAAGTTTCTGTGATGCCTGCAAACGTAATACACCCAAAATGTCATCTCAAAAAGAAGAAAAAAAATGTGCACTATAACTTTGTCCTAGTGGTCATTTTCTCCTATCACACTCATGGGTCCTGCACCTTGGGAGAATGGCCCACCTTCCCTCTGTATGGAGCACGCACAGTGACTCACTTCAGTCAAAGCACCAATTTTTAGTGCACATCAATACAACCAATGGAAGTTTTCTAAGATGTGTATTGTGTCCCTTTATATACCAATATTATCTGTAAATTAAAAAAAAAAAAAAAAAGAATGCAGAAGTTGCAGGACAATGGTAATAGAGTGCTCCACCACTAGGTTTTGTCCGCTTCAGAAACACTTCAGCCCCATGCCCACTGCCCTACCTCCTTCCATGCCCCCCCTCTGGCTGCCCTAAAATCCCTGCTCTATGAGAGACTGATCCTCAGCCATTGCTGACTCAAATCTTTCCTAAACTGCCTCCCCAGCTTCACCACCACCTCAGAAAAAAATACAACATGATGGTTTATGTACTTCTTTGAAGATTCTTGTATATTCAAAAGGAGGAATTAAATTTCACAGTGTTGGCTGTCAGTAAATAATCCTCTTTATTGAATTATAGGTTGGAGGTCATTCCAAATGTCAACAGCAAAATTATTTTGTCAGGATTTGAACAAGGTGTATGAGTCTGACCTACACTGACTGACCATCTCTTGAACTACTTCAAGCTACTTCCTTCAAGGGAAGTCTTGAATAATCGACAGCATTTACATTAAACTCCCAAATAAAGAACAGCATGTCTGTATTTCCATTGCTAATGTATCACATTTTAAAATATATGTTTATTTTAGTGTCAGCTAGCAAAAGAAAAGAAACTGGAACAGGGATTTTTGCAGTCAGAAGCAGAGAGCAGCACCAGAATACTCTGTCTCAAGCACACGGTTAAGACATAACCTGAGGTTGAAGCACCCAAGTCAGTGAGGTGTCCAAAGAGATAAAACAGGTGCCTGACCACTTCTGTTGATATATACCAAGAATCCTAGCTACACAGGTAAGAACATTCTCAAAGCCACTTTCCCATTCCCATCCCCACTTTCCCTCTGTAAATCTGCAGTCCTGTGTTTTCAGTCTAGATTAGCTATATGCATAGTAGAAAATACTTGAGATTTTGTTCTTCTTAAGCACATTGTGGCAATTTGAGCCCAAGCTTCTGTTTGGCCATCACAAGAAATAAGTTAAGGGCTTTGGTTGGTACATGTGGCTCTGCTCCTCAGTGTAAGCACACCTGCAGTACATGAGAACTACACCACTTACTCTCATTTTCAGCTGGATTTCCTCAACCAAATCTAACATTTAGGCAGAGCTAACACTCCTGGATGTCTAAACCCCTTGACATTTATCATTTTGCCACTCAGCAATTGGGAAGTGACATGGTGAATAATATCACTGCAGACAACAAGCTGTTGAGAGGCTTAATTTAGGCCAAAGCAAAGGACAGCCAAAGCAGAAAGAGCCTGCAAAATCCTAAGCCTAACTCAGTACTTTTACCCTCCCTATGCCTTATTCTTCTCTTATGTCATCTAAGACACTTCTACCCTCCAGTTCTTTACATGCAAAACTCAAATTTGCTAGAGCCTTAAAGTCCAGGATACACATTCCCTAACTGTAATCTAGCATCCTGGGTCCTCCCCTGCTCCCTGCTCAGGAAAACCTCCTGCATGTTCCAGTATGTCCTAAGAGGATTCCCTGTGTAGGCCTGGCCCAACACACAATGAGAGTCCTAATCCTATCACATGGTGAATATTAGGAATACCAGGATCAAGGTCTGTACACCTCCATATACATCTCCTTTGCATCCGCAGTACCCCAGGGCTGGAAGGCTGGAACAGAACCACTGGCAGGTGCACAGAGAGCACTGTGCACAGCATCGGTACAGCTCCCTGAGACCAAGGAGCTTCCAGTCCCTGACACATTTGGGTGGGACAGGGACTTAAAAAGAAACATACTGTTCAAGGTAAGTGTCCTGGCTACTGTTAGCTAGTCTGTCTGACTCTCTCTGAATATTTTTATTTTTATTTTATTTTCTTACCAAAAGAATACCTGCCTAAGAAGATGAACTGATTTAAGCACACAACACTACGAGAATGTTCATGCTCAGAATTCTCAGGAAAGGAAATCTGAAATGTTTGTGTCAAAGCATTTCATATTTTTCACATTTCATTCCTACTTAGATCATAAATTTTCTTGTCTAGTTGCAGGGTATTTTAGGTGCCTCCCATGCCATGGGTTTCTGATGCTCCTTTGCCTGGGTGCCAATTCTGCACTAATATTTTTAAGAGGCCCAGGATCTAACCTTGATGCTGAGTCCACAAAAGGTACCTTGACATTCCAACACTTCCCCAAAATCTAACCTTTAATACCTTTACATTTTAAACTTTTCAATAGTTGCACATTTGTAAGCGCATATTATGAACAAGACCTGGAAACTGAATGACAACCTAAATGATTTCAATTTATTAGTTAAAATGATTAGCACTTTACATAGTTGGCAAGCCATAATGCTGCAAAACATCCCTAAGAAAGGGGGTGGAGTTACTTCTCAGAATATTTTATTAACTCACCATTTTTCTATCTGGGCAGTGGATAAATGTTCTTTTCCAGACACAGATGACTCTGCAAAAAAAGGCTATGTCCTTCCTGTTGGAGGTAACTGCTGTCTTTGATTTGCCACTAGATGTGTTCTTGTGAACTCTCTCCAGTGCTTTTCATAATTTTTAAGCTTGAAAATACTAAATAAGAGGGAACAGAGGTCAAAAAAAAGAGTATTGCGGTAGTTATTACTCAATAATTCTCTTTCCCAGTTGATAACTATACAAACAAAAGCTGCCTATATCATAATCAAAGTTCAGCTGGTAGCTACTAAAAGTCACTAAGTTAGGACAGTGTGCACATTCATCTGTTTTCCAGGCTGCACAGCTTAGTCCCTAACTTAAAGTTAACTTTTCAGGTTTTCTAAATGTTTATATGAGGTAGCTTTAGCTTTTCTCTGCAATTTTTCTTTCTAACCAGGTACCTGACGCTTTTCTAGTTAGGAGTTTCAACCTGAATTAAATAGACAGCTGCTTAATGTCTCTTTCCTTTATCACTAAGAAATAACTTACTTGCAAATTTACATCACCTTCACCCAGAAACAGCTTCCAAGCTGATATAAATGATGATCAGTTTCTAATTCCTCCAAAGCTGATTACAAATAGACATTAATATAGCTTTCACCCCCTATACAATCAAAAGCATTGCAATTCTCAATGAATAATCTTGGTGTAAAATGCAAGTATGTAAGCCAGTTTTATTAAAAACCAAATGAAACTATTACCTTAGTCTTCATGGCAATAGGATTTTTCTCAGAGTGCTTACGTGTTCAAAGATAGGAAATAGGCATTTCACTTTTCTGAGAGGATACTTAATGATTAATAGGAAAATAGTACATTGGTACTGCGTTTTTAAACAAACAAAAAAAGTTAATGAACCACCTATGTCAGAAAAAATACAAGCTAACATACCGTCATGGAGGTATCGTTACTTACTAACTTCCAAGTTATCTTGATGGTGCTTGCTTCTTTTCACTCACAATTTTAGATCTCAGAATTCAGAAGGTACTTGAAACAGGATTCACCTCACCAAGCATTAGCTGCCTAACAGCTCGTTCTCTAGGTTCCCTTTATAAAAAACATAGTGACACATCCAGACAGCAATTTATATCCCCCGAACACAGAAGGGATGAATCATCCTTTAGAAGAGGTCATCCCTCTCTTTCAACTAGGACTATATCCAACTAGCTAAGACTAGACAGTAACCTTTAGATATTAAAGTGAGATTAGCTGAATCCTATACATGATGGACTAAGCCAAAATATACCCTTTTTTCTCATACTAATACAAGGGGGGAGAGGCAGGTGTTTGTCCTTGTATGTCCCCTCTTTCATTGCCCTTTAAGTCAACTGAAAATTTGTAGAAAAATTAATTGAGAAACCATATTTTCACACTTAAACTTGTCTATGTACAAGAAATTCAAACACTTATCTACACTATACCTATGTATTTATATATCTATTATCTCTCTATCAGTATTATGTATTCAAGCTTCACTGAGTTCCTGCCAACTAATGATCAGAAAAGTTATCCAAGCACATCCAAGGTCACGCAGAATTGGCATCATAATTTAAATTAAGGCTCAATGAGTGCTCCAGGAGTGTTTAAATTACATGATTTAGCACCATGTATAGGTTACAAAAATATGCTGTCGCAAACCTCTAGCATAGATGTACTTAAATAGGTATAAACATCAAAAGTTCTAGTGATTTACACTAAAGATATCACATAAATGTTATAAACTTCAAAGTTGTTTGCAACAGTTCACATCATTTTTGTGTCAGCAGGTTAC
This sequence comes from Piaya cayana, assembly GCA_013389865.1. Lineage (NCBI taxonomy): Eukaryota > Metazoa > Chordata > Aves > Cuculiformes > Coccyzidae > Piaya > Piaya cayana. Next base: position 452,051 of record WAAB01013390.1, on the reverse strand, counting down.
TTTCTTTCCTTAGCACAACATAGCTTTTGGCAATACTAGAGACAGATAGCTTTTTAAATTATTTTTGAAGTGTAATCCATACTGTTTCACCTCTCCAAGCTCCCATTTATTTTATTTGCAATGTAAAACATTTAATTAAACCACAAATGCTGTTCAAGGAAAGACTTAAAAAATTAACAACACAGTTTTAAAATTCTCAAGAACAGTTAACACTAAATATTTTCATTGTGCTTTTCTGTTCTTGTTCCCACACAGAAACACGAGGCATACAACCTGTTGCACATGCAAATGTGTTCCCTTAGGTATTGCTCATATCACCCATTGGAAATGCCTCTCCTAACTCAGCAGTATTCTCCAGGTGAGGTGACAGAAACATCCTTTCTCTCTTAACTGTGCAGGTTGCCTCTTCTTCCTCTCAAGAAGAAGGCCCTTGGCTGAGGATATAAACTAGCTGGTGAGGAAACGCACTGGGGCTGCTAGAAGGACATTTACTCTCGGGTCTAGACATAGACATAACACAAGTTATCAAGAAAAGACTTTATGACTCATTTTCCTTCTTTTTATATACTGCCTATTACTTAAATCTATTTTTTTAAATGTAGCGCAATACTTACCAAGACTTAAATTACTATTTGCTTTCAGTTTTTCATACTTAAAATCATGTTGAATTATACAATGTACCCTTATGAGAGCCAGATATCATAATTTTTAACAGAAAAGCTTTTTAGATGTTGAATTACTGATACTAAGTAAAGCAATTCTATTGCCTGTAGGGGAGAATGGACTACTTAAAAGCTGTCTTGCTTTCACAGGAAGGAGAGATGGTTTACCATTTTCCTTGAAGCACTGGCTAGGCTCAGCTTCACTCACTCATTAGCTAACAAAACCCTTGTTCACCACCATCACTGACTGTTCTGCTTCACACTGGGTTGGGAGTGGAAATCATTTTCCCTCATACTCTTTCAAGATGCAGCTTGATCCTATTGTAAAAAAGCCTTTTTGTGCAACAGGTTCCAGCATGGCTAGATCTTGTGTACCATAACTTGACATGAATTGTGTCTCCTCATTAATGCCTGTATACACCCAGCAAGGGGCAGCACTGATGTTTACAAAAATGACGGCACTTTTTCACTTATTCTGCTAAAAAATCTCTAATCACAAAAACTCCTACAGCTTCTTCTGGAATGTTAGAGCAGGAACTCAAGAATTTTCCAATTTATAAAAGTTCTCCATGTCTGAGGCATTTCAGGCAAAATATTTTTCCTACTATAAAATCAATGACATTCTACTTTGAAAGTTTTTTGTTTGATCAAGACTGTATTCATGTATTTTTCAGGTTAGCATAAGTCTTACTACACTCCATAGCAATGGTAATGTTTCGTTCTAAATAAGGCTTATAATAGGAAAGTAGAAACAATGCCTAAAATATACAGAATTAAAGTAAGCATTTATGTAATTCTACATGTCATGTATAAAAAAAATAACTTACATGAGCTGTAATATCTTAATGGATGTTGTCCATACACATACATATTTGTGACGGTAAAATTAAGAGTTTTCCTAATACATTCCATATTAGTATATTGTTGCACATTCTGTTAGGTTTTGGTGACAGTCAATGAAAAGAATGTAAATTTATTCATAATTTAGCTAGTTAAACAGTGAGAATATGCTGAAAGAAATGTACTTAAACCAACAACATTGATTTCTGCAACTTGTATGTTGTCTGTATAAGGCCTTGCCATAAATCTCACTATTATCTCCATCCACTTAAGTGCCATTTTTACTGAACAGCAGCCTATTTTTAGCACACAAAGCACAAATGTTACAAAATCTAACTTCCGTAACTAACTGTTTAGTTTTCATACAGCTCCAGCAGCTAGTGCTTAAATCCTACATTATGAATCATCCTTTTAAAACTCATGCCTATTGAATTATATTATCTGACATGTTTGCTGCATAGTTAATGTATTTAATTTTACCTCTTACCTTCAAAACCAAACAGTTCATTTAACAAGCATACAGGAGAAAATGGATCTACTCTGATGTGCAAAACAAATAAAGAAATCGATAACAGATTCAACATATCTGCCAATCACAGCCAAAACCTGTTTCCATCACACCTTATCAATTAGTCTCTGTGTTTATAATTCTTGCAGGAAAAACATTTTTGAAAGAGTATACAAAGGTTAACTAATTTGTAATAGCTTGAAAATAGACTTTATTGTGCAGATAAAAGCATTGAGTTAAGGACATGGAAAGTAATTTTAACTTACTGAAAACTGGTAATTATTGCTTAAATTCATATCTAATTAAAATTAGATCATGTAAGGAGTCTGTTTTTCAAATGCTCTTTTTTCCAAGTCCAAGGCTATTAGAACTGAAGTTTTCAGTGAATGTTAAACAAATGCCTAATCAATAAAAGAGCAATTTATTAACTACATTCATTAGTTGTAAGCATTAAAAAAAACAAAAAGAAAACTAAAAAATGTTTCCCAATAGTTAAAAACTCTAAACAGGAGTAATGGCAAAATACTGGGTTTTCTTTTGTTGTCATTAAATTAGGAGGATTAGTGTTTACTGTTTCTTATTCCCACTGAACTTTCCTCTATCACTATTCTCCTATATTTGGACCTATGAACTTTCTGGTTTAATTCTTCCTGGCATGTGTGCAGCACTAGATGAAATACATAAAGAAAAGAAGACTGAGCATGTCATGATATACACATTTGAAAAATAACAGTCCCTTCACCAAGAGTCTATACCCTTGTTGCCTCTTTTGAAAGATCCCTTCAATAATACTAATTACTAAAATGTAGGCAAAATGTAGGCTGATTAAATCAACTAAATAAAAAAACTAACAACATTTCAAATGTTGGGTTTTCTCTTACCTCAACAAAATTATGTGTTGCAATAATATCCAGTAATTTTGATTCCATCTAGCTGAAGCAAGAATTTAACATGGTTATGCTCAGTCTATATGAATGAGGAAAATCATGCACAGACTGAAGATCAGGAGGAATACTATTCGGAAACTATAGTGCTGTCAGGACAAAAATGGATATCTTAACTATTTACCGTTTCCTCACATCTCTTTTTTTCCAAATTTATCCCATACTTCTTTCTTTATAAAAAATGTGTATCCTTACCTGCTTCTGTCCATCACTCATCCCACGCTTCCTTGGGTTCCCTCATCTTCTTTAAGTACTGAATTTTTGCTCCTATGTCTTCCCCACTTATGGTTGCCCTACAGAAGAACCGCTTGATCTTGCCATTGTGGAACTGTAGTCCACTGTTATTTTTACTTTCTCACTTTTGTTACTGAACAGACTCTAAAAGGCTTACAATTCTACCACTATTCTAAAACAACCAACTCTCATTCATTCTAAAAAGTAGGATATGGAACCAAACCAGCAGTGGTGGCACTGGTAATTTTTTTGTTCTACTTTAAATTTGCATAAACATATTAGGCTAGTAAAAAAAAGGGTTTCCATCAGATTTCTCAAGCAAAAGTGAAAATACCTGTTTCCTAAATGTGTGAACACTACATGTGAAATACACAATCATCATACCCATTCTGATACATGAGACACTGTGCCTTACATAGGTCCACACTAAAAAGAAAGTTCATGAAGCCACCAGCAGCTGTGAGCCCACCATATACATGAGTGTTTGCCAGACAGGTGGAGAAGGGAATCTGAAGTCTTATGTTCCCCCTCCATATATTCATAAAAGTGATATAGACGGTTTAGGAGGAAAATAAAAACTGGTGTATTTTAGTGTAGCACCCATGATTGAGACTTACAATTATCTATCATTTCTACAGAATTTATTACAGAAGTTTCTGCCATTGAGAAGCAGAGGTTTTCAGGTTTTCATATCTCAAAATTTAAGTTGTACTTTAAGTTTCTTTATCCAAGTCCACCAACTGACTCAAAACAAGAACTGAGAGCTTAAATTTTATGCTGTATTGGGAATCAATAGAACCATCACTGCACATAGTTTGTTATCTGCAACCCATTTGCTGAATGTTCGAGATACTATACTGTGTATTAATTGTATCCTTTTTTTTAGAATCAATGTTTAGAACCACAAAGAACATGTTTACAACAATTCATCTGACAGCAATGAAGTCAGTTAAGGATCGAAGCCAAATGATTACTGGAAAGCCTGTCACCCCAGCCAGCTTTACATTAGCCTGCATTCAGTTATATAAAAGGCAGTAAGATATAAATCTATATTACTAGTGCTTCTTTTTCATCAGAGAAGTTGTCACCTATAAGTATCTCCAGTGCTGCTTCTGCTTACCAGATGGCTTAAAATCTTAAGATCCTCAGGCACTGTCTATGACAGAGGTACTTGGAAACAATCCCTTGCTAGCTCAGGAAGTTTTTTTAAAAATATAGATTTAATACTAACTGGCATTTTCCAATAATTTTGTGTAGAGGAAAGGTTTTCCCAAGCTTCAGTTGCTGTTCTATTATGAAAGATACAACTGCTGAAGCACTAAGAGTCCCAGAAAGAATCACAGAATGTCCCGAGTTGAACGGGACTCACAAGGATCACCAACTTGCGTCCATGCATAGGGCAACACCAAAATTCACACCCTGTGTCTGAGGGCACTGTCCAAATGGTTCTGCAATATTGTCAGGCTTGATGCTGTGACTGCTTCCCTGGGGAGCCTGTTCCAGTGCTTCACCACCCTCTGGGTGAAAAACCTTTTCCTAATGTTCAACTTAACCCTACCCTGACACATCTTCCCACCATTCCCTGGAGTCCTATCATTGGTTGCCAGGGAGAAAAGAGCAGCAACTGCTCCTCCTCCTCCCCTTGTAAGGAAGCTGTAGAGCATGATGAGGTCTCTCCTCAGTCTCCTCCAGACTGAACAGACCAAGAGATTTATTTATTCCATATAGTTTTTTGTAAAAATTTAAGTTTGGCACACAGATAACTTTCAGGGCTTAAAACACTGTCCTTTTTCATCAAGATCTGGTGTGCAGGGGGTGCAAAGGTGCCACTACTTCTTTCCAGGCTCTAAGATTCTAATCCAGAAATTTAGTTCAAGTGGCTGTAACCTTGTTATCCAGTTCAGTTTTCTCTCCTCTCATTAAACGTAGCCATCAGATCTACAGCTCTCAGTACAACTTTCCATATAACACACATCTTTAAATTGCTTGCCCCTCCTCCAGGAATTTCATATTCTAGCTCCTAGAAAAGCCATGAATATCAACAGCAGACCCTCTG